>CAJHNH020006534.1:0-360000 GCA_905116865.2 Candidula unifasciata | reverse complement strand
CTATCTATCTATCTATCTATCTATCTATCTATCTATCTATCTATCTATCTATCTATCTATCTATCTATCTATCTATCTATCTATCTATCTATCTATCTATCTATCTATCTATCTATCTATCTATCTATCTATCTATCTATCTATCTATCTATCTATCTATCTATCTATCTATCTATCTATCTCTATCTATCTATCTATCTATCTATCTATCTATCTATCTATCTATCTATCTATCTATCTATCTATCTATCTATCTATCTATCTATCTATCTATCTATCTATCTATCTATCTATCTATCTATCTATCTATCTATCTATCTATATCTATCTATCTATCTATCTATCTATCTATCTATCTATCTATCTATCTATCTATCTATCTATCTATCTATCTATCTATCTATCTATCTATCTATCTATCTATCTATCTATCTATCTATCTATCTATCTATCTATCTATCTATCTATCTATCTATCTATCTATCTATCTATCTATCTATCTTTGACTTAATGAAACAGGCCCTGGGATTATAGGTATTCGACAATAAGACATAGAAAAAAAAGCACAAAAGAAATTTATGACATATTCACACATATCACAATAGAACAGAAAGCACAACAGAAACTACTCACATATTCACAATATGAGATAGAAACTAAAAGCACAACAGAAACTACTTACCATGTAGCTGTCCAAATTGAAGTTACATAATCCATGAAATCCATTACTGGGTGAATTTGGCCAGTTTTCTTTTCTTAGATGATTTATCCAGCAAGGATGCATCGGTTTTGATTTTGCGATAGTTATTCATAAAAACATTTGCCAGAGATGGCAGCGCTTTGGAAGCAATGTTTATTTTAGAACAACCCTCAGCACAGACACCACCTATTTCATCCTTAAAATATGTGTGTAAACTGCATGAAACAATATGCATAAGCAATTTTTTGTGATGTTTGCAGGCTAGAAATTGTTTTTCCAACTCAGCTGATTTAAGCTTCTGCATTGCTGCATATGTTACAAAGGTTAATAACATTATAAATTTTGAAGGGTATTTCAAACCTCCACGGTCAAGCAGATGTATATAGTCTGTTGACATTGCACCTGAGTCAACATCATTTGAAAATGGCCTGTCCATCTGCAATAAAGTCTTGCAGGCAGCACACCTAATTTTTTTGTTCAGCTTACTTGAAACAAATCCAGCAATATACACCAGTGACTCCTCTGAACCTTCCGAAACCAATAATTCACAGTCATTTTGGTTTATTTGAAAAAAAAAACCTTGTTCACGTCCAGCTGAACAGCATCAATCAAGATGTCATCCCTATTTTCCTCTTCTTTGCTGCTAAGAAACTCTGAGAGGTCACGGATAGGAAAATCTCCATAAGTTGATGAGGACATACTTAACAGTGAGTAAACTTTAAGTTTCTTTTCTGCTTCTAAAACTTGATGCACAGATACTAGGTAGTTTGCTCCTAACAACTGCCGATATTCACCAAACCGAGCTTCTAAGTTGTCAGTCTGTAACTTTCCAAGAAGTATAAAACTGGCTTCTGTGGTTGCAAAAAGATATTTGATTATAGAAAGCACTGCGGTCACTGTATGCAGCAGTGCACTGTGTGTTTCCTTGGTCAGTTTTCCTTGACAGCTAGTCAGCTTGTCCCACTTTCTTAGCCATTCAGCAAACTGTTCAAGATAATGCACTTGTTCATCATCATTTGAAAACACAGGATTTGAGAATGAGTTCAGTGTCTTTTTACCTACAAATTTACTTTTCACATTAACAATATGCCACCATCTAAGAATGGCTTCAATAAAATCTGCTGTTTCATTACTGCCTACTAGACGCAGAGCAGCAACATTGTATTCATTAAAAATTGCCAAAGCAAGAGGAACATTCTGTCTGTCCATGCTGGAGGAGTAGATGGCTTTGTGGGAAAGTTTAGGTGCCAGTTTTGCAATATTCTTTTGCTCACTATAATAGTTTCTTTAAATGAGAAAGGTTAGATTCTGCAGCTCTATCAGTATCACAGGCGTTTAGCATTTGTCCAGTTATTAAAGGATAAGTAAATGTCTGGTTTGTGTCCTTCTGGTTGATCCAGTTCCTCCACATGCATTTTAGCAAGTGCACAGAATCATGCAGTAAAAATATTTTTTTATTAGCAAAATCTGGGTTCTCAATAAAAGTTTTGCTTGGTTTCAGGAGATCACTGTAAACTCTGCGATTGACAGCACTATTATCTGCAATTACAGCAACTACTGTGAAACCACACTCCTATACAAAGTGGATACAGTGGAGTAATTTCAAACGTAGATCCTGAGATGTCATTCTGTTCACAGGTGAAAGTTCTATAATTTTCTGGTATCTTCCAAAAACTGAAGATATGAGGAAAGCCTGCACTGTTGTTGCTGCTTATTTTGCATTGTCTGCATTGCCAAATATTTTGCCCCCAGAGTAAGTAATTGCAGATTTAACATGTATTTCATCCATCTGAACCACTACAGTCTTTTCTAGCTCTGTCAGTTTGTCTTGTTTCAATTTCAAGTACTGTGAAATGCTGCCAGTATGAGTAGACAATGACAACTGTGAAGTTAAATTGTGCAGTGTTCTTTGATGAGGCAGGCACAACACACGAAATTTTCTTTTAAAACGGTAGCATGCTGGAGATTTAATGAACAGCATGAAAGCGAAACATAATGTGCTACAACTGTAACGCCTTCTGTTTTTTAACACGGTTAAAAGTTGCAGCTGCTACACAAGAAAGTTTACTTGTGTGTCAGTTACTTCATCATCTGCCCCATTAGGAGTCCACTGTTGCTCTGCAGCACTCTTCAAAATACTTCATGCTCCTTCCACTAAATCTGTAAAGATATTTTGGCTTTGAATTTTACTATAATCCCAGGCATTAGAATGAATTACAAGATTTTCAAGCTGTGACCATCTCACAAGTTTATTGTTGTCTACAATCCATTTAAGGTCTTTGTCTTTAACTTTTTTTATTTTGAACAAAGACTTGTATAGTCATATCAAGTAACACCTTTATGCTGACACCTATGGGTGGTGCAGAGTCTGACTGTATGGTAATGACATACAAAACAATACATGCTAAAGCTCCATTTACAGAAGTGTATTTCCAATTTTATTCAAAGTGTCCTTTCAGTTTGTTTCCTATCTGTGACTCCAGATCTTGGAAATCTGTAATGATATCTGAGCACAGCCAATCATTTACTGTTTGATCATAATTAAGATTAATATGTGATACACGTTCCTCTGGAGTTTTGCGAGCGGCTGGTACTTTCACCGATAAATAGGATGGAAGATCTGGAAAAATAGTTGGATAAGCATCTTTTTTTAAAGCGGGATTCTTTCTTGGGAGTATATGCTCGATTCCTGATTTGTCTGTATATTTATCAGACAAAGTAATATCTGACGTACGTAAATGTTTCAAACATACTACACTGGTTTTCTCAGGAGTCCAATTTTTCCGTGCAACATGTTTCAGCCATTTGTCTCTTAAAAGAGAATTCGAAGGAAATCTGAAGCAACTTACATAACCACTAGAAAGGTCATAATTTGAACGACACTCGGGTACAGAACATTTAGCAGGCATAGTTCCTCGAAAACCAATACACTGACGATAAATCCAACGTAAATTGCAGAAATTGCTTACTAAATCTACTCCCTGAAATACCGCTTATAGGTGAATCAGACGTGAAAATTGAACCACATTAAAACTTTCACAAGAAAAATAAAACCGAACACATACTGATACATCCATTTTGTTTGCCTCAGGAAGTGACGTCACCACTGGAGATATCTGGCCTGTATACTGCCGATGGCTACGGTCTGTCTGTCTGTCTGTCTGTCTGTCTGTCTGTCTGTCTGTTTGTCTGTCTGTCCGTCTGTCTGTCTGTCCGTCCGTCCGTCTGTCTGTCTGTCTGTCTGTCTACCTATCTATCTATCTATCTATCTATCTATCTATCTATCTATCTATCTATCTATCTATCTATCTATCTATCTATCTATCTATCTATCTATCTATCTATCTATCTATCTATCTATCTATCTATCTATCTATCTATCTATCTATCTATCTATCTATCTATCTATCTATCTATCTATCTATCTATTTATCTATCTATCTATCTATCTATCTATCTATCTATCTATCTATCTATCTATCTATCTATCTATCTATCTATCTATCTATCTATCTATCTATCTATCTATCTATCTATCTATCTATCTATCTATCTATCTATCTATCTATCTATCTGTCTATCTGTCTGTCTGTCTGTCTGTCTGTCTGTCTGTCTGTCTGTCTGTCTGTCTGTCTGTCTGTCTGTCTGTCTGTCTGTCTGTCTGTCTGTCTGTCTGTCTGTCTGTCTGTCTGTCTGTCTGTCTGTCTGTCTAATCTTTACTTGTGCATTTTAAGCTAAGCTGATATTGGTACCTATGTCAACTTTTAAAGCCACTTTAATGTGAATACAAACATATGACCGCCGGACAGGCAGATAAGCTTTGTTCTTAACTATTGACCATTATTTATTTTTTTGCAGAATGAATTCACATCTCGTAAGACTTTGCCCATTTATGAGATCACGTAGATCCCTGAGATCTTTAAGTTCCGACTTACATTAACTCGCTGAGCTGCAGTAAAGTTATATAAGTCTTCTTCTTCTTCTTCTTCTTCTTCTTCTTCTTCTTATTATTATTATTATTATTATTATTATTATTATTATTATTATTATTATTATTATTATTATTATTATTATTAATATTATTATTCTCCTCCCCCTTCTTCTTTTTCTTCTTTTTCTTCTTTTTCTTCTTCTTCTTCTTCTTCTTCTTCTTCTTCTTCTTCTTCTTCTTCTTCTTCTTCTTCTCTTCTTCTTCTTTTTCTTCTCTTCTTCTTCTTCTTCTTCTTCTTCTGCTTCTTCTTCTTCTTCTTCTTCTTCTTCTTCTTCTTCTTCTTCTTCTTCTTCTTCTTCTTCTTCTTCTTCTCTCTTCTTCTTCTTCTTCTTCTTCTTCTTCTTCTTCTTCTTCTTCTTCTTCTTCTTCTTTTTCTTCTTCTTATTTTTCTACTTTTTCTTATTCTTCTCTTTTTCTTCATCTTATTCTTCTTCTTCTTCTTATTATTATTATTAT
Organism: Candidula unifasciata; assembly: GCA_905116865.2. Classification (NCBI taxonomy): domain Eukaryota; kingdom Metazoa; phylum Mollusca; class Gastropoda; order Stylommatophora; family Geomitridae; genus Candidula; species Candidula unifasciata. The sequence goes on along the minus strand of CAJHNH020006534.1, from coordinate 354,853 downwards.
TATTATTATTATTATTATTATTATTATTATTATTATTATTATTATTTTTCTTCATCTTCTTCTTCTTTTTTCTTCTTGTTTTTCTTTTTCTTAGAATTCATTGACATTGACTGTAAACTCCGTAAAAAAAAGTATTGATTGTTAGTCCACTTCTGGACATTGGTCTTGTTCCAGACCTTGAAAATTACTTGTACATACGTTTTACAAATCTGGCATATTGACTAATGGTTCATCCCTTCTCCAGCAAATGCACTCTGTCTTCAACGGAAACACACCTAATTAATTATCTATTATGACATATTTGTTAGGTGTCAGTGAATCCAACTTTTCTCCAGAATAAGGGTTCCACATCTACACCAGGAAGTAAAACTATAAAATTGCAATGAATGTATGTGTAAAAGAGCATATTCGAGAATTGATACTTAGTTACAAACTGCGAGCCCTAGCGAATTTCTCCTCAGAACATTCATCATCTGTCATAGGTTTCTGTATAGTACCTAATGGTGCAACTATCTGACTTTAAATAATGAAGGCACAAAGAAATATTAGGTATCATTGATTACCTGACATATTGCTCTGTATATTTCATGCCCACACTCATAAATTAAATAGATGCTTTCACGGGAAACTAACAAATTTACTGTCCATTGTTTCATTGTGCCTGCTAATTTGAAAGTATTGAAAAAGTATCACAGAAGATCTGGACTAACCATCATATTTTATGAGTTAGTAAAATGTTTTGTATGCAATAATTTTATTGTCACAAATATCGCACGAAATGGTTAATGTCAATATACCAACCAAATAATCTACTTACCAATTCCCCCCCCCCCCCCAAAAAAAAAAAAATTAACTATTATCTATTTAACCAACTAATCAACCCATCAAGGAAAAATAACAAAATTTAAAAAAATAAACAATCAATAGAGAATGGTGTAGCGGGAAGCCACTGCTAAGCTTGCCAACACTTTAGACTCGGAGGAAAGCAAAGACAGACATAAAATCTTTATCCCTTAATGAGGATCGAACCCTCGTCTCCTGCATGAGATCCCAGCTATCTAACCATTCGACTAGCTGCACCTCAAATACTCTTACAAAAAATTGGCCAGGGGAGCTTTGCACATTTTCTGATTTTAGAAGGGACGTGGTGACTGTGCTTAGCCCATTAAAAAAAAAACTAACATTGGGGTCTCTCTCTCTCTCTCTCTCTCTCTCTCTCTCTCTCTCTCTCTCTCTCTCTCTCTCTCTCTCTCTCTCTCTCTCTCTCTCTCTCTCTCTCTCTCTCTCTCGCTCGCTGCTCTTCTATTTTACCGCATTTTTCATATTTTTCACAGTCCCCTGGCAAAGATTTATGTTCAGTCTGTCCTAGTTCGCCCACTCCGTCCACATTCTCCAAGTCAACAAATGATCCAGTGCTTATGAATTATTTCTCAGTAGAGAGCTCATTCCTGCCTCGCTTTTCCCCAGCCGCTGGAACCTGGCTGACAAGGAAAGCGCAAACCAGTTTCAGCTTCTGGTCTTTGACACGTAACCAGATGATAGCAGTTCCGAATACAGGGAACAGGTAAGCGGTTTGAGCTCACCCTATCACTTGTGTGGTCATGAATGTGTGTGGTGTTACGTAGTGCAGTTTTCACAGGCTGGATCTTACAGTTTCATTAGCAGACCAGTTTCCACTGGATGCAAGCACACTAGTTGCTACCCGGATGTTTCCAGATCAGTGAACGCCATTTGTGGGTCCGTTTGTAATATTCCTGTGTCATATATTTCTAGCAGGATTACATCAGAGTGGCAATAGCGGTTGATGAAAGTAGCACTGCGTGTAAAAATGTGTGCTATATTCAGACACGAAAAGATGCATTTAATGAAATAACCTTCTCGACCTAGAAATCGTTGATTAAATTTGTTGCAGGCAGTTATATTGGAACGTATGTGAGCTTTTGAACAATCTTGTTTTCTTTATAAATGGCACCAGTAATATATATATATATATATATATATATATATATATATATATTGCGTGAGCCTGTATGCATGTGTTGTTAAAAATGACTACGCAATAAATAATTATGGAAGACAAAGGCTGCACTTTTAAATGCGTCGTCGAGTGAGCACATGCTCGTCAAATCAAGACTATTTAGTCACTAGTAAAGGGTTGTATCGCCGACTATATCACTTCCAGTATAAACTAGAGGTCAGAAATTGAGTGTTGCGATTCGGATGCGAGTCCCACGCTTAGTTAGCGACTTGGAATTTTTTTCAACGACTCGCGACTCGACTTGCGACTTATAGCTTTGACGACTTCAAACGACTCGTTCTTTGTGACTGGTCACAGTGAGGGTTGGTGATTAATGTCACAATTTAAACCGTCTTCATAAAAAAAAAACATGACAGAATAGCAATATCTTTAGTGTGCAGTTGTGAGTTTTCGATTTCGCTATTAACAAACAGAATCAAAATCTGACAATTGTTGGCTGTTGTTTTGGTATTATACTGAACAGTTTAATCCATTAGCATTGTCCTATACATGACTTTTGAATGACTTGATACATGAAGTGACTTGACCTGGACTTGACGTGGAAGCATTTTTAGTGACTTGAGTGGGAACTTGGTGGTAGTGACTTGAGACAACGTGGGACTTGTTAGTGACTTGGGACCTGGTGCCAGTGACTTAGGACCTGACATGGGACTTGGTGGCAGTGACTTGGAACCTATTGGTATTGACTTGGGACCTGGTGGTAGTGACTTGAGACTTAACGTGGGACTTAGTGGTAGTGATTTGGGACCTGGTGGTAGTGACTTGAGACTTAACGTGGGACTTAGTGGTAGTGATTTGGGACCTGGTGGTAGTGACTTGAGACTTAACGTGGGACTTAGTGGTAGTGACTTGGGACCTGGTGGCAGTGACTTAGGACCTGACATGGGACTTGGTGGCAGTGACTTGGGACCTGGTGGCAGGGACTTGGGACCTGGTGGTAGTGACTTGAGACTTAACGTGGAACTTGGTGGTAGTGGCTTGAGACTTAACGTGAAACTTAGTGGCAGTTACTTGGGGCCTGGTGACAGTGACTTAGGACCTGACATGGGACTTGGTGGCAGTGACTTGGGACCTGGTGGCAGTGACTTAGGACCTGACATGGGACTTGGTGGCAGTGATTTGGGACTTGGTGGCAGTGACTTAGAGCCTGACATGGGATTTGGTGGTAGTTACTTGGGGCCTGGTGGCAGTGACTTAGGACCTGACATGGGACTTGGTGGCAGTGACTTGGGACCTAGTGGCAGTGACTTAGGGCCTGACACGGGACTTGGTGGCAGTGACTTGGGACCTGGTGGCAGTGACTTAGGGCCTGACACGGTACTTGGTGGCAGTGACTCGGGACCTGGTGGCAGTGACTTAGGGCCTGACACGGGACTTGGTGGCAGTGACTCGGGACCTGGTGGCAGTGACTTAGGGCCTGACACGGGACTTGGTGGCAGTGATTTTTGACCCGGTGGCAGTGACTTAGGACCTGACATGGGACTTGGTGGCAGTGACTTTTGACCTGGTGGCAGTGTCTTAGGTCCTGACATGGGACTTGGTGGCAGTGACTTAGGGCCTGACACGGGACTTGGTGGCAGTGACTCGGGACCTGGTGGCAGTGACTTTTGACCCGGTGGCAGTGACTTAGGACCTGACATGGGACTTGGTGGTAGTGACTTGGGACCTGGTGGCAGTGACTTAGGGCCTGACACGGGACTTGGTGGCAGTGACTTTTGACCCGGTGGCAGTGACTTAGGGCCTGACACGGGACTTGGTGGCAGTGACTCGGGACCTGGTGGCAGGGACTTAGGGCCTGACATGGGACTTGGTGGCAGTGACTTGGGATCTGGTGGCAGTGACTTAGGACCTGACATGGGACTTGGTGGCAGTGACTTAGGACCTGGTGGCAGTGACTTGGGACCTGACATCGGACTTGGTGGCAGTGACTCAAGACCTTACATGGGCCTTGGTGGTAGTGACTTGTGACTCGACTTGAAGTTGAAAGGTGTCGACTTAGTCTAGCCTATGGTATGGACGCCCGGCTCTGTCAATGGCCAGAATCTGACACTGGCTGTATGTAGTACTCTCTAATGATTAACCTTGGTTTGCATTATGTAGAAAAGGATGCCGACAAGTGTAAACGTATATGGTTCAATGCACGGCAGTGTGCCAGAATTGCAAGCTGTTGAAGTGGTGTGGTCTAGACTTTAGAACATCATATTTATTACGGGTAGTATCTGTGTTTTATAACATTCCACAAAACGCCTACCCATGTCTAGCTTCCCTGCCTCTAGAATATAAAATTTGCTGTCATAGCTGTCTGCTCCTGTCTGACAAGGATGCACACATGTCATGTCAGATTGCACCATTCCACATGCTGCAGACATAACTACTACTACTATCTCTTAAAAGCACTGACATAGACTGTAATTACCTTGATTCTGTGTCTGTGAGGATTTCCAATGTGTGGTGACTATCCTTTATAATCCCATTTGTTTATGGTGTCTGTTATACAATTTGACATCACGTTATATATTATTATAGACATGTAACTTGCACTCCTGTCTGCCTTTCAGATTAAAAAAAAAGATGATTTTATCTTTTACTTCTTCTTAACTTCCTCCATTGACCTCTTCAGGTATCGTAGGGTATATAAGGTTCTGTTTCTTGCTTTTCTGGCCACCTCGACCGTAGACATAACGCGCTGTTGTAAAGTTTCTCTGATATTATCTTTCCATTATGTTCTTGGCCTAAATACAGTTAAGAAATTGACAGCTTCTTTGGGAATCACAATAAACCAGACTAAAACCGTCTCAATTCTCTTCTCTTTTTCCACAAAGCCAGAACAAGTTAATCTGTACCTAGAAAGCAACGTCCTTCTAAAAAAAGATAACCCACATATTTCGAAGAAGAATTCGACAAAAGGCTAACCTGGTGCTCCCACATTAAAGACACCCAAAGGGAAGCTACCCTGCGGCTCAAACTTTTAAAGAAACTTGCTGGAACAAGCTGGGGTGTAGATGCCAACACAGTACGACAAGAATACACAGGATACTGACGACCAAACCTGGAGTATAGCATGGGAACACACTCCACTGCAGCCAAATCGAATATACACAAACTGGCAAAATACAGAATGCTGGTCTCAAAATCGTCACTGGAGGTATGAGAAGCACACCAGTCCCTGAGCTGGAGGCAACTTCTGGCCTCCAGAGCTAAGCCTTCGAAAGGAAGAAAACGTGCTTACCCTAACATAAAAATTTAAACACATGAACAACAAGCCCATGCACAGAATAGCAAATAACTCAACTAAAAACTGACTGAAAAGACCAAGCTTTTATCAACTATCCAAATTGTACTACACACAAAAAAAAGTGACATCCTTTCTAAAGATCCGTCGACATGGGAAACGATCCAAGCATGCAGCATAATTCTACAGCCTAACTATACAATCACAACAACAATTCCAGGCATAGACAGAAAGGCTGAAGAATGTGACCTCGTACTGCATGCAAAAACCCTGGAACATGTCTACAACTGTTATCCCAAACCCGAATGGACACACGTATACACCGATGGATCATTCGAGGAAATATAAAAAACGGAGGAGCTGGACTGGTCATCAAGCTGCAAGATGGGACCATAGTAGAAACGTCATGCGCCTCCAAAAGACTCTCGACAGAGCAGAGCATCAAGCAATCATTGATTCAGCCAAAGTTGGAAAGAAAAATTAACTGCTGCATACCAGGTAATTAGTTTTCAGGCAGACATTCTAAAAATGGAACAAAAGAGAAACAACCCACCCATCATTGTCATTACCAGAAATCAGAGCACTTATCAAGGTAAAATATAAGAAATTGTGTAGAGAACAAATTAAAAGTAAACATCCACAAGACCTCATTAGCAGACAAAGATTTGCCTTCTACGAACAGGACACTGCAGGCTCAACTTGATTGATTAACTCGCGTTTTTCCAGACGATAGTGTTATATTGCGCTTTAACGAGACATGAGACTCACAGCTCATGGCGATGGCGAGTGTGATTTAAAAACCCGCCGGTGTCAAGAAACGTTTTCCACCATGATAGCATGGGATTACAGGACCATTGTTGTCAACAGTTGTGTTTAATCCGTTTCTTTTAAGACGCTCAGCTCGCATCCTTTCTGTAGTCTTTCCTTTCTTTACTCTCATTCCCTTATTAAAATACCCTTTCCACGCAACACGGTCCATGGCATTTTGTTCCAATGAGTCCATCTCAATTCCTGTAACATTCATGTCCCGCTTGCACACATCTTTATACCGTAGTAGAGGTCGGCCTCGACATTTTCTACCTGTATCTAATTCACCATAAAGGATGTCCTTTGGTCCTTCTCCGGATGTGACCCAGCCACCTTAACCTTCGTAGATTGAGCATAGAAAAGACTGTTGCAGCACCTGCTCTTTCCAGTACCTCAGGCGTTTTTGATTTTGTCCTGCCACTTAATGCCAAGTATTCTTCTTAGGCATCGCATGTGAACGCTATTTAGCCGTCTCTCCTGGTGCAAATAGGTTGACCAAGTTTCACTGCCATAAAGCAGAGTGCTGAGAACACAAGCCTGATAGACAACGGATTTGTTTTAATCGTGAGCTTTCTGTTCTCCCAAAATCTTTTTGTGAACCTATTTATCCTGATGTTGATTTCTTGGTCAAGCGATAGTTTACTATTCACTGTGGAACCCGGATAGGTAAAATGATCTACTGTCTCTAGCTCTTCACCGTCAATGTAGACTGTAGGTCTATCATTAACCATACCCTTTGTCTTCTTCTTGCTGACTGTTTCACAGCATGTATCAGCAAAGGCAGATAGCAAACATTGCATCTCCTCCTCTGAGTGGGTGGTTATTGCGGCATCATCTGCAAACAGCAGATCTCCGATAAGTAACTTTCCTATCCTGGTTTTGGCCTTCAGCCTGCGAGCATTGTAAAGGCTGCCGTCATATCAAGGATGAATGAATATACAACCCTTCTGATCTCGAAAGTCATGTATCAAAAGAAGTGAAAAGTATATTTCAGAGAGGGTAGAAGCCAGTAAACACCCCTGCTTCACTCCATTATTTATTACAAACTCCTCCGATGTTGCACCCTCAAAGTTGAATTGTATTTTTCATACCTGTGTGGAACTACTTAATAATGCTCAGTAGAGTAGGTGGACACCCAATCTTCTTCAGTGCGTTGAACATACCTTTTCGACTAACCAAATCAAATGCCTTGGTAAGATCAATAAAAGCAACATACTGTGGTTGATTTTGTTCCTGGCATTTTTCCTGCAACATATCAGTGATCGGTTCCCACGAAAACCACACTGGGATTCTAGGTAAACGCGGTCTTTCAGGATCTGGAGTCTTCGCAGAACAATTATCGCAAGTACCTTTCAAACAGTACACAGCAGTGATATTCCCCTGTAGTTACTGTAGTCACTCCGATCACCCTTGTTCTTGTACATATTTATGATGCTTAATCCTTTGAAGTCCTGTGGAACCCGTCCCTCTTGCCAGTAGAGTGTTATTAGATGATAAATGTCTTTTCCACTTCTGATGATTTCAATGGGAATTCCATCTCTGCTTGGGACTTTTCCTAAACCCAGTTCATCAATAGCATTTCTAACTTCTTCAGCTGTTGGAAATGTGTCCAGCTAGTCAAGAGTTGGTAGCGTCCTCATGGCATTAAGAGCATCGTCTGTTAGTTTAGTATCAACTAATTATAACTTAAGATAATGTTCCACCTATCTATCTAGATGCTTCTTCGTGTCATTAATAATCTCCTCATTCAAACTTTTCAGTTGTGCTTTTTTTTAAAATTAATAGTAGGACCGATGGCCTTCCTCATCCCCTCATTCACGCCTCTAACATTACCACTACTACTAGCATTTTGAATACTTTCACATAACTGGATCCAGTAGTTGTTGGCACACTGCCTAGCCACCTTTTGCAAATGAACTCAACTACCACATGCATAAAATAAATATTGTATAGTCCCCACAGTGTGCCTGTCAAACAGGACCACAAACACACAAAGCATATCCTGTTCACTCTACTTACAACTTCGAAGAGACACCTGGCCTCAAGCGAAAAGTGTGCAGAGCAAGCTAGGGGAACCATGAAGGACCTGCTACTGACATGTGAGTTGATATAGGCAACCTACCTGATGGTCTGATCTGAGCATATGAAACCGAACGCAAAGAAGAAGTTCTTGGCCTACCTCGTGTTTTGCGTTTTTCGATTCTTTTTGTGTATGCTTTATACGTATGACGTCACATAGTGTTCTCCCTAAGTGGTCAAAAAACTTAATTTGATGTCTTTGTATATAATTTAAAATTTGTTCGGTGCTGACTTGTTCTATTATGACCTCATTCCAAATTTTATCTCTTCTGGTCACTTATAAAGCTCTTCTCGGACATCTTATTTCATTTGCTACTTTTTTGTCTATTTTGGTTTGTTTTGATTATTCATATCTGATACTTGTAGCATAGGGTGGGAATGAATATGCTTTGTATGAGATATGTCTTTTTGCTAACTTGGATTGCCTTGTGTTGTAAGTTGAGGGCATGCTGTCCCAATACTTGGTTTGGTTTTCTGCATTAGATGTAAATTTCTTCATCAAAATGACCATGTTCGGCGAATATTGTTCCCACATATTTATACTCAGATGCCTGATTAATGCTTTTGCATGCTACATTTATATTTAGTTCCACTAGTAAATACAACAACATCTCATGTTTGCCTAATTATTTACAGCAAAACATTTGACAAGTTGTCATTAAACTAAATGTTTCCTAGCTTTAGAAAAACCTAACTAAAATGACCACTGGTTTAAATCACTTTTGGGGTGGGGGGGGGGGGAGAAACTGGGAATCGTGTCTGGCTTACCACCACTTACGACACTGACGTAGAAGACAGATTAACTGAAAGGGAGTGCGAAAATGATGACCATTACCATCCAGTCCTCAGACTATTCAATACCTGCTTTTTCGGAAACGTTTACCGAATCGACACATTCTCAGACACTGGAAGGATAATGATCTTCTTCCACTTCTGGACAGACCATCATGCCTAGTAATGAATAATGCCACCTATCATAATGCCGTATCAGAGGAAGACAAAGTACCAATGACAGCAAATTCAAAAGATCAAATAATGACCTGACTTGGTAAGGAACAAGTTAACTTTGACGAAACATGTTTGTAAGCATAGTTGTTTCATCTCGTGAAGAAAAAAAAAAGATAAAGGTGTATGACATTAACAAAATCATTAACCAATGAGGCCACACTTCTCTGCGACTCCCATCACATCATTCACACCTAAGCCTGATAGAGCTTGTTTTGGCTAAAGTTAAAAGACACGTTCTTGAAAAGAACAGTACATTCAAAATGTGTGATGTTTAAGTTCTGACGCGTGAGGTTGTTTTTTTTTTTTTTTTAAATATACATTTTTTTTTCTGGAAAAATTGTGTTGAACATGTTCTCAGAGAGGAAGACGATTACTGGCACCGTGACAGATTACAATTTGTTCAGCCACTAACAATTATCAACCTTTTGGGATCATCAGATTCGGAATGATACAATCAATTTTTTCCATGAGGGGTTGAATATCATAAACCCGTTAGGTACAGCTACAATTGCAAAAAATACACCTCCATATCCAACCGTGTCAACCATAATACAATTTGCTGTGCAGTTAAGATACACCTTTGGGTCTAATAATGACTGAGGTCGAACACTAACTGTTGCATGTTATTTGAACAATTGAACAATGCAGACAGACTGGCTGGATCTGCACCACTAGATGATGAGTTGATTCATGACAGGACATATGTGGTCAAAGCCCTTTGGAAACAAGTAGAAAAAAACAATAGATTATTATGGTCTGGAGAGAAAGAAATACCTGGTTGTGATCAGCATATGGAAATGCGACGAGTGCTATGATATATTTCTCGACCCAGCTCAACTAAACTCAGCTGAACATAAATGACAACAAATAAATTTACTTCACCTATCAATGTATTATGAAGACAGATTTTACTGTAAAATCTAAAAGTTAACTCCACTTATGGTTTTAAAACATCAAAGGAATTGGCTGGTATTTAGCACCCTGAGCATCAATGAACTAAAGAAGACAACTATTTTTGCATCGTGAATATTCTAAGGCTTCATGCAAAAAATCGTTGCGATCTAACAGGCAGTTTTCGAGAAAATGGCTTACATGTGTGATCTTGAGATCTTGAATGAACTATAGAACTCCCTGTTCCCTCTTTATTGTTGATATTCTTTTTCTGCTATTTAGATAGCGTTAGGATTTCATCTCTAGCTTTTGAGGAATTGTCCTTGTTTTGCACGAGAACAGTACCCCTTCGCCAGTATTTATAAGCTTTTTGTCTGCTTCATTTCATCTGTATCCATGTACTCTAAAAATGTTTGTTATATAATGTTTTAGGTCTCCTACCATTTGTGCTTCTTTCCAAATCGAAACAGTTTAATTTTCTAACTTGGGACTGAGATTTTCCTAAGTGAAAGGAGGTAAGTTGGCTTCTCTGTGCCGTGTTTTTCTAAAGGGTAAATGTTTAACAGAGGTTTTTTGTATCTCAAATTCTTCATGTCTACTAGATGTGCTTACCGGTTTTACTGAGACCCTCTAACGACGTGCATGTTTAAATTAAAGCATTGTTTCTGCTTCCCTTAATGCAATTTTGATGCCGTTATTGAACTTCTCTGATACCTCTTCCGGGTACACTTCACTCATATCTTTTATATTCCGGTACCTAATTCCTTCTGGACCTAAGGTTTCTCCAGTAAGTTTTTGGTGTCCTAAACTTGTAGCACATTCTCATACCTAAATGTTTAGATCATATTATCAGGTTTTCCCTTAACAGATCCCTGGTGTCTCTATCGTTCTGGTCAGTTTATGCTATACATTTTTTTTAAGAAATACATCTCCTTTTTTTCTTTTCTGTTGTCAATGCTTTGTCAGAATCATTTTACACCGTCCTAATTGCTGTCGATTGCTATAGTGTGTGGAACCTTCAGAGTTTACATAGCGTTCTATCACCACTGATATTACTGGTTCAATTCTCCGATGGCATACTTCTCTCATTTTATTTCTGCGTTCTTGTTGTTTAAAAACATTATTTAGACATCACTCATTGTTATGTTGTTTTTGTTTTCATTTCTGCCTTGTGCACAGCCACACGATGCAACGAGCTGTATTAAATGACAATAATAATAGTGGGTACATTCTTAATGCACTATTAAAGTCTATATTTATTGCTGTGACAAAGAAACTGGGCGCTTCAAAATGTGAAGAGTGTTGCACCATAAGTATGGCTTATGAGTTATGTGACAAAAGTGTTACTGAGAATAATTATGAGAACAATAAGAAATAAGACTCAGGTCTCTTTCGAGAAGAGCTATACAAGTAAAAACGATCTTTCCTTATGCTTCATTGACTATATATACGAAAGCATTTGATTGTGTGAAACGTGAAGAAAAAATCAAACTACTAGAAAGGGTTAAACATTGATGGAAAAGATTTTCGAATTATAAAGATTATTTATTGCAGCAAACAACAGCCATAAGATTTATTAACCATTTGGGAACATTTCAGAGCTTAGAGAGGGGGAGTACAACAATGATGTTTAATACCACCCGATTTGTTTTTATTATACAGTGAACATATAATGAGATCTGTCATGGATATGCCAGGAATTATTGTTGGTGGGCATAACATAAACTGCGTTATGCTGTTGACATTGTCCTAAAAGCGACCAGTCATAAAGAACTACAAGAATTGTTAAATACGGTGGCGATTGAAAGTAATAAAATGGGCCTCAGTTTGAATAATGGAAAGACAGAAGTAATAGTGAATTCCAAGACAAGAATAGTGCCTAAATGTGTAATAACAGTAAAAGACTTTATTTTAGGACAAGTAAGTACATTTTAATATCTAGGAACATGGACAGTATCAGATGGGAGATGTATCACAAAGATAAGGAACAGAATAAGACATACCAAAGTTGCCCTTTGTAAAGAAAAAGCACAATAAATCTATGACACTGGAGGTTAGGAAAAAAATTCTCGCATGCAAAGAAAAGCCAGTTTTAACATACGGCTGTGAATCCTGGACAATTGATAAACAAGCTGAAACAATATCTCGAGGCCTGGGTGGTGTTGTTTACAGAATAATCCTTAGCATTCCTCGGACAGCTAAAAAGAGCACCCCGGATATTTTTAGAGAGGCCAAGTCTCGACAATATTTTATCTCAAACATCAGAAAGAGACAGTCAACATTTTTAGTCATTTTATGAGAAGAGGGAAATTTGAACATATTGCGACCACTGGAAAAAGCTGTGGAAAAAGAGGCAGAGGAAGACAGTGCGAGAAGATTCTTGACAGCCTTGTGTCATGTCATGGAGGATTGTCAACATACGAACTGATGATATATGCAGTTGCGGATCGCAGATTGTGGAAGGGCATGATCGCCCACTCCAGTTTTTAGATAGCTGTGAATAAATAGATATTATTCAGATAATTTATTGTTTAATATGTTTTTTTTTCTAGGCAGGCAGATTGTGTTGATTTTAAATTGTATGTGATCGTTTATAACACTCTTCTTCAAAATCATGTTTATAACCATTTATTGCCCTACATCAGTGTATGACTCTATACTGTTTCAATCAATTCTCTTTATGCCTAGTGGCACATGAGGCTTTAGAGAGGACTTTCCATGCTTTCCTGACTTGTGCAATCTTCAGTGCAGTTTTCCATGTCAGAGATGCCACATTCAGGTCCTTCTCCATCGTTCGTCTGCATGTTGTTTTTGGGCGCCTCTTCCTTCTCTTTCCCTCTGGTATCGATGTGAGAGCTGTTTTTCGGCAGGTATATCAGGATTTATTCTCATAATGTGGCCAAGGTATTTCCATCTTCTTTTGGTTATCATACTGTCTAGAGTTTCTTGGTTTGTGACTTGAAGTAATTTAGTGCTTGAGATTGTATCTGGCCAGAAAATTCTGATAATTCTACGTAGACATGTGTGGTGGAAGGTAGATAGCTTGTGTGCATCCTTTTTGGTCATTCTCCAGCATTCTGCTATACTGTTTGAAATATTTTTACTTTAGTATTCCATACTAAAACCGCTACTTCATTTATCACAATAAACATCAGTTGACAGCGTGTCATTTGCCGTCAAGGCAGCTGAGCGGACCTTCTGCATTACGGATTACACAGACAGGGATAATGGAATCAGCACTTTTGTTGAAGGCTCTCATATGGGCTTGGGTAATGCACGTTCGCGGGATTTCATCCAGGAACTCCACGCCAACCATGGGAAGGTAAGCTGGTTTATTTGTCATGCCTACTACACTTCACTAATGTAACACCCATCGAATGCAAACAGTTTGCTGCCATTAAAAAAAAATTGTTGTTCTATTTGAGCTACTTACGTCTGAACGATTTTCATTGCTTCCTTTGTATACGTGTTGATTGTCTCTGAGCTTCTTTGCTGTATGTGAATAAGAAGACTCACTACACATGCTACAAATGAACTAGTTAATGTTATTTTTATTATTTTTATACGTAACCATGTTTTGATTTTAGTTGTAAAAAACTTTCTTTGTCACCATGCTGAAGTTTCACATTAACGTCTTGCATTATCATACATTTAGTTATTATTTTGCGCTCTGGGGGTGACTGAACAGTATAGAGGCACAGATGGATCATCACAGTCTGGGGAGAGTGCTGCTCCGAGCAGTGACCAGTGCATCTGGCCGACGCTCAACACTCCAGGAGAAAAATGAGGCAGATATGCAATCAGACTGTTACTGGTACCATCCGTACTGGAACTCCGCGCTTGCTTGTGAAGATGTGAACGCAGCACTTATGAGAATGTCCCGAATTCTGTAATGTGAATTTAAAAAAAAAAAATATTAGTTATTTTTCAGATTTTTGTAAATTTTACTTTCTTGTCATTTTGTGATACTACTGTTACTTATTTCCACTTTGAGGTTTCCTTCATATCTATAACTGGGAGGTTTTTTCTGTTATTTTTTACGTTTATTGTATGATTATCATTCCACTGAAGTTTTTCTTTTCTTTTTAAAATATGTGGGTTAAAAAGCTAACTTTACAGTATTTTGGGGATGTCAAAGGGCTATGCCTCTTATTGTGTATTTATCAGTTTTTTAATCCTTGTCATTCTATAATTGCAAGTGCATAATTTCACTATATAACTATATTTGAAATACATCAGTGTTCTCAAAAAGTTTTTTTCAGTCAGACACAATCAAGTCCCAGTGACAATGCTTTAATACTTATTGAAGTCGGGTATACAGACTGGATACACCTAATTTACTTATGATAGGGCAATTTAAACAATATCGCCAAACTTTTGTTGATAATTCATGTTGGGTAAATGTCAGGTAACATTGTCAAATAATATTCAGTTGTTCTGATGCAGGGAAATTCCTGGCTGTGTTTTGTCCGTCAGTACCATGACACGCATGGTGCATAGTTGCCTCATACCTGACTTAAGAAAATGTTCTCATTTAGATTCCTACACAATATTAGTGGACAGGTAAAAATTGCTTTTTTTTTTAAATAAAGAACATTTTGTGCATTAAAGCCATGTTAACACTGGGGTTATATCATCTTTAAGTATGACAATATTTGTCTAAAACATGTTGCTTGGCGAATATAACAAAGATATTCTCACTGTTTGTTTCTCCAGACGAGACGTCCTTAACCGTATGCTAAATAATCAAAATGAAACAGACCGTTACGATCCAAGGGTGCCGCCTGATTACGAAGAAGGTAATATAGTTTTCAGTTTTATTCAGTATGCAGTGTTGCCAATCATTTGTATGCTAAAAAGAAACAGTCTCCCTGTGTCCATATAGTGTTGGGTTTGGTGATTAAGGTCCCTTGTGTAGTGCGAAGTTACTGAAATGTGCATGTTCTGACTTCCCATTACAGCATTCTTGACACACGAATGTACTCGTTTATTCCGAATTAACATACAAAACTGTCTTGTATATTCCGAAGAGGCTAGTCGTCCTATCTTCTACCCCTGGATAAGGATGAGATTACCTGCCTCTAGTTCTTTATTATATATTGACTCTGATATTAGACTCTTGATCAGCTACATCTACTCTTTGTTAATGTTACTTGTAATATAAAAGAAAAATTATACTTTTGTACTTTTGTACACTAATAACACACGCGTGTGAGAATGTAGGGAGTCGGTAGTCCAGAACCCAAGTTCAAGGTATCCCCTTCGTGCCAAGAACTGCATGGTTGTGGGGTGCACAATAGTTAACGAAGGTAGTCAGGTCGTACAGGAGCGACACCTCGCTGATGGGCGTTACTTCCCTGGCCCCTTCTCCAGCACGAGGGCACCACTGGGTGGACCGTTAATGAACCCTTACTACTGTTTTAATTAAATATGGTAGACAAATTTGATGAACTCGATCCTAGCCGGAACTACGGAGTTTGTGCGTCTGTGCTGAGATGTGATGCAGCAGCATCTATAAAGTACAGCAAGAGAAGAGGACAATATGGTAGAAGACGACGCAATAAACGTGCTTGTGCACGTAAAAACCAATTTAAATCAGAACGCCTTAGCAAGGAAAGTCTCCGCATTCTATGCTGGAAGTGCAGGAGCGATCGACAGAGAGGCGCAATCTTGGAAAAACTAATTTATAATGCTGATGTAATCGCACTTTAGGAGACCCGGCTGAATACGGAAGAGGCTCTGAATGTCTCAGGCTTTCAAATATACTACAACAGCAAATATCTAGGTCAAGCAATCCTGGTTAGGCGCGGAATAACATCTTCAGTTGTAGACACGAGTGCAAGAACCTTAGCGAAATTCAGGTGCAGGCTGTCAAGACAGACGGAAGTAAACCTTTCACGATAATTAACATCTATGCCTGCAATGATAAAGTTGACAAAGAAAAGTAGACAATTTTGAGTGACGTGCGAGCAGATAACCACCGACATCATCATGTGAGGTGACTTCAACGCAAAAGGCAAAATGACGGTTAATAAACAGAGCGAGGCATTGGAGGAAGCACTAACAAACACGGCTTTAATCTGCTTCAATGATGGCAGACCCACTAGAATCCCCTACAGAGAAGGTGATACTGACCGTGCTCTCGATCTCACGCTGGTCTCTCCCAGTATGAGTGCACTCTGCCAGTAGGGCGTACTGGGACATCATGGAAGCTACCGCCTTCCATGTTGGATTCTGGTCCCTCAAAAAAAAAAAAAAAAACTATCTGCACAAGGTATCAGACACCAGCCATTACTTTCCAGTACGCTGCACATCAGCCTAATGTAATTGGGCGTTTGCGAGACAAGAAAGCTATCTTTCAACAACCCCCGTGGTGGACACCTGAATTCGCAGAAGCCTGGACAGAAAAACAAGGGGCCAGGCTCCACAGCTACCTCAGACCGGTTTCTAAGCCAGGGAAAGACCACACAAGAATAAATGGCTACAGTATCATCACATTTCAAAGCATAAAGAGGGGCGTACGACTAGAATGTGTACTGTCACCTGATTTGTTTTAAATATAAAGTGAATATATAATTAGATCTTAAATGGATATGCCCGGAATTGTGGTTGGTGGGCACAATATATGTAAACAATTTACGTTAGGCTGATGACACAGTCTTCATAGCAACAAGTCAGAAAGAACTACAGGAAATGATAGACATTGTGGTGTTAGAAAGTGGAATAATGGGATTCAGTTTGAATAATGGGAACAGAAGTAATGGTGGTATCAAAGAAACAAATTATTCCTAAATGTATAATAAAAGTCGATTGTGTTATTTTAGGACAAGTACAGAAATTTAAATATCTGGGCACATGGATAACTTCAGATGGAAGATGCATAACTGAAATAAGAAACAGAATAGGACAGGCAACAACTGCATTTTATAAAATGAAAAACATCTTGTGCAATATATCCTTGTCATTGAGAGTTAGAAAAAGAATTCTTGCTTGCTACATACATCCAGTTTTAACATATGGCTGTGAATCCTGGGTAATCAATAGGTAGGCAGGCCAAACAATTTCTAGAGGCCTCAGAGTTATGGTTTTACAGAAGAATGCTTAGAATACCTTGGACAGCCAAAAAGAGCAACCAAGAGGTTTTGAAAGAGGCGGGAGCCCAAAGACAACTTATCACAGAAGGAGACAGTCATCATTTTCCGGCCATGCTATAAGAAGAGGGAAAATAGAACATGTTGTGACCACTGGAAAAATCTGTTGAAGGAGGGATAGAGGAAGACAACGAGAGAGGATGCTTGACAGTCTTGTTGCATGGCATGGAGGTATGTCGGCATACGAACTTATACATGCTGCAGGAGATCGCAAATTATGGAGAGGCATGATGCCAGTCGGCAAGGCACCTAATGATGATGATCATCACACTACAGAACACTATTGGAACACTCATGAAAAAAAAAAATCGTGGCTAGAACGTTGACCCAAACATTGGAGTCAGGTTGTCTATTCCCCGCTACATTATCTGGCTAACGACCGGGAAGAGATATATGGTGCACTGCTGCAGTATTTGCCTACGACACATATGAGGGTTTTCGGGAGGGAATGGAAATGGCTGCTGCTGTTATTGACTTAGAAGATGCGTACAGCAGCGTCCCATACATCATACATATGATCACCAGGCTGCTATTGGAAATGCAGATAGAAACACAATTGGATCGCTGCAGTGCTATTCAAAAGAACAGTGTCGCTTCGATGTGGTGAATGGGCATCCGAACCTCAACGCGTCCTACTGGGTCTGCCCAGGGATCACCATATTCGCCTCTGCTCTTTAATGTGTACACAGCAGGAGTCATGAGTGCACTCATTCTCGGTTGCACAAAAGACACCTCCTGCAACGTCATGCGTTATGTCCTTGGTTTGCCGAAGATGACTAGCAGACACAAAGTTGCACAGGTCAACGCGTATATGAGGGTATGGGCAGACGTTAACCACCCTCTGGACAAAGCTATACACGACACAAAAGGAACGCGTCTCAAAAAGAGGCCGCTCTTAGATGGCAAAGGCTGATGATTTAATCCAGCAGTTATGTGACCCAGACGAGATCAGTTACAGAAAAGAATGGACGAATACACCAGTAGACGTGCATGGCATCTCTAAGGTTGTCAGCACATCGGAAGGTACTGCCGGTATCAAATTCCTGCGGCCCTAGACACAGAAATAAGGGAACTGATAGATCAGCATTCAGACCCAGACGATATTATCCTCTACACAGATGAATCCATGAAGCGCGGATCAAGATCAGTATGGGCATACACAGCGCAGAGAAGGGGGAAAACAATACAGTATGACAGTGGCGCTTACCAGACAACTACATTAATGATGACCATGGAAATAGCCGCTGCTTCTAGAGCTTTACTATGGTTATGCGAGCAAACCCCCACACAGGCAGTTATTGTATCACACCCCATAAATATGCTTCAGAAGATAGCAACAGACGGTATGCGCTCTGAATGGGTAGAAAGTATTCGAAAATCGCACTAGACCTCCCTCACCTGGATCTAAACACCAGGTCATGAGGGCGTAAAGGGAAATGAGCGAGCCGGCCAACTGACAAGCACTGCACTAAGAATTGCGGGGAAAAGCATGGAAAGAGCCGATATCGTCAACGCTGTGCTGACTGGTGGATAATGAGGAATCTCTGACACTAACACGATTGTATGACATGGGAGTAAAGCATGGTGAAGCACGTCCTTGCCGTCTTCGAAGCCAAGATAGGATACAATATAACCAGCTTCTCATGGAAACAATTAGTAGAAATACTTTAGAGTGGTTGCTGCATCGTAGGACTGAGCACGCATGTGAATGCCCAATGTGCAGTGACGTCGACTGTGATAACATAAAAAAACATAACATTTTATAGGGAGTCGGCAGTCCGAAACCTAAGTTCAAGGTGTCTCCTTCGTGCCAAAGAACTGCATGGCTGTTGGGTAAACAGTCGTTAACAAAGACAGTCAGGTCGTTGTAGGGGCGACGCTTGCTAGTGGATGTAATTTCATAAGTCCCTACCCCAGCTAATAGTGAGGGTACTGCTGGGGTGACCATTTATTAACCCTCACATAATGCTGTAGGTCAAAATGGACGATAGGCACGTCCACTTATTTTAGCCGTGGAAATTTTTTTTGCTCCTGCCAGACGGTCCCCGTTGCATTTTTTGCTCCATCTGTAGACTGGAAGGATATAGTTTCGTTGCCCAGCTTCTGGGTTGAGTCCGTGGCGTGACACTGTGAGCTGCGGATTTCATTTTAACTGTGATAAACATTGTGTGCGTTTTTCGTCGGCACAGGAGCGGAGCAACTATTGGTTGACCCATTTGCTATGAAACTGAAACTAAGATTACCAGCTTACCAGGTTGCTTGTAAATATTCACAAGGGGCAGGCAAATGTAAATACTGTGGTTGAGTTCAGGCGAGAGAGAACAGTTGATAGCTCGAACAGTTGACTTGAGAACGTTCGAGGTGAAAGCATTTGCAAGAGGCTGTTCTAAGGATATTCAAGTCGAAGAAAGAGAAGTTCAGCTGGCAGAGTTAGGCCAAGAGAGCTGAACTACTTCAAGAGGAAGCTGTCTTGTGTGACGACACATGTGAGGCGATAGGATCACTAGTGAAACAAGACAGCATAGATGTCTGCGACAGCTGTGTGCTAAAGGGGACTCACAGCCAGGAGTCATTTCGGTCATCAGGGCTCCTTCGACCAGGATGGTGTGCTGTGTGCACATGCTAGAGATAAATTATTGTAGAGTTTCCAGTCAGCCGATATGACGGTGTCTGCTACGCATAGCCCAACGGAGTTCAAATTGAGAAAGAGATGTATTCTGTTCATCATTACAGCGAGCCCTGAAGTGAGGGGCGCCAGAGACCTAATCACTGTAGTGGTCTACTCAGGGTATATTGGCAGCTGGTGTAGGCTGTCCGAGAGAGCGCCGCTATACCTGTTTGAGGGATTAGCCAGTGATGTGAATGATTACCTTGCTTGCATTATTCTGTGTGAGGGTTTGTGAATACCCCATGTGTTTATGACAATAAATGTGCGTATATGGGAGCCAATAGGTCGTTGAGTTTTTCTGACAGTTGGTGCGCATGTTGGGTAACGAGTGTGAACGGTATCCAGGACATTTGGTGGTGTGCTGTCTTCCTATTAAGCAACTTTATCACACTACAATTACCCCCACTTCACATCGGACATTTATCATAAGCGATTGGATCCCATCTTAGTATATTTTAGTGAGGCGACTGATAATACCATTATATATTGGTTTTCTATTTTTCTTTGGCTACCTGTAAAGCGTTCAAGTCTGACCACACGTTTTTTGACTTGCAAATCTTGTAATCTTTTTAATGTTGCCAACTCACAGATCGTTTCCGTCAACATATACTGTTAAAAAAAAAAAAAAAAAAAGAACGCATGGTTACCGAAAGGAACAAACATCCTCACAGTTTTGTCATTCTGCAGTAAGTCCAATTCGTACAAGAATACCTTAGGGGTCCACCAATCAATTGACACATTTTTTTGCCTCCGGTCACGAAAGTTTTTAAGCTTAGGCCTTTCTCGTTAGTATGTGGCCTCCTCTTGTGTGGATCAGTGACTGGCATCTCCTGGGCATAGATACGACTGGAAGTTTAATGTGGGCCTGTGGGATGGCTGCCCACTCTTCCTGGAGTGCCTGGAACAGATCACGACCATTGGCTGGAGCAACGTTTCGGCGACAAACACGTCCTGTTAACAAAGATATCAGTCTGCATCCCAAAATGAAAGGACATGTGGTCGAAGAATTTCATAGATTGAGCATTCAAGCTTCCTTCAATGTGCACCAATTGACTCCTTCTATTGTAACTGATCATTCTTACACCTCCACCACCGTGCAGAAGAGTTTCATCAACACAATTTTTAACTAAACCTTCATTTCGTCTACGGTAGACCCTGCGCCGTTTATCATGACGCTGCAACAAACAGAAAGATTCGTCACTGAACCAGACATGTCTCCCCTGATTGTCACTTGCCCAGGGACGATGTTGGTTGGCCCAAAAAAGTCGATTTTGGCGGTGCCGACGTGTAAGGACAGGTCCTCGGTGTGGTCGTCGAGGCGAAAATCCAACATGATGCAGTCTGTTCCGAACTGTTTGATCAGACACGTGTCGTCCTGGAGGCAATGCCTGTGCAGCTGAGAAAGCTTTTGTAACCCTGTCTCTGAGGTTACGAAGCGTAATAAAGCGATTCTTCGCTGCTGTCACTCGGGGTCACGCGATATTGGTCTTCAACTAAACCACTGGCTTGGAACCGGTGCCAAAGCCGAATGATGGTAATCTGATGCACGTTTAGATGCCTGGCAACCTGACTTTGAATTTCTCCTGCCTGAAATCGGCCAATAACAATATTCTTTAATATTCTGTACCGTTTAAGGCGCCATTAGTGACTGCTTGAAAATGAACTGATTGTTTTGGCGTAGCATTATCTTTTTATAGGCTTTCAATTTCGTAGGCAGTTAATAGTGTTAACCGCAAATTGTGTTGCTTTCTCGTGGGCGCATCGTGAGCTATGCTCAAAAATATGGACTTAAACACTACTGACGACTGTGCTGTAACGAAAAACCCACACAAATCGCGCCCACATGTCCACTGGACACAGTTAAGAACATTTGAGTCTGCTTTTTACATACCTGAGTACAATATTTTATTTACAAACTAATAAAAACGCGCTATCGAATAACTATTCACAGTCGGGCTCCTAAACCGGAATTCCTACATTTTAGTAGCTCTGTCCACCATATCAAAAGTCTCAGGTACTGATTTAGAATTGTGTTCTAGTGATCACTCATTAGAATTTGTTTCATTCGCAGTTTTGGCGTTCTCATTCTTGCATGGATCAATATTCAGCCCACATATATTTAATTGTGTTTTAACTTTTACCTTTTTTTTTTTTTCATTTCATTTCATTTATTTTTTTTAAGTTGTTTTTATTTCTCCCTATTTGTTTTTCAACGCCTTCTTATGTATTTCATTTCATATAGCTCTACATTTCCATATTTGTTTCTTATTGTGTATTTCTTGATTTTATGTTGACCTTGGTTGTTTACAGGCGCTGTTGTCTTGTCCTTTGAGTTATCCTCTCACCGTATGTATTTTTATTAGTACTCCTTTGATAAAGATGTTGGTCCGAAAGGTAAGTTGATCTATCAGGGTCTTTTTCATTCTGCTCGCTGAGATTTCTAGTCACATTTTATGTTGTATTTAGTGATTCTTGGGACAAATCTTCATGACTGCGTCGGCAAGAACACAGGACAGATGGTTTCATAATTCCTCAAAGGTGATCTTTGATTATAAATAAGACTGATATTTATGATGATGATATAGAATATATCCCTTGTTTTTAACCTACTTTGTGTCGGGTTATCGCATAAATAAACAGATTAGAACCGTGAAAATATCACTAAGCTTAGGATTAAAATACACACAAAAATTCTACTGCCCCGTTAATCCTCAGGTTGCAGATAACACGCAGAGAACAGTGTGCGTTTTGTGTCTTGGATTTCGGAGTAAACAAGATTTGTTTGTGATGTTTGAAGCCTGTACTTGCAAGTCAACATATTTTATCATGATCGTTGTCGTCGCAACGTGCCATGTCGATAAACATAGGCGATTATAGTTTGTAATTTTACACGATCACCAGTATCTCAGATCAGGTCCTTGACCACGTGCTTTCTTAACCATGTGACGAAGTCATGTGGGTTTTTTTTTTTCTTTTCCTTTTGTTGTTGTTTTTCTACAATCAAGCTTCGCATTTTTTGGTCATACATTTTTTGTAATACGTCAAACTAATATTGATTGTCTATGCATATTTTCCCCCAACACAATTTACTGTTTTCACTTTCTGCTTCTTATCAAAGATTGTCCCATTTCTGTTCTTGTTCGTCTTTGGGATTATTTACTTTGTTTTTTCTTTCTGAAATCACATTCACTCTGGCAATAAATGTTTTCCTGTTTGTACAGGTGCTTTCATAACACTTTGACATTCTTTCTCAAATGGATTTAATCTCTACAAGTTGTATTTCATCTAATATTCATGACTACGGATTCGGAATTCACTTCTGTAATCGTTTCCGGATATAACTGGGACAGGTCAAGAGGAAGCGTTGCACTGAATAAACCGATATTTCTTTGGGGAATTTCTGAGGAACTAAGGAATAAGGGGGCACTGCTAGTGTGTCTAAGAGCCATTTTAAGCGTGAAGATCCCATTAGAACAATAGTGTGTCCTATTACCTTGGCTTTTTACCCCATACATGAACAGTATCAACAAAACAGACACAATACACCACGCGTTGACGAACAAGAAAACTCTGCTCTTTGCGAAAAGCTTTATATTCCACAATAAACATATACAACCTCGGCGTTCGTTAAACAATAAATTTGTTAGCGGCGAAGTCACGAACGTTTTGTAAATGGCATTAGGATCAAAAGAAAAAAAATTCACTCAAGCACTTTATCTTTTAATCACTTCTGATAGATGCATGTCTTTCGAATATACGTGTATAAGAAGTGGCGCTTAACAAAAATCAGAAATCATAATATGGCATTAGAAGATATGAAATGTAGTATTCTATATTTACTATACCAGAATCTAATTGTTTCAGTGATAGAGTGTGGTCTAGGACCGCTCACATGATCTCACAACCAGCCAGATATGATCTCACAGTCGATTAGATATGATATCTCAGTCAATTAGACATGATCTCACAGCCATTTAGATATGATCTCACATCCAACCAGACATCTCACAGCCAGCTAGACATTATATCACGACCAACTCAATATTGTCTCACAGCTAACTAGATACGATCTCACATTAAACTAGGCAATATCTTACAGCCAACTACATATGATCATACAGCCAGCTAGGCAATATCTCACAGCCAACTAAACATGATCTCACGGCCAACTAAACATGATCTCACAGCCAACTAAACATGATCTCACAGCTAACTAAATATGATCTCACAGCCAACTAGACATAATCTCACAGCCAACTAGATATCATCTTGCAGCCAGCTAGACATGATCTCACAGCCAACTAGATATGATCCTACACTCAACTGAAGATGCTGGTAGGCATGCAAAATGATACCATGTGAGTCCCTCTGGACTGTATGAAGCATACACCAGTTGTGTACAAGCGGCATATACTTGCTTTGCCGTCACCAACTGTACACTCAAGTCGCTACTAAGAGCACATATGAAACCGTCCACAGTGCACCGATATGAATTGTTGAGTGATTCATTCATTGAAGTCAAAAACTACAGGACTGCGTAGACAGCTGCCTCAAAAATCACATACAAATCAACACGAACCCTTCCCCCCCCCCCTTTTTCCCCTTTTTTTCCACCCCCCCCCCTCTTCCCCCAATATCATGAGTATAAGCAAAGGGGGAAAATATCTTCGCAAAGATAAAAGACCAAAGTTAAAAACAAATGCAAGAAATTACGTGAGGGAGCCGTTTACATTCAGTGATATTGTAATAGAAGCGAAAACCCTTAAGTGCCAAGATAAAAAATAGAAAAATAGAGTTCATTAGGCGTGGACTAGAAACAGAAATATTCTAGCCCAGACAAGAAATCTTCTGTGTACAGTCTAGATTAGACAGGAAACAAATTAGCTATAGTGACCTGCCATCGAGCTATCTCCTAGCGAGAATACACACCTACATATCTCTACAGTTTAACCACTAGAGAAGTGTCAGATCTAACTATAGAAACATACCAAAGCCACGAAATCAGCCTGACAAACGGCCTTCCCCTGCAGTCGTCCGTACCCATGCTGGCTAGCCCAATGTGCAAAGCCGCAATAGCCAGGTCAGTGTTCTGCAGGGCCGGTCTGGAAGCCAAATAGGCTGCTAAAAGACTAAGCAAGGTCTTTTATTAACTGGTGGCTGGCCCGGTTTTTCCGGATTCGTAAACAAGAGTATCCGCCAAACAAACCAAAATCGTCAAGCTGCTGAACAGCAGTCTTTGTCGTTCTCGAACTATCACATTTCCGCACTCGTACTAGAAGCGAAAAGCCCTAAGTAAAAAGATAAAAATAAAGAAAAATAGTTAGGCGGGGACTAGAAACAGAAATATTCTAGTCCAGACAAGAAATCTTCTGTGTGCAGTTTAGATCAGCCAAGCAACAACAACAACAACAACAACAACAAAAGGCACACTTACTACAAGTCCTAATCTGAACGAAAAACAACTGGAACTATGGTTACTACATTGAACATCTGTTTATTTCCCTTAAGATAAAAACAGCGTGGTTTACAAATAACAACATTAACAACAACCAACGTGCTCGACTAGAATTAGAATCTAAAGTGCTAATCATCTCCAGCTAACAAGGAACTATGATAATGACACCATACGCTCAGCGAGATTACCTCAACAATAGCAGGCAAAAACGGAAACATATTTAACATGTACGTTAAGCTTCAATCTGCCAACAGATCACTTATAGCCACCTGTCATCAAACTTTCTCCTAGCAAGGATGTACAATGGAAATCACTTCTAACACCACCTAACCAATTGAAACGAACCGTGACACCAGCCAGGGAGATCAGTCAGACAACCGGCCTTCCCCTGCAGTCGCCCATACCCATGCTGGCTAGCCCAATGTCAGAGCTACAACAGCTGGATAGGTCTCAACAGGGTGCGTCCGGAAATCAAATAAGCTGCTAAAAGACTAAACAGGGTCTTTTAATAACTGCTGGCTGGCCAGGTTTCTCCGCGTGAACGTCTAAAACTAAAAGCTGTACCTGTGGCCTCTTGGTCATTTTTAAACCAGACTAAATCAAGGTATTGGCGTAATAAACCAAAATCTACAAGCTGCTTAACAGCAGTCTTTGTCGTTCTCCAGCCTATCGCAATATACTGTACTCGAGACTGAAACAAGAATCCAACAATCCAATAGCGTTACATATCACCTTACGAAATCTTTCAACACCCAGCAAATCCAATCAATAAAACAAATACAAAATATAAATGCAGCCTTTATTCGAACCTAAAGTTACAGTTATTCGACCTGCACAATAATTAACAAACACGAGAGAAAACTAACCATCTTTGATGGTCCGCCTAGTATTTGTTAAAATTCGACGTCTCTCGGCACAAAGCAGCCATTGGACAACAATAGCCAAACAAAATGTTACAATGTGGTTTTTCTTCCGGTTAAGATTACCATAATTTATCTGTTTTCACAATATAATTCTAACTCTTGCACAAATAGATCGTAATTGAAATAGGCTTCATAACAACATGTACACAGAATGTCTTTTGTCAGGACTTTATATTTTCTAGAAAGAATAAAGAAGGTACAAGTACTAGCTACAACGTGTCTAACAAAAGTGCCGATACTCGCCACAAATTTTCTACTGAAGTAGCACCAAAAATGCATAAAAGGGTGTCAGTACTGCGTACCACCCAAAAAACTTCCCTAGTGAAACGTCGTTATGTTAAATAGCCTTAGATACCAACCCACCCCACCCACCCCCCCCCCACCCCCCCCCCCCCCCCCCAGCACACAGCTAAGTGACTAATGCTAACAGAAAACCTCTTAATGATTCTTACGTTACCAATTGTGTATATGACAGTCATTGAAGAAAGCGAACAGTTTGAGTTTTAAACATTTCTATCCACACGAACATTTCCGATAAAAAAAGTATGCTATTTATGTTCCATGTCTGCTGATGCCATCACCTTCAAAGCATTGAACCCTTTCCCTATCTTTAAAACTACCTCTTACATGTGGTATTTGAAAGTAATTCCTAGATACTTTAGTGAATTATTTCAGTTGATGTCACTGCCGTCTGTGGTGTCCGGCTACACATCACAGACAAATATTGTACTGAAAGAACTATCACGATAATGCCGCTTTATCTGGGCTGATGACCGAGCCTGTTTCATCACACAACTCATCTACCTTATCTACCACGAACTGCAGTTCTCTGGATATTTCTTTTCTTTATCTTCCCAGAATTTGTACGAAAACATCGTTAACAAAAAGTGGAGATTCTCCCTACACTCACTGTCTATATTGTATCTATCCTTCTTGTGTTTATATATTAAAAAGCATCAGGAAACTGGCGAAATCCTGTGGGAGACCAGGCGCGATTCCACGTGGTTGAGAGTTCCACGAGAGGCAGTTTGTCCTTCTTACATGACTGTGGCAGTCCAATCGATGATCCAGGGACTGACTTCTATATCCATAAGTGTGTACAGTAAAAAAAACTTTCTATCTAAGCCTGTTATATGCATCTTCTAAACCCAGCATGTTTAAGTCAAAACCGCTTATATTTACATCGTAAGCCAGGATAGCGGCGTTTTCCCATATTTTTTTTTTTTTTTTTTTGTAATTTCCTGAAGGTCTACATTTTTCAAGGTAATCCTGTAATTTGCCTCCCACTATCTTTTCAAGAATCTTGCCGAATGTATTATGTAACGTAATAATGTATTATACAACGTAATCATTCTATGACCATTCAATTTGGTAAAAGGTCCAGGCAACCATGCAA
Organism: Candidula unifasciata; assembly: GCA_905116865.2. Classification (NCBI taxonomy): domain Eukaryota; kingdom Metazoa; phylum Mollusca; class Gastropoda; order Stylommatophora; family Geomitridae; genus Candidula; species Candidula unifasciata. The sequence continues at coordinate 327,205 of CAJHNH020006534.1, read as the reverse complement.
CCAGTCCATAGGAACTGACGCTGTTGCAATACTGTTGTCGAAACCGACGCAATTTCCCAAAGTCCCTCGTCACTTAAACTTCTCGCATAACTATGTCTCCATCTGGTCCTGGTGCACTATTTTTTTTTTTTATAGGAATCACCAGATATTTGTATTCACAAAAGTTAACATTGTTATTCCATATTCACAAGCAGTATTTTTATTGAAGACGAGACTAGCCTAATTCTTATGTTGATATCTTTCCCTAAAATAATTTGTTACAACTACAGCCTTCATTATTAACCGTTTATTCTTCAACTAGTCAGTATACTCTGACTGTTTCATTGTATTTGTTATTATTTAACACGAGTTGGCTTTCTAGGGGTGATTTTCCATTCCATATTATATTCTACTGCTTCCAATGGCCGTGTAATGTAGTCCCTATGTTCTAAGTGTGCCTGGCGTGCGATCAATATCAGCAGCAAATTCCATTACTAAGGTCGACTTCCAATCGATATGGATATCTCAAGCCAGAATCTCCCGCGTAAGGTCTTCTGGCAATGTTACTGAATAGTATTGGAAACAGAACACAGTCTTGAACACTTCTTAATGTAATCATGTTGTTGAATAGCGTCATCAATATATATATATATATATATATATATATATATATATATATATATATATATATATAGAGAGAGAGAGAGAGAGAGAGAGAGAGAGGAGAGAGAGAGCGAGAGAGAGAGAGAGAGAGAGAGAGAGAGAGAGAGAGCGAGAGAGAGAGGAGAGAGAGAGAGGGAGCGAGAGAGAGAGCGAGAGAGAGAGAGGAGTGAGAGAGAGAATAGAAATGGATACATTATCTCTGATTGCTTTTGTACTAACATCAAAGTGCTGAAATACTTAGATAGACACTATTTCTACAACTATTCCAATAGACGAACCCGATACCCCAGTATAAAGAAGAAGGTGATGTTGTAGTGTCTTTCCTAAAAACTGTAATTGATTCAGATTCAGAATTATAACATAGTGTACATTGTAAAAGCTCTGAAGCTGTAATGGTCACACTCACATCAAGAAAACTTTTTTTAATACTGACCTTGGCTTCTCGGGTCAAGCCAGTCTAAAATTGATAGCGGGTAGTGTCCGTGGAAGTCAACCCGATGGGCGTGATGTTGGCCACATCCCCTGTCTAATGCCGACTGGTCTAGTCTAATGCGCCAACAGACTGAAAACTATCCTTTAATTACTATTATACGCACTTAGAGGATTGTCTGGTCGAACGTTACAGCTCTTAGGTCTCATTCGGGACATCCAGGTTCAAATCATCGGTAGTGCTATAGTATTTTTATGTCGTGGCCGTCTCAGATTGATGCACCAAGTTTACTATTGCTTTCCATTTCACAACTGGTGGCATTTAACAGATGTAATAATTAGGGCTGTACCGAATAGGGATTTTCACTATTCGGCCGAATACGAATAGTGTATACAATTTAAAAAAAAAACACACACACACATACACATTCATAATGTCAAATGTACGCTGAACTTTTACTTTACATAAAGTAGCACAGAATAGTCATCTTTTTCTTTAGCATTCTGAGCCCTTGATGTTTAATGTTGCAGATATCACTCGTCTCCATTCATCTCTCTGGCTGACCTTATCTTCACAATATGTGACACCGTTGTTTGCAGGTCTGGCTTGACATTTTCTCTGTAACTTCTTTTTGTCTGTCTCGTGGTCTACGACCATTCCTCTCTCAGGTGTATACAGTTTTACTTCTTTGTCAGCTGACTTTCTTTCAAAATACTCTAACCATTTTAGTCTGTTAGCTCTCATGATTCCAGTGATCAATGGTGATTTAAACAGATTATGTGTTACGTTCTTGCGTTTCACTCTTTATTACCCGCTGTTAGCCTGTTTGATGGGTCCAAAGATTTGTTGTAAGACTGTTTTCGAAAACTTGTAGTAAGGCCTCATCTCTTTTTTTTTTTTTCTGCTTCAAGTTTCAGAGCCGTATAAAACGACTGGTCTTATTACCGTTTTTATATATTTTAATCTTGGTGTTGCGAGACAGACACTTCGACTTTAGCAGATGTTGAAGGGCGTAGTATACTTTATTTCTAGATTGTATTCTAGTTTGTATTTCTTCTCTCAGCATGTTGGAGAAGTTGAAGTTTGCACCCAAGTACCTATATGTTTCCGTTCGTTTGATTTTCATATCGACTTAGATGTGGCCGGAGTTTATATTCTTTCCATGTCTACTTAGTATTCATACAGAATAGTAAACATTTACAACACATTTTATGTTTTGCATCCTTCAGTCAGTTTGCGGTAACTAATAACTAGAAATGAAAGAATCCTAAGTATTATAACAAGTAACTAAACTTGGAAATTGTCACTGACAGCTTAGTTAATGCATGAAAGTTGCATTAGCTTTCAACAAAACCAATCGTTCCATGTTGCCAGGATTAATGCCGTATATGCATAAGCGGGTGTAAGCTAACTACTATTCGTATTCGGCCCGACCGCAACTATTCGGCCGAATACCGAATAGTCAATAGGTCAACTATTCGGTCCCGAAGCCAATACTGAGCGAATATTCGGTACAGCCCTAGTAATAATCACCCAACAATAGATCACCATGTTCAACATGCTACCGCCACAGCTTCTGATGGATTAGAATGGTTTACCTGTTTACTTGTTTTGATGTCACCAGGTCTCTGTGGAGGAGGTGGAGTTGGTGTACAGCCTGTAGAATGTTTCGGGGCACATAGAGCCCAATCGGGCCTCTGAAGGGAAATATTTTACAAAACCAATTTTTTAAAAAGACAGACAGTATTGGATAAACGTATAAATACTTCATTAACAAAATCGTTTATAGATACAACAGTTTTTCCTGAAAGTTTTCCAACATTTCAATGGTTCTTCTGCTGATTTGCTTTCACCAGCTGTAAATTCCGGGAAAATGTTTTGGTTGTTCGCCCACCTCTACACCTAAGCCTTGTCAAGGAACAGGAGTTATGCATACACATCCATTTAACAGATCTGGCTTATTTGTAGACAGACTGATATTTCCATGTCTCTCCAATAGATGCACTCTGGCTTCTAAGGGCAACTCCAATTAGTCGACTCTGACAGTATGCTTGTTAGGGAGGCAATAGGTCTGTTCTTTATTTCCTCACAATGGGTTCCCAGAATCCACACAGGGAACTTTGAAGTTTAAATGGTAAATAACATGATCAAGACTAGCTTTTCTAGATTGAAGCTAAACAATCATTATTTTGCTTTCCTTGTCGATTGTTTTGTGACAAGATTTGTTGTTGCTGCATTATCTTAGCATCTAAGTCTATGCTTGCATCAGCAGAAGGATGGTATGCAGCAAACAAGTGTCGTAAGCGAAGCTATCAGACTTGTCCAAAACTAGAAAGATGTCTGTCATCTGGTATAGGCATTGGCACTCTGTTGTAGCAATCAGTGGAACCAGATAGATAGCTGTCACGTGGTACAACATCAGAAAACCATTAGTTGGCATTGTACTCTTCCTTGGTGAACAGAGTTTGTACGGCAGTTCCCCGTGCATTGATGAAAAAAAGACAATGCCAAACTTATGGTGAACGAGTTGTTGATTCCCTATAATGCAGTTTTTAAAGAACATGTGTTGCAGTTAACAGAGTGCACTAAAAAGTAGTATTACTTCAAATACGTGATCATGGGGCCGATTCCTAGAACTGCTAAATGCTGCTCACTTGAAAAGCAACATACGTTTGATCATAGGAAAACTGTTAAGTGCGTTGCTGTTAATTATTGATTACTAGCGACTCATATCGAATTGAACAAACACTATTTCTTTGGAATTATGTAATACCACATGAAAACCCGACATGAAATTGCAGATAGGCTGTTACACTTTTTTGACACAACCCTTAAAATCGGATAACACATAGCACAGATGATAGAAGAAAAATTGAAAGAATACAGTATACCACTGTCGGATTGTCGTGCACAAACGTGACCATGCAGCCAGCATAGCAGGAAAAGGAAAAGTATACAAGCGTGATTATTTAATCACACGTGAAACAGGTGAATTGCACAATAACAACTACAACATCAAACTACATAGTCACATACCGCTCGTGTCGCGTGCCTGATTTAAGGATTGCTCCTTAAGAACCAACAGCACTCTGAAATAATAATGTTGAGGCGTTGGCTCGTATTGGTCTAAGGGAGATCCCGTGGCCAATATACGCTCAACTTATTTCAGGAGTAGGGCAACACAAGCTCCGGCACTACAGAATATCTAATATTCCTAGGCACACTTGGCTGGAAACCCCCACTACTATAAAAAGATAGCTCCCATACTATGATAATATACTATCATAGCCATGTTAACACAGATTACACTCACTAATCACACAAACATAAAAGCTAGACAGTTAGAATGGTGAAACAGGAACACCCAAGTCAGCCATGAAAATTTTTTAATGGATGTAATAATTGCAACATATATATATATATATATATATATATATATATATATATATATATATATATATATATATATATATATATATATATATATATAATATATATATATATACATAAAGACAATCAAGATGGTTTCCAGTGAATGGAGTTCAGGACTTAACGTCACAGCGATGGTGTTGAACAGCCAAATAGTTCACAAAAAGTACATGAATCATCACAGTGAATCATAGGTAGCGATGTAAATGGAGCATATGGCATGTCATCTCAGATGTTACTTATCAGATTTGGTAGGTCACTGCTCCCCTCAGTCCATGGTGATTTGAACCGGCTGACTCAATCGATCGCTTTTCCTCTGGTGGATCTGGAACTACTGATCGTCTCACATATGAAGACAAAGGAACTGCACTGGAGCCCAACAAAGCTAGTGAAGAAGGATTCCTTGGATTGATGACACAGGTGGCCTGCAATACTGTCTCTCAGCCACTGGAACTCACACACAAGCGCCTACCATGTTGAAGTTCTGGCAACAATAGGTAGGATTTTGGGTAGGTTTGGGATGGTATGGGTTGGTGATTGTTGGCTGGACTGTGACTCGGTTGCCTGACCTATAAGGAGGTATCATCCTGTCAGGAAAGAACTCAGAATTAGTAATCATCCTAAGATTCACACACCAAGCTCACCTTATCTTCCGCTACCCTTCTCAGTCACTCAGAGGATACCCTCAAGAACAGGAGAAATTTCCCCTTTCATTTATCTGTCTGTAAGTCAGTACACCAGATAGAAGACAAGGTACATAGTGGAGATAGATAGACACTACTACACATAGATCATCCACTCTCCAACTTCCTGTCTGCACCCGAAGACATACATTCTATCCCGTTCGTACATGTTTATATTTCATATCTCCACAATCTGCCCACTGCACACCCACTCTTGTTGTGCTAAAAATAACCTTTGACTCAGAGCGCCTAGCTTCTGACGGCGACCCAGTTACATATGTTTGCTATTCGACACAAACTCCGTTGTCTGGTTAGAGAATAATTAACTTGCTGGGTTTAATATCTTTATAATGGTGTGGATTATGTAAAGCACAAACTATTAACCTGCGAAGGGAAAGGTTTGATTTAAGGGGCTTGAGTGTCCGGGCATCAAGAACGGCCTAGTTCTGTGAGGTCACACAGCCGAATCTTCCCTCCCTGCAGCAGTGGCCAACTTAAAGAGACATATATCATGGTACTCGTAAACTATAATCATTTTATGCAAGCTTAGGAATCCTTCAAAGATTAAACTGGTATTTTGAAAGCGCCAAAGTATAATGAGAGAATTAAAATGTCTCCCGACACCTCAGAGGTCTGGCAAAAGAATGCCCGTCCCAGATTCCGCTTGGCATCTCTAGAAAAGAAGTCCTGTATTCGTGCCCAAGGTGTAAAAAGGCTTACAGGAATTTCTGAATAATTTTCAAGAAATATTTATCCCACAGTTGCAAGTTTGAAAATGTTGACTTCTCAAAACAACTAGAGGGTATAGAAATGTTTATTTAACCAGAGAGAGGTATATATCAATATGAGGGACTATATACCTCCACCCCCACCCCCCCCCCCTCCCCGGACGGGTTTAAATTTGAAATGTGACGTGCCCGCTAGGGATGTCAGCGTCATGACTAGCCCACAGTGTAGGGTTGGCTGTTCCCTCCGCGACACCTAGACAGACCTACATATCCTATTCTCAATCTGACAAATGGAATACAATCATCACATTCAACATCTGTTTATTTTCCTGAACACCAATCTAGCGTGCTTCGCAGATAACAATGCATTAACAATCGCACTGTGTTCGAACAGAACATGTGCTAATAACTCTAGCTAACAAAAAATCAAAATCTCCGACGAGGATACACATAGATCTAACACAAGTCTATCTACTAAACATACCGCTAACATGAAACTAGTGATCCAGTTCATTTCTCTCGGCTCAGTCCGCGGTACCTACGTTGCTTAAAGAACCCCGTACAGCTCCGCAACGATAGGAGGACTACATGTCCTTAGAGCTACTGGCGCTACCAAAGAGAAAAGAGCACAGCGCTTTTTTGTCTGCTGCGCCAGGCCTTTTATCCATTTTTCGACCTACTGGCCTCTTCCATAGAGTTCCGATCTACAAACCTGCCAGTTTAGTTCACAAGTGAATTCAAAATTATTAAGAGGCTAACAACCTTACCAGTCTGTTACACACACACACACACACACACATATACACACAAATATACACACACATATACACACACATAACCTGTGTAATTATGTGTATATTAATAACAAGGACAACTGTTGATGCATTGGTAAGGAGAATTCGTTGATTTGTCGTGTCTATAAAACTATATAAGCAACATTTTTCTACTTCCAAGATATTAATTATGTAATGCTTTTTAACTAAAAGCTTTTTTCAAAAGTCTTTATATATATATATATATATATATATATATATATATATATATATATATATATATATATATATATATACACAATTTATTATTTAAAATAGATGTTGCTAAATATGTGTAATATTAATTGTTTCAGAGCACCCCACTAATGTGACAATAAGAATACATCTTCTCAGTTTTGATTCTGTTAGCGAGACAACTATGGTATGTATGCATTGTTGAAATCATTGTAATAGATTTTTTTAATTCGTATGTATTGCCGGGATACGGACAGTATTTCTGTTTCATAAACTGGAGTCTTCTACACAACACAAAATGATTATTTGTATCTTTTAGTGATCAGAAACATTTTGTTCATTTATTCGGGGTCGTGCCAGGTAAACAGGAATCCTGTATTGTTACATGTGGCAAAAGCGTTTAGTAGAGCGTCGTCATCCTTTCTTGTCCACCGGTTTCCCTATTATTCTGTCTCTTGTAGAAGATGTTCAGTCGGATATTTTTTTTTTTTTTTTTAGTATTTTTTTTTTTCTCAAATGTTATCTTTCTTGTTGCACAGATGCCTCAAAGTCGTAAACGTGTCTGTTAACTTGGATAAATGGCTTTCGTTAACCTGAAATTGTTTTTCAAACACTCCATGAGATCGCGGAAAGTTAACTGTAATCGTCTGAAACTATCAGCATTTCACACAGTTTACAAACGCGTAACATTCTGTAATGCCTCCGCCATTTTATGTATGTGATATAAATAATATTTAGCGTGCTTTTACCGACGTGCCCTATCGGATACAGCCTTGTCGCACTAGAATTCTAGAACATCTAGAACATCTTAGGTTACCTGGCAACCACTGCCGACTGTAGTTTCTAACTACAGTTAGCCATTTGTCAACCTAATTAATGATTTTGGTAAAGAACTAGGGGATGCTGTCGGGACGCAGAGAATTCCATGGTGATAACTTATTAGAAGCGGTTAGTGAGTAGGGCAACAACAACGTTCTTTACATACCTAAATCAGATATAAATAGTGGATAGGAAACTATGCTAGCAATAAAGGCCTACCCTACACAGTCTGGAGGTCAGGTTACTTTAGACCCGTCAAGGGTCCCAATATACCTTTACAGTTGAACAGGATTTCTGGAATTTGTATGGGTGATTCTCATACAAACAGTGACACTTTACACTTTGCGTCACCGGGTGGTAATCGCTCAGTGTGCGATCCTAGTGGGGTTCAACTTTACTGTATTTATTTAAGCAGTCTTTAGTTTTTGAGATGCAAGCTCAAAACTCGAATAAGAGGGAATAGTAACAGAGACCCTTACAGACATATACTACGGAGGAAAGCGTGAGGGACGTTCAATCGTTGAGACTCGGAAGTAGAGGGACCAGTCATGTTGGACCTCCCTGACGAGACGTTAGGAATGAGACAGGAGACAAGCTCGAACTGCAGAAACAACATACAGTTACACGGATCAATGTTCAATAGAGACTTATTAGATATAAACATTATGGAGATGCTAGAGACGCTGATAAAACAGAAGAGTACCAGACAGCACTAGAAGCCAGGTGGTAGTCATGCATACTATAGGCAGTTAGCGAGTAACAAGAGATACAGACCACAGTGCGACAACAAGCTGAATTATACACATCTATTACAGATCTTTAGACCAAGAGTTATCAACAGAAGTCTAAAACAAACAATAAGAAGAAGAGACCTAGAGACTATTTACAGTATTAAACTTAGGGAGAATTAGCTGTCATTCAAAATACACATATGATTGTTTTGTTTTTTACATTATTGGAAAATAACAATAAAGACAGTACACTCATGAAAACAGAGTTGCTCAAACAAGTTTTATACTGCATCAGAACGACAAGAGAACCATGTTGCTAACAAGAGACATTGTCGTCATCACATCTATCAACATTATCGTCTTTCTTGTCTGTATTCTTTTAATTGACTCCTCCGAGTAGCAAGCAGAAGAAGAACCTGTGTGTGACACAAACATATACAAAGGTAAGCTGTGCTTTAAAAAAAGGGGGTGGGGAAGCATTACGGGCTACCTCTCCCGGCTTACCGATGACCACGGTCGACGCGTTGCTATCTGTCAAGGAATGACAAGCCATTACACATCACCCCTAAAGCGTAGGGACTTGACTTACCTGTACTCGACACAACATTCAAACTTGGACTCGTCCGGAAAAGTATATAATCCCTTATATCGATATATGCCTTTATCGGACATAATTATAATATCTACATCTTCTAGTTGCTTTGACTTAGCGTCATTTTCAAATTTGCAACTATTTGATAAATATAACTGGAGTTATTTGAGGTTTCGTAGAAACCGATTTACTCCTTGCTCATGTATACAAGGAACTTCTTCTTACCGACGCCCGAATTGAGAATTTTGCGCCATTCTTTCTGCCGGCTTTCCTAGCGTTCAGATGTATGCATCGACGCCAGAAAATTTCACTTTCAGAAGGCGATCTGTAATGTCGGGGACTTTTCCTATGCTTGGGTAAGTTAATTATAGTTTACGAGTACCTTAAATGATGTCTGTTAAAGTGGTCATTGCTGTAGAGAGATCAAAATCGGCTGTTGGATCACACATAGTTCGACCGTTCTTGATCGCTAGAGAAGCGGATTCGAACTGAGACCTTCCTCTGTACAGACTAAATAGCCTATGCCCTAAATAACCCACACATACTGGTAAAACTAATAACCTTACAAGTGTGTACCATTTAAACTAACAACAGAAGTTTGTGCATACGAATGGGGGCAGAATATGGGTCAGTACGTGGATAGACTGAGCTGCGTGAGTGTGTTTGACCCAGATCAATGGATGTGTGGCAATGACTTGAGAGTCGTAGGGAATAGGGGTACTGACGGTAAATGGTGATGTCTATGTGCAGAGGGGAGGGGGGAGAGATTGATATATGTGTTAGAGTGTCTATCTATCTCCACTATATATCTGACTTTCCATCTCTTGCACTAAACAGACAGATGAATGACAGGAGACATTGTCTCCTGGTCTTGAAAGTGCACTCTGAGGAATGAAACAGAGAAGCAGAGGTGAAGTAGGCTGTTGTGGGGTGGTGACTGATACTTATTCTGTATTTCCTGTCAAGATGATACCCTCTGGGTGATGACTAATTCTGAGTTCTCTCTTGACAGGATGAAACCTATGTGAAGAGCTGGCAGAAAAATCACAGTCCAACCAACACCCACCAACCATCAATCAATCAATTGTCAACCAATTAAAGCTTGCGAAGTCCAGACATCAACACCATGGGGTGCCATATACCCCAAACATCCTACAGTGCCAGAGCAGGTGTGTAGCTCAGGGACAGTGTTATGACCTGACTGGTGGGAGAGATTTGCTGAGTGCCTATCCAGTTGCGGTGTCCTCTATGGTGAGGTACTTCCCCACCATCTGATCCAGTTGAAACAGAATTACCAAAGACAGTCGAATCATCAGGAGCTGAGGGAAGCATCAAGGATAGAAAAATGATAAGTGCTAGTTTACCTCTATAACATGCTTTATTCCCCACAGCTCCCCTGTGGTCCTATGATGAAGAGGTGTTACCTCCAGGACTTTCTGGCTGTTTGGTTGTCTTTGTAATCTAGACATTGTATTCTGGAATCCATCTAGTGAGATCTGGCATCTACTTCACTATTATATATATATATATATATATATGTATATGTTTTATTGATTACATGCATTCATTTTCATGGCTGACTTAGGTGTCTCTATTTCACCTTTTTAAGTGTTTAGCATTTGTGTGTGTATGAATAATAAATATTATATGTGTTAACATGGTTATGATAATGAATTATCATAACCTGGGGGCTTTCTTTAGTAAGTAGTGGGGGTGTCCAGCCAAGTGTGCCTAGGAATATTGTATTCATATACAGATATATTTTGTAGTGCCAATACTTGAGTTGCCCTACTCCAGAAATAAGTTGAGCGTATATTGGCCACGGGGAATCCCTTAGACCAATACGAGCCAAACGACTCTACATAATTATTTCTGAGTGCTGTCGGTTCTCTAGGAGAAATCCTTATATCAGGCATGTGACAGGAGTGATATGTGACACTATCCTCTGCACTATAAAATATCACATCACACTCCACATTAACGTGCTACACTACATATCATCTTTGTGACAAACTAAACACGTTACACGACACTCACAGTAAAGTCACTGTCAAGCGAAAGGGTTCCCGACAGTCATTATACTCAGTCATAAAAGTACAAAAAATAAGAAGAACTCAACGGCGGGAGCATGCACAGCAGAAGTTCACAGATCATCAGTGAAAAAGTTCTTCGTCGACAATTGTTTGGGCCCATTATCCTCCTAAAGAATTTCAGAGGCTGTCCCTACCTGGGTCATAACTCCAGGCTTTGGACATATTCAGCGGCGCCTAAAGAAAAGGGACAAGACGGAATGGCTGCTTTGCAACATGTATTGTGAGGTTTCGTGTTATATATTTGTCACTTCGGTAGCAAATTAGCCGCCTACCTTCACGACTAGAGTGACAAGTGAACAGTTGGTTCATCGGACAGACGTTAGCCTTTGGCAATTGGCAAGGAGATATTGGCAAACTTTAATCTGACACTTTGGCTTTTGGGGATATAAAAACGTTTTTCCACTAGGAGCTCGTACCAGTCTACCGAGGCCCATCCCCCACGACGTTTCGTTGTGTCCACAGCTAGCTCGAAGATCTTTCTGCAGCTTCACCCAGTTATTTAAGCTCTTTTCCTCGCAAGCCTAACTGCTTTAGTACATTGTATGTGGAGATGGAGATTAGCCCTTTTGCGCCTATCTCGACGGCGAAGAGTTTTACTGTGTACGTTTAATCGCTCTTCAATCTGGCCACCAAATCACAGTACTTTTTGAGCTTGTACAAGTGGTTCACTTCGATCCGGAACTTGTACGACACGCTAAGCTCTGTCATGATGAGCTGGCGTTCTGTCGCAGAGTGCAGCACCATATCTGGTCTAAGGCCAGTCCTTCGAATTGAGTCGGAGTATTTCTGGAAACCATGCAGGTCTACTGTCAGTAACCAGTCCCTCGCACAGTCAAGTATTGATGGAGCGTATGCGAAATTATGACTTTACCTTTAGGAAATTGCTAATTGACCAACTTTGAGGAAGCTCATAGATTGGGGTTGGGGGGGGGGGGGGGGGGGGGGGGGAGACGTTAGGACTGGCCCTCGCGTTGGTCCTCATCCCGGTTTTGTTCGCAATGTCCGCTAGCTCTTTTAGGACTTTACTGTGGCACCATGTATATTGTCCCTGACTTAGGGCTTTTCTGCATGCTGACAATGTGTGCTCGTGCATCTGTTTAGCTCTGCATAGGGGACATGTCGGCTCGGTGGTCGCACTCCATTTGGCCATGTTAGTGCCAGAGGATAACAAGTAGCGACGTGTTCAAGCTTAGTTGATGCAACAAAGAAATAAAACTGGATGACAAAGCAGCTTCTGAGCAAACTGGCAAATATAACGAAACATTAAATAATGATAATGATTTTTTTATGGCTAAAACAATTGCGCCATCTACGACTAAGCATGTCATCCAAAGAGGCGCCATTCACCTAGGATCTGGAGAAAACTGTAACTGACGATGAATTATCCAGATAATGTTTCGCTAGTGACAGGTATATAAAGCCCTAGGTGAACGATAATTATGTTTTGTACTCAGAAACCTGCTCTTTAAATGGTTACATTAATGAGAAAGGTTTACGAAAAGCAATATTTATAAAATTAAACATTCAGTTTATCGTCTTCGCAGTCAAACATCGGGCTTTGCGTATCTATTCTCTGACTTTGAGCTTGAGTTTAATCATCTTTTCATAAAAGCAATATTGATTGATCTATTGCAATAATAAATCAAATCCGATTATTATTACAAGTGAACTTTTCGGTGCATGTACGGTTAAAGTGAACTTTTCAGTGCATGTACGGTTAAAGTGAACTTGTCGGTGCATGTACGGTAAAGTTAACTTGTCGGTGCATATACGGTTAAAGTTAACTTGTCGGTGCATGTACGGTTAACGTTAACCCACAAGGAGTGATGAATGGTCTATAGCAGTGTTTCCCAAACTTTTGTTTTGTCGCAGCGCCTTCCCCCCCCCCTAAGTAAAAGTATGACTATTCGTATGTAAAAGATTTTAAAAAAAACACACAACTAAATGTCATGTATCTTGGAATATTTGGCGACGCATCTGTGAACAGGTCGCGGCTCCCCGGGGCCCCGCTGCGCACAGTTTGGGAATCACTGTTCTATAGCTATATGAGTCTCGCATCATATGCCCGATACGCTCTATAATCAATAATAACAGAGACTGTGTGACAGATATCAAAAAGAGGATGGCCATAGCAATGCAAAGATTAAACAGCATTAAAAGTCTATGGGTAAGCACTAGCAAGGTGAAATTTAAATTATAATTTTGAGAGCATGCATCTTTCCTGTAGCAATATACGGATGAGTCGTGGACTATCTTCCAATCCTTTAATCTTAAAAAAGAAAATAGGAGCTTTTGAGCTGAAATGCTATAGAAAGATTTTCAGAATACTGTGGATAAATAAGAGAAGGAATACTGAAATTTTAAGATCTGAACATCAAGTAAGATTGATAATAGGATCTTGTCTTAGAAGCTGAAATATTTTAATCATATAAAGCGCCATGGTGGATTTGAAAAAAAAAAAATTAATATTCGAAGGCATAGTACTAGGAAAGACGGGCAGGGGTCGACCAACACAAAGATAGCCAGAGGATATAAGTGACTTTTTGAATATGAAAGTAAATGAGGTGGAAGTGCTGGCGAGAGACGAGAGTTTCTTTCAGGCAGACGGTGATGAGATCGACGTTCTGCAAAGCACCTGCCTGCTACATGAGGGTGATGCCCGATGCGCAACTGACGTGACAGGGATATTTGTCGTCACATGGCCTCTGTGGGTCTCGATGGGCAGCGTCACTCCTTAACAGCTCAGGACAATTCCTGATAACACTTATAGTGTGGGTCGAACTTGAAACCGAAGTCAATTTTTGCCGATTCCGCCCGGCGCCGATTCGAACCTAAGGTCTTCTGGTCGTCAAGCGAGCCTTTAGCAATTGCGATATCTTTGCTGTCATAGACTATAGTCATTATTATTATTATTTTTTTTTTTTTTTTTGTATCTTTACTTAACAGCATAATTACTTGATGAATACGTACGCAAATTTACCACGAGAAACTGCATAAATAAAGCTATAATTAAATAAACATTTCTGGTTCCCAAAAAAATATTAGGTTTATATTTATTAGAAACATGCAATAGAGTGCTAATTCCTCTTCATTTTTAATACAATAGACCAAGAAAATATGTTTGTAGCACAGCTTGACTTATTAAATAGGTGAATTGGATTTGCACAAGGGTGAATCTGATTTGCAAAAGGGTGACACTGCATTTGTGTATGCGTGTGTGTGTTGGCAAAGATGCTCTTGGGGGTGTGAGTATGTACAAGTAGGCAATTACGTGGGTAGGAATAGTGCTAGCTATGTAGGTAGTTAGGCAGGTGAACGGGTAGGTGGGTTTATTGGTAGGCAGACACGTGAAGTGCATAAACCTCCCATTAAACTTTTCATAAAACCAGAAGTTTTTTTTTGGGTCGGGAAGGTAACTATGCTATGTAGAATAAAAGGAGTAATCGCATGACAAGAGGTACAACAGTGAATTCTGTATGATGGCTCTGCACAACTTGGTGGAATGTGGTTAGTGCCTTGTGAGAGAGCGTGTACAGTTCTGAATAGCAGATGGATCACAAGTCTGGTGAGATTGATGCAGTGGGGAGTGACGAGAGGTTCTGACAGATGCGCGAGGCTCAGAGGAAAGGCCAGATGGACGTTTAATCAGAATTCTACTGGCACCATTAGTATCGGAACTCTGCATTGGCTGCTGAAGATGGGGACGAAGCGTTTATAGAAATACCCCGAGTGCTGTGATGTCTGTTCTTGAATCAAATCAACTCACCTTATTCTGTATGGTGACCCAAATTATACGTATATGTAAAACTAGATTTAAAGGTGGTCGAGCAAGTGCGTTGATATGTAGGTAGAATGATAGGTAAGTAGTTGTTTTGTTAGTTGGAATACGAGATGGGTAGAAAGTTAAAAAAAAAACAATTCCTTGCGAATTACTTGTTGAAATTAGCCGTGATATAAAGGTAATAAAATGGTATATATAAACCACTGTAAATGTTGTCCAGTGTTGTGCTATGTGACTCGCCAATTATTAATTACTACTGTATGCCATAATTTGTCTTAGGATTACTCAGTGGATATTTACCTGAGCCTGTACTGGGAAGACCGGCGACTCAAGTTCACCAACTGGATCAACGCTTCCCGGCTGGAGGTGGACACCAAAATGATGGACATGGTCTGGGTTCCCGACGTTTACTTCAGGAACGAGAAGAAAGGGAGATTTCATGACGTCACCGTGCCGAATAAATATATGCACTTGTACCAGCATGGAGAGGTGCATTACAGTATGCGGTAAGTTTATCTTCATCTGCTCTACCTGGCATAGTTACATGACTTACTTAGACCTCCAGTGTGTGGCTCAGTTATATGTCATACTCAGACCCCCAGTGTGTGGCTCTGTTACATGTCATACTCAGACCCCCAGTGTGTGGCTCTGTTACATGTCATACTCAGACCCCCAGTGTGTGGCTCTGTTACATGTCATACTCAGACCTCCAGTGTGTGGCTCTGTTACATGTCATACTCAGACCCCCAGTGTGTGGCTCTGTTATATGTCATACTTAGACCCCCAGTGTGTGGCTCTGTTATATGTCATACTCAGACCCCCAGTGTGTGGTTCTGTTACATGTCATACTCAGACCCCCAGTGTGTGGCTCTGTTACATGTCATACTCAGACCCCCAGTGTGTGGCTCTGTTACATGTCATACTCAGACCTCCAGTGTGTGGCTCTGTTACATGTCATACTCAGACCCCCAGTGTGTGGCTCTGTTACATGTCATACTCAGACCCCCAGTGTGTGGCTCTGTTATATGTCATACTTAGACCCCCAGTGTGTGGCTCTGTTATATGTCATACTCAGACCCCCAGTGTGTGGTTCTGTTACATGTCATACTCAGACCCCCAGTGTGTGGCTCTGTTACATGTCATACTCAGACCCCCAGTGTGTGGCTCTGTTACATGTCATACTCAGACCCCCAGTGTGTGGCTCTGTTACATGTCATACTCAGACCCCCAGTGTGTGGCTCTGTTACATGTCATACTCAGACCCCCAGTGTGTGGCTCTGTTACATGTCATACTCAGACCACCAGTGTGTGGCTCTGTTACATGTCATACTCAGACCACCAGTGTGTGGTTCTGTTACATGTCATACTCAGATCTCCAGTGTGTGGCTCTGTTACATGTCATACTCAGACCACCAGTGTGTGGTTCTGTTACATGTCATACTCAGATCTCCAGTGTGTGGCTCTGTTACATGTCATACTCAGACCACCAGTGTGTGGCTCTGTTACATGTCATACTCAGACCCCCAGTGTGTGGCTCAGTTACATGTCATACTCAGACCCCCAGTGTGTGGCTCTGTTACATGTCATACTCAGACCCCCAGTGTGTGGCTCTGTTACATGTCATACTCAGACCCCCAGTGTGTGGCTCTGTTACATGTCATACTCAGACCACCAGTGTGTGGCTCTGTTACATGTCATACTCAGACCACCAGTGTGTGGCTCTGTTACATGTCATACTCAGACCACCAGTGTGTGGTTCTGTTACATGTCATACTCAGACCCCCAGTGTGTGGCTCTGTTACATGTCATACACAGACCCCCAGTGTGTGGTTCTGTTACATGTCATACTCAGACCACCAGTGTGTGGTTCTGTTACATGTCATACACAGACCCCCAGTGTGTGGCTCTGTTACATGTCATACTCAGACCACCAGTGTGTGGTTCTGTTACATGTCATACTCAGACCACCAGTGTGTGGCTCTGTTACATGTCATACTCAGACCCCCAGTGTGTGGCTCTGTTACATGTCATACTCAGACCCCCAGTGTGTGGCTCTGTTACATGTCATACTCACACCCCCAGTGTGTGGTTCTGTTACATGTCATACTCAGACCCCCAGTGTGTGGCTCTGTTACATGTCATACTCAGACCACCAGTGTGTGGCTCTGTTACATGTCCTACTCAGACCTCCAGTGTGGGGCTCAGTTATATGTCATACTCAGACCCCCAGTGTGTGGCACAGTTACATGTCACACTCAGATCTCCAGTGCGTGTCACAGTTACATGTCATTCTCAGACCTCCATTGTGTTGTACTGTAAGATGTCATACTCAGACCTCCAGTGTGTGGCACAGTTACATTTCATACTCAGACCCCCAGTGTGTGGCACAGTTACATGTCATTTTCAGACCTCCAGCGTGTTACACAGTAAGATGTCATACTCCAGTGTGTGGCACAGTTATATGCCATTCTCAGACCTCCAGTGTGTGGCACAGTTACATGTCACACTCAGATCTCCAGTGTGTGGCACAGTTACATGTCACACTCAGATCTCCAGTGCGTGTCACAGTTACATGTCATTCTCAGACCTCCATTGTGTTGTACTGTAAGATGTCATACTCAGACCCCCAGTGTGTGGCTCTGTTACATGTCATACTCAGACCCCCAGTGTGGGGCTCAGTTATATGTCATACTCAGACCTCCAGTGTGTGGCACAGTTACATTTCATACTCAGACCTCCAGTGTGTGGCACAGTTACATGTCATTTTCAGACCTCCCGCGTGTTACACAGTAAGATGTCATACTCCAGTGTGTGGCACAGTTATATGCCATTCTCAGACCTCCAGTGTGTGGCACAGTTACATTTTATACTCAAACCTCCAGTGCGTGGCACAGTTACATGTCATTCTCAGACCTCCAGTATGTTACACAGTAAGATGTCATACTCAGACCTCCAGTGTGTGGCACAGTTAAATGTCATTCTCAGACCTCTAGTGTGTGGCACAGTTACATGTTATTCTTAGACCTCCAGTGTGTGGCACAGTTACATGTAATACTCAGACCTCCAATTTATCGCACAGTTAGGTGTCACACTCAGACCTAAAGTGTCTGACACAGTTACATGCCATACTCGGACCTACAGTGTGTGGTACAGTTATATGTCATACTCAGACCTCTAATCTATGGCACAGTTACATTAGCGGGCAGGGGGGCGGGGGGGGGGGGTGGCGGGTAGAAAGCTGTTCACGCTGTTTTAAAAACAGATCCTCTTGGTAACAGATTATGCCTAATGTATTCAAGAGTCAGCTGATGAAACTTTAACGCATACAGAATGAAGCCATAGGGGGTAATTATATGATGCATGCAATGTAGACTTGTACCGCCGACTGTTAAAGGCAGACTCAAGGTAGTGTAAGCAAAGTCGTATCTGAAAGCAGCCGCAGACAAAAACACCTCCCGCACGAGGGCCGGGAGAGAAAGAGAGTTAAGAGTCACAGACGGGTAAGCTGAAAACCAGCTAGACAAGTGTGCAGGCTTGATAATACTAGGCAAGAGGTGGGTAGGTGAAGGTGTTCGAGCAATAATCAAAACTGTATACACTTCTAATCACACTGGCCCGGAGATGTATAGACCGGCCAGCGGACATTTCATTGAGGTCACTGTTTAACTGACAAAAACAGTCATGTTGTTAAATAAGTAGTGCCAACGTCTAATCAAAATGATTGTATAATGCACTATGACTGAGAAAACAAGAACACTAACTGCGCAATTACAAAATATCAAATATAGCTGGACAGATCGTGGCATAAACCATGCTTTAGGTCTGATCAAACACGATTGCCCGGCTCTCTAGCGGAATTGGCTAAACCGGATTTCGCGGAGACCGGGTGACGTACTCCTTGTGGTCCGGGTTCAATCCCGGGGGTAGGCAGGAAAGCCACATTTTCTCCCAGATTTACGGTATTTACAATGGAATCAAGGCCGAAAGGTTGCGATATCCATAATACCGAGCCTAAGGGTTAACAACTCAAGGCTTCTGGATACTAAAACAAACAAACAAACAAACATCAAACACGATTGGGTGAAAAAAAAAAACTTGTATAAAAAGCGATGTCTATAGATCTGTTAGGACAGACTATGCAATGGTTATATCTCAATTCTACTCCACGAATCACATGTTTCAAATTTACAGGTTATCGTTAACCCTGAGCTGTAGAATGCTGCTGCAGAAATATCCCCTAGACACACAGAAGTGTCCTATGTTGATACAGAGCTGTAAGTTAACAATTTCTTGCTTGTCGTGGTTGCATATTTGGTGTGTCTGTGTTTATACCTTGTATACATGTCTGCCGATTTAACGGTTTAAAAAAAAAAAAAACACCTAACTTTCATTATAGATTTAATCTTGTCTTAAACAAATTCTCAAGTGCTACAAGGAACATCTTACCCTTTTATTTTAATGATTACCTCTATCAGTTCCTACAGCTTTGATGACGTTGTTCACCAAAAATGTCAATTATTACACTACTTGAGGTGAGTATATCACCGGTCGGTCAGAAGGATATCATCTGATTTTTCTATCCATTAGCTTTCTCTGTATACCAGAGTATTTTGGACACAGTTAAGTGTGCTGTCTGTCGTGCATTTGATCCTGCGTGTGGTAAGTCAGGATTGTGTCATCTGAGTCTATTGACATCCACTTATCCTGTTTGTTTATTACTGTCGTCATTCTAATCAGCCAGACAGCTGGCCAATTGTTAGAGCTTTTCTGGGTACTTTTTTTTTTTTTTTAAGTTTTTCCCTGTGACGTCACGATGACCTCACGGAGCAGTCAAAAAAATTCGAGGGCAGTAAGATGGGGCTTTTCCAGCAGTGCAATTCTACCTTCCTTTAGGAGCGCGTTGCCAAGGGCTTGGCGGGTGTTGCCAGGGAGTGCGCTTTGCGCCTCTAACTTGTCCTCTTATTTCAGTCTTCATCGGGGCTGGGCATTTCACCGAATACAACTGTGAGATGTAGCAACTACTATGATTGAATCCTACAGTGATCGGTGGAGAGAACACCAGTGTTTCAATTGATGAAAGTATGTTTTCGAGGCGGAAGGGGCGGAGGGGATATGTGGGACATGCGTTTCCACAACAGTGGGTTTTCGGTGGAGTACGTCGCGAGACAGGGAATTCTTTATGTTCTGCGTTCCAGACAGAAAAGCTGAGATGCTTCTGTCGATCATTAGCATAAACATCAGACCCGGTACACGACAGTATTCTCCGACATGTGGATGGATGCATATCACCGTCATTCACTCCAATAATTTTGTCGATGCCACCACAGGTGCTCATACACAATGCATCCAACGTTTGTAGATGTTGACAAAGGAGAGAAGAAACAAGTCCTAGACTTGGACCCACATACATTTATTATATTTCTACATGTGTGAGTTTATGTGGCAGTATACATCTAGAATGATTGGCCCCTCTTAGGGCCCCACAGTACTCCAATTGGCAATTTTTTCGATTGCACATAGAGTTTCTCCGACTGCACATAGTTTCACACACAAAAACATATTGCTTATCATAATTAATTGTCTACCGGGGCCCTGTTATAGAGAAAAGAAGAATTGATCCACTGCCTACCTAAAAGCTTGTCGTAAGAGTCTACTAATTGGGAGCTTCCTACAAAGTAGGAGTGCATCTGCCTGAGAGGCAAGGAACCAGCAGTCTGTATACAAATGAGTCAGATCTGTAAAACAGATG
The DNA here is from genome assembly GCA_905116865.2 of Candidula unifasciata. Lineage (NCBI taxonomy): Eukaryota > Metazoa > Mollusca > Gastropoda > Stylommatophora > Geomitridae > Candidula > Candidula unifasciata. Next base: position 306,521 of record CAJHNH020006534.1, on the reverse strand, counting down.
CACACGCAATACTCAGGTCTTGGAACATGACTGCAATCAAAGTGGATGAACAACCAAAACTTTCCGCCAGAGTTTACAGCTGGTGAACGCGAAGAAAAAGGAGAATTAATGTTATGTTTGTTTAAATAATTAGTGCTTGGTGATCAAAAGATTGAACAGCCTTAAAAGTCTATGGTTAAGCACCAGCAAGGAAAAAAAAATGGGAATTTTGAGAGCATGCATCTTCCCTGTGACTACATACGGATGTGAGTCGTCGACTATCTCTCAGTCCTTGAGAAAGAGAATAGGGGCTTTTAAGCTTAAATGCTATAGAAAGATTCTCAGAATATCTTGGACAAAAAAGAGGAGAAATACTGAGATCTTAAAAGATCTGAACATAAAGGAAAATTAGTTAATAAACAGCATCCTTTCTCGGAAGCTGAAATATTTTGGTCATATCAAGCGCCACGACGGATTGGAAAACATTATAGCAGAAGGCATGGTACCAGGAAGGAGGGGCAGGGGCCGACCGACACGAAGATAGGCTTATGATATAAGTGACTCCTTAAATATGAAAGTACAGGAGGCGGAAGAGCTGGCGGGAGACAGAGTTTCTTTCAGGCAGACTGTGATGAGAGCGACGTTCTGCAAAGGACCTGCTACATGATGATGACGATGATTCGTTGATAGAAGTGTCCTAAGAGCTGAAGTTTACAATTTACACTGGTTGGGGGCGGGGGGGGGGGGAACAAGTTCAAAAAGTCGTGAAGAGGTTGAACGATTGTAAGGAAGACGTTATACCAACTACACTAGACATTCACATGACAAAAGAGGCCTGAAAACATGACCAGTATTGTACACCAGCCGATTGCACGCCAACACACCAAAATATGCCACACCAAAACACAGCACAATTGCACCCCTTGAAATAAATAGTCGACTGTACCGTCAGCTGTTAATTTCCTCTGGATTCCCCGTGTTTTGGGGTAACTAAAAAAAGCAGCAACTTTTTTTGGTTTGGTTTGGGTTGGTTTATACAACGGATCAACATCATCACACAACGGTAGTAACCCATATGTGCTCCATTCTACTTATAACTCAAGCCTGAGTCTGACGAATTTCAGCGCAGTGCACGAACACCGTTGCACTGGTGAGGCTCCTGAAATACTTTGGGTAGTTTGTTCATTCCAAACTTTGCTCGGGCAGTGCCGTTATGCTACTCTTTTTGATTTCTAACTACCAAGTGACATGGGCGTGTCACAAGACGATGCCGTCATGTGTCTTTTTTAAGATTTTCCCTATAACTAATAGACATTCTGAAGCGATGTAATGTTGAGGCGTAGGCTCGTATTGGTCTAGGCGGTCTCCGCAGCTCCAGTAACCATCCAACGACATTTCAGTGATGAGGCGACCAGAGTGTTTGACTCCTCAGAATGTACAAAGATATTCCTGAGTACGACTTGGCCAGATTTCCTCACCACTTGATAGTCCCCAGACTAAATATAATCCCCATACCAGTCAAACAAACACAGTATCAACAGGAATCTGATCTAAGACAAATGCACATAGACACTAACCGAAAGTGAACTGTAAAAATAGCAGACACTAACAAAAGTAAGTTCCATATAACAAGCATGATGTAATAAGTTTTAACAAAATATACATATGCTGTTTAAAAAAAAAAAAAGAAGAAGACGCGCATAGTTACTGAAATGAACAAGCACACAATTTTGACATTCTGCATCTTTGTAATGCAGTAAGTAAAATTACTCAAATTTCACAAAAGAATACCTTAGGGTTCCACCAATCAATTGACACCTTTTTTGCATCTGGGTCAGGAGAGTTTTCAAGCGTAGGCCTTTCCCGTTAGAATGGTGTATGGCCTCCTTGTGTGGATCCTTGAATGGCATTTCCTGGTCATGAAAGCGATCAGATGTCTGATGTGAGCCTGTGGGATTGCTGCCCACTCTTCCTGGAGTGCCTGTAACAGATCACGACCATTGGCTCATCCTGCAGGTGCCTAATCGGACTCATGTCTGCAGACAGGGATGGCCAGGGAAGGGTTTGAATGTTATTGGAAGCCAGGAACTGCGTGGTCAGCTGTGCATAATGGGGTTTGGCCTTGTCCTGTTGAAAAAATATCTGTTGGCATCCTAAAAAAGAAGGACATGTGCTCGAAGAAATTCATGCACGTATTGTTGCGCATTCAAGCTTCCTTCAGTGTGCACCTATTGACTCCTTCCGGTGTAACTGATCATTCTCAATACCATTACACCTCCACCACCGTGCAGTAGAGCTTCATCAAAACAATCTTTGGCTAAACCATCATTTCGTCCACGGTAGACCCTATGCCGTCTATCATGAGCTGCAACTAAAAGAAAGTTTCGTCACTGAACCAGACACGTCTTCACTGATTGTCCAGGGACAATGTTGGTTGGCCCAAAGAAGTCGATTTTGGCGGTGGCGACTCGTGAGGACAGGTCCTTGGTGTGGTCGTCGAAGCGAGAGTCCAACATAATGCAGTCTGTTCCGAACTGTTTGATCAGGCACATGACGTCCTCGAGGCAATGCTTGTGCAGTTGAGGAAATTGCTGTAAAGCTGTCTCTTAGGTGACGAAGCCGAACACAGCGATTCTGGGCTTCTGTTGTCACTCTGGGTCGTCCACTGCGATGTCGGTCTTTAACTAAACAAGCGGCTTGGAACTGGTTCCAGAGTCGACTGGTGGTACTCTGATGCACGTTTAGTTGCCTGGCAGTCTGAATTTGAATTTATCCTGCCTGCAATTGGCCAATAGCAATATTCCTTATAATTATCGATAGTGGCTCCATTGGTGATTGCTTGAAAAAAAACTGATAGTTTTGATGTAACGTTATCATTTTATAGGGTTTCAATTGCGTAGGCAGTGAATAGTGTTCACAGCAAACTGTGTTGCTTTCTCATGCGCACTTCGTGAGCTATGCTTGCAAATATGGTCTTAAACACATTTGACCACTACGTTGTAATGATTAGAAAAACCCACGCAATTCACGCCCACATGTCTACTGAAGACGATAAACAATATTTGGGTCTGCTTTTCACATACCCGAGTACAAAATATTTTTAACAAACTAGTAAAAACGCGCCATCCGATAACTATGCGTTTATTTTTTTAACAGTATATATATATATATATGTGTGTGTGTGTGTGTGTGTGTGTGTATATATATATATATATATATATATATATATATATATATATATATATATATATATATACATACGATAAATCTTAATGGAATGATCTAGCAGCATGAACGACAGAATAGCAAGACATCAATTATGTCCAGTCAAGAATGACTACAGGCCTGACTTCAGCAACTGATAAATTAATCATTGCTCTGTAAATGTGAGGAGCTCATAGTAGCTCAGTCTGATTTGAACTAGTTGGCTGTACTTTAGGTCTATGTTACTTATCGTCACTTATCTTCTCAGTCGAAAGAGATGTCTGCTGAAGGATTCTACTTGTAAAATTGTTTCATTAGTAAAATAATTGACTGCCACAAAATTATAATGCCAATGTTTTTAGCAGGATCTCTGCAGATAAATATATGAATGATACATAACCAACAGGTTTTTTTAGCAGCTCATTTTATACAGATGGCAAACCTCAGGCTCGATACACTGGAATGTCGTGTGGTAGCTACATTGGCGTTTGACTGTGGTTGACCCATCGTCACTGTTGGCTGAGTTGGTAAGGACACTGGCAAATGCAAAGTCGGATACCTGGCGGGAAATTAAGGGACGATGGATTAGGTTAGTGAATTTTGTTGGAGGATCTGTCAAGGTGATCCGGACGTCTGTCAGTTCCAGTTAAATAGGCAGGATTACTGGTTCATAGCTCACACATCCTGATGATAGAGTACAATGAACCAACCAATAAACACTATGCCTTGGTACTATTTTTCTCCACCACACATCATCAGTTACTGTTCGTATATCAGTGGTCAGCCTTTACAGATAGGAATAAACCGAACAGGGATATCCCCTGAAGTGCCCTAGCAATATGAGGCATGAGCAGTCATGTCCAAGACTTCTTCCAGTAAAAACAGCGGTTGCCTTGCACAAAAATAAGATCGACAATATTCCTTCCATTAAAGAAAGCCGAGACAATACAGGCATACATTGGATCATGAAATATTTATCAAGTCGACAAGTATAATACAGAAGACAACTTCTTTTCCTAACCAAACTGTGTTTACTACCAAGCATAAGGCCGGAACTGTCCGTTCTAAGTGGTCGTACTAAAAACTTCGATCGCTGGGATTTATTGCCCGAAACAAATAATTGCTATATAGGTCAACTCCAGACATGAATATGCCATAAATCTTTTCCCCACATATCAACTGTACATGAATACAGTCATTTTAAAAAGGATACAACGTCCCAAGGGATCTGGCCGGTATTTGGACGAATATAAGGAAACATCTTCCTTCTAAGTGAAGGTAAAATTCTCCAGTTGGGTTACCTCTAAAATATGAGTATCCTATAAGCAGTGTGCAGCTGGGCATCCATGGCTACATCAGTCAAAGCTCTGAGCAAAGAAATATGACTTCACTAAATTAATTAACGTACAACTTAACCATGCCCTTTTGAAGTTCCCGGGTGAAACGGAGACTTTCAAACAGGATTCAATTGTAAGTTGACGGTGAAGGATGGCTCGAATGCTGACACAAATTCAAAATTCACCCAAGTCAGATGCGGGAAGGATTCATTCCGCGTAGGATGCGGTTGTTCCCCTATTTTTTTTTTAAAAAAAACGCTTCTCTACTTTTAGAAATCACTTACCTGTGAGTGAATTCATAACATAGCTCACTCCCAATAGATTTAGGACTGAAACAAAATTCCTTTACCTACATCCTATCCCATATTTACCAAAGAAGGACTATATATTTATGGAGGAATGGTCCATATTTGAATACAGATCATTTGCATAGACGTGTACATGATGTAGAAGAATTTAACACTGAGGGGTGTTCTAGCTGGTTATGTGACAGGGCGTCCAATCTTACTACCCAGAGATAGGGGAAATTACTAGAAGTGTTGTTTGTTATGGTTATAAAATAGCATAATTGGTTTGAGACTTGTTAAAAGAGCTATAAAGTAGCATTATTGTTGGGGATAGACGTATAGATATTTAGTTTATGTGAGGCTAGGTTTTTTTTTTTTTTCCTGAGTCTTGATGGCTTGTTAGGTAGTATACTATTTAGTGAAGCTCGATACTAGACTGCTTCATTGTTCTCTTGATTTATTCACAAACTATCCCATCCTAGCCTCTATACATGTAATGTCTCCTACTATTTAGTTTAGTAAAACTTGACGTCTTATTCTGATTGTTTTAGTCTAAAGTAGCTTTTGGATCTGTTTGTATTGTAGCCTCTTCAGCTACTTTTAGATGTCTAGCGCTAGCTTCTTAGTAGAGCACTATGTCTACTACTGCCTAGGCTTTATAATAAGAATAAACTCACAGGGAGCAAGTACAGCGGGGATCTACAGTCATCAGTAGAAATTATCCTCGTCGACACACGTTTCGGCCCACAATTCCTAAACGTATTCGGAGGTGGGCCCACCTGAGTTCATGAAGCTCAGGGCTGCTTCCCCGCTGCACAGAATTACCGGATGGTGTTATTATTTCGGCCAGAGACAAGACGACTTAGTGGTTTCGAAGGAGGTACTGTGAGATAAGAAGCCGCCGCGACAGCGTAATTAAAACAGTCCGCATGCCAGGACGACCGAGCGACAAGCTTACTTTGGTTTACCGGACACATGTTGGACTTTTATTAGCAGTTGGCAGAGGGACACTGGCAGACAATTTGTACACGATGACTAGCACCTGAGACAACAGATCATGCCCCCCAAGACTGTCCCAATTACAACATATTAAGGCAGAACTTTTGGCTAAGAGAAACATCGGTGCAAGTCAAAATTTATGGGTGGCTAAGTTAATTACAAAAGACAGTGAAGCTCATACTAGAGACAACATTGCAGATATAGATAATCTTTTCCAAGCAAACGAATGAAGAAGATGATGATGCATCATCAGTGCATAGTTCAGACGTGCATTATTTCGAAAGCATACTAACAGTTTATAAAAAGGAACCCTTTGCTTCCTCAGATACATACACCACTGATAATGTGATGTTCTCCTGGCAGCAAAATACTCTGCCTATAACACATGACGCGGAACTGGCACTCAACACCGAACTCCCTCAATTTTCTATAGTAGAAAATACAACAGACCAATGCAATGGTACTATGGATGTTGAAACTCGTAAGTTAATAAGATTTCTATTGAACTGATTGGTTAGCTGATCGATGAATAAAATCTGCAAAAAAACAGGCAACAAATGAGTGTACACTGACTATTCTCTAGTACTCTACAAGTTTAACTATGTGGTCTCGTCTGTGATTATGCATAACCTCGCCCCAAAATTAGACGCATTTTTTTGTTTGTTATTTGAAAGCCCCGCCCTGGTTGTAGTCGGGGGCCATAATATAATTTTTAGGTTGAACATGGTTTCCGGAACTTGTACCTGGGTGATTCTCATCTGAATAGTGTTACCAGGTGTTTATCGCTCATTGTGTGGTCCTGGTGGGGTTAAGCGTCCCTCACTCACTCACTCATGTAAGATAATTCCTGCTTTCCTGCTACTCTGTTATTTCTTTTTAAGTTGGGAAGAGGTGGTTTGTTTCAATAAGAGATCTTTTCAGTTCCCACTATATTCATTCATTCAGTAGCATGTCCCTCGCGGAACCTCGCTGCCATAACAACCCTCCGGAAAACCTTCCTATCCTGAGCAAGATGTCCTGCGTCTGATACACCCATCTGGAGATCATCTGCCACATCCTGCACCCATCTTCTCCTTGGCCTTCCTCTTCCTCTCTTCCCAGGCATATACCCCTTCCCACTATATACTGTAATAAATAACTGTTTCTCCCCACGCAAACTGGTTATCTTATACGCGTCAGAATTTATGTTTTGGGAAAAAGCATTTAGAAAGCTACAATTTGGTAGTTGCATTTAGTAGTAATCATCATCAAGTGCCTTGCCGACTAGCGTTGGCGATCATGCCTCTCCATAATCTGCGATCTCCTGCAGCATGTATTAGTTCGTGTGCTGACACACATCCATGCCATTCAACAAGACTGTCGAGAATCTTCTCTCGTTGTCTTCCTCTATCTCTCTTTCCACATATCTTTCCAGTGGTCACCATATGTTCTATTTTCCCTCTTCTCATAACATGGCCGAAAAACGATGACTGTCTCCTTCTGATGTCTGGGAGTAGTTGTCTTCGGGCTTTTTTTTTTTTTTTTGCTTTCCAAGGTATTTTAACCTTGTTCTGTAAAACCACATCTCTGAGGCCTCTAGAAATTGTTTGGCCTGCCTACCGATTGTCCAGGACTTACAGCCATATATGACAAAATTTGATGTATGTAGCAAGCAAGAATTCTTTTTCTAACTCTCAATGACAAGGATATATTGCACAAGATGTTTTTCATTTTATAAAGTTTTTGCCTGTCCTATTCTGTTTCTTATCTCAGTTATGCATCTTCCATCTGATGTTATCCATGTGCCCAGATACTTAAATTTATGTACTTGTCCTAAAATAATAGCATCGACTTTTATTACACATTTAGGAATAATTCGTTTCTTTGATACCACCATTACTTCTGTCTTCCCATTATTCAAACTGAGGCCCATTCTTCCACTTTCTAACACCACAATGTCTATCATTTCCTGTAGTTCTTTCTGACTTGTTCTGTCAAACCTGTGTCATCAGCATAACGTAAATTGTTTATATTGTGCCCACCAACCACAATTCCGGGCATATCATTTAAAGATCTCATTATATATTCACTGTATATTGAAAACAAATCAGGTGACAGTAGTAAACATTAGATAATTTCCTATGTAAAAGTAAATATTCATTTATGCCCACTGCTAGGTAACACAAGGAAAAAATGTTGCCAAATAGTTTATGTTGATGTTAGTTGGAGAACAGTGTCACGATAGGTGAGGTGTGACCCACAATGTCCCGGGCATACAGAGACAGTCCTCAACGACTGAACTTGATTAAAATGTTTGCTTGTGCAAATGGTATATATGAAGTGTTTGATAACTATATTATAATATTTGTCTTAACTACTGATCTTTGACAGACCAGTGGTCTCCACCCTGGGGAACGCAAGAGCATTTCCGGGAGGGTGGGGGCGGGGGACAGTGTCAAGCTATGTTTAAAGTGAGTGCATCTGTATGCGTGTTACCAATACTAATATAAAGTTAATTTTTGACACAAACTTAAATAATTTTTAAATATTGAAAAGCCAAAAACAATTGCATATTTTTACAGGAACTTTTATACACAATACAATTGTATGTATTTTAGAGCCCCCAAAAAATAGTGTATATATTTTACAGGCAGTAAAATAATGTATAAATTTTTAAGTAACACAAAAAAATTGTATAATTTACATGAACTTAAAATGATGTACATTTGACAGCGAAATTTGCCTGCATCAAAGCCTACTTCACACTGAAGCGCGACATCGGCTACTACATCATTCAGGTGTACGTACCCAGCATTCTCATCGTAGCCCTCTCTTGGGTCTCATTCTGGCTGGATCTGGAGGCCATTCCCGCACGTGTGTCTTTGGGTGTTCTAACAGTACTCACGCTGAACACACACGGCTCGCACATCCAGTCACAACTACCCAAGGTAGCTTGCTATTCTGTCATTTGTCAGTTTTAATTCAGATCATGTAATACATAATGTATCTAAATTTGGGTGCTGTAATACAACCAGTGGTCCATGTGTATGAGTTATTTAATGAGCAGCACACATAGATTTATATTCTTCCACTTTCGTGTATAAAATAGATCTAAAAAAAAAAAAAAACATCCATAATGTCAAATGTACGCTGCAATTTTACTTAAGTAGTATAGAATAGTAAACATTTTAAAACATTTCATGTTTTGCATCCTTCTGTCAGTCAGTCTGTGATAACTAATACATAGGAATGAAAGTATTCTTAGTTTCATAACAAGTAACTAAACTTGTAAATTGTCACTGACAGTTTAGTTAATCCAGGAACGCAGCATTAGCTTTCAAAAAAAAAAAAAAAAAATCCTTCCTTGTTGTCGGCAGCTTCTTGTCTCATTGAAGGTATTTCCTGCTATACTAAACAGATGTTCACATGGTACGCTCGTAGGTGGTGCATAAAGATAACGCTTGACAGTATGAACCAAGGTGGGAAATCTTGATATGTTTATTTCCCACCAGTCCAGAAACGGGTGTAAGGTAACGACTATTCGTATTCGGCCCGACCGCAGCTATTCGGCCGAATACCGAATTGTCATCAGGTCCACTATTCGGCCCCGAAGCGAATACAAAGCGAATATTCGGTACAGCCCTAATATATATATATATATATATATATATATATATATATATATATATATATACACAGATATATGTATATATATATATATATACACACATATATATATATATATATATATATATATATATATAACCCATACCTTTGTACAAGATGTGCAAAACCAGGCCGCAGATCAAATAATTGTAAGATTAAGCTTTCACAATAAAATCCACAAACTTGGAAACAATTCAGTAATGCTACGGAACTAAAACATTATTAGATAAAAGGAGTTTTTGATCGGAGACAGCGAGCATGGCTGATAATAAACGTCGTAAAAAATTTTAAAAATTAGGGGTAAGGATTAACATACGTGACAATAAAATCATAAAGCATTCAAGCTGCTTTATTATTTGAGTTTGATAGTTTCAGTGTTGTTTTCCTGTGTATGTGCCAAGTTTGGAGACTCTTTGATGATATTGCGGCACAACGAAATTATAAATATCATTTTGAGGAAAACGCAAAAAAAAAAAAAAGAAAAAAAAAAAATAAGGAACTGACTAGGCTGGTTTTCACCAGTAACCCTTTACCTAATGAATCCCTGGTGCATATGAGTCATTCTAGGGGTAATCCTCAGTGGTCTGAATAATTTATCCTGCTCTTTTTATCTTCTTATCCATTTTATTCCCGTCTTCACATGCACTTTAAATGCTTGATCAAATCTGCGAAATGTGGAAACACGGTGCCACAGCTTTGCTTTGACTAGTCCCTCTTCATTATATATAATAACAACATCCCTCACAGCTATGTCTAGCCTATATCATCCATCACGTATTATAGGGACAATGCTATTCCAATTCTAAAATTTCTAACAAATGTACAAAACAAATTATTAAAATAGGTATAAATGAATTATGACAGTTTGAATATTTTGCCTGTTTAGTTAAGAAACAAAAAGCACCATGCCAGTTTAAAAGATAATTAAAATTACTTTCAGATTGAATTTTGCAACAAGACATGCATTATTATGTGCAGAAATGAATACACTTTCATGTAGTGTAAAAATTTAAAATTTCACAATTTAGAAGAAGAAAAAAATGTGTAAGTTGTTGGCGCATTTTTTAACCAGTTTGTTGTAACAGCAACGCGTGTTTTATAAAGAAACAAATATTACCACAACTCTTGGTTAGTTTAAAATTACAGATATGGCAGCAGTTATTGTTTATCTATCGGCTATAAGATAGTGTGTTCTGGCTGTGCTCTGACTCCCACTACTACACTCTAGCATACATTCTACTATTTAATAGACCACCCCGCCAGCCTTCTTCTTCTTCTTCTTCTTCTTCTTCTTCTTCTTCTTCTTCTTCTTCTTCTTCTTCTTCTTCTTCTTCTTCTTCTTCTTCTTCTTCTTCTTCTTCTTCTTCTTCTTCTTCTTCTTCTTCTTCTTCTTCTTCTTCTTCTTCTTCTTCTTCTTCTTCTTCTTCTTCTTCTTCTTCTTCTTCTTCTTCTTCTTCTTCTTCTTCTTCTTCTTCTTCTTCTTCTTCTTCTTCTTCTTCTTCTTCTTCTTCTTCTTCTTCCTTCTTCTTCTTCTTCTTCTTCTTCTTCTTCTTCTTCTTCTTCTTCTTCTTCTTCTTCTTCTTCTTCTTCTTCTTCTTCTTCTTCTTCTTCTTCTTCTTCTTCTTCTTCTTCTTCTTCTTCTTCTTCTTCTTCTTCTTCTTCTTCTTCTTCTTCTTCTTCTTCTTCTTCTTCTTCTTCTTCTTCTTCTTCTTCTTCTTCTTCTTCTTCTTCTTCTTCTTTCTTCTTCTTCTTCTTCTTCTTCTTCTTCTTCTTCTTCTTCTTCTTCTTCTTCTTCTTCTTCTTCTTCTTCTTCTTCTTCTTCTTCTTCTTCTTCTTCTTCTTCTTCTTCTTCTTCTTCTTCTTCTTCTTCTTCTTCTTCTTCTTCTTCTTCTTCTTCTTCTTCTTCCTTCTTCTTCTTCTTCTTCTTCTTCTTCTTCTTCTTCTTCTTCTTCTTCTTCTTCTTCTTCTTCTTCTTCTTCTTCTTCTTCTTCTTCTTCTTCTTTCTTCTTCTTCTTCTTCTTTTTCTTCTATTATTATAATTATAATTATTATTAGTATCCTTTTCTTCTTCTTCTTATTATTATTATTATTATTATTATTATTATTATTATTATTATTATTATTATTATTATTATTCTTTTTTCTTCCTCTACATCTTCTTGTTATTCTTTTTCTTCTTTTTCTTCTTCTTCTTTTTCTTCATTATCTTCTTCTTCTTCTTCTTCTTTTTTTCTTCTTCTTCTTCTTCTTCTTCTTCTTCTTCTTCTTCTTCTTCTTCTTCTTCTTCTTCTTCTTCTTCTTCTTCTTCTTCTTCTTCTTCTTCTTCTTCTTCTTCTTCTTCTTCTTCTTCTTCTTCTTCTTTTTCTTCCTCTATATCTTCTTGTTATTCTTCTTCTTTTTCTTTTTCTTGTTTTTCTCCCTTATCTTCTTTTTCTTTCTCCTTTTCCTCGTCTTCTTCTTCTTTCTTCTTCTTTTTCTTCTTTTTCTTTTTCTTCTTCTTCCTCTTCTTCTTCTTCTTCTTCTTCTTCTTCTTCTTATTCTTCTTCTTCTTCTTCTTCTTTTCCTTCTTCTTCTTTCTCTTCTTTCGCACTTAAAAGTGCGGTTGGACATTTTGTGGTGGTCTACAATCCATCTGACCCTGGGACATGTCGAACCATGACAAGTAACAGCGTACACCTTGTCAACACAAAGTAATCTGGTAATAGCAGTTGCAGCTTCATAGCAAATTGCTTACCCCATAATTGCTACGGTCATGTGTCTGCGAAAATCCCACAAAATGTTCATTGCTGTCCCTTCGGAAAAAGTTAACACATGTTGCAGTCTCGGCAAGGCCAATTTCATACAAACAAGCATTAAATGCATAAGGCAGCCATGAGAAGTGCCAACAGAAAGAGTCTGGCACAGGCTTTTATAAGCTAGCTATATGACACAATAACTTAACACTGATTTGTGGATGCGCCTTTGACTTTTATAATATATCAAGGTTACCTGCCTAATACCAAATCTTTGCATACATTTTCTTCCTAACTGAATAGTAGACATTGATTATATATCTATTTACTCGAAACGGTTATAAATTTGCTATTGCCTGAGACGTGTTTGAATAAAGTGTAGTTAGCTAGATATCCGAGCATGAAAATTAAAAGACTAATACAGGATTGACAAGTTGGCTTGTTAAGTATTAACTGTATGCCAATAAATTGCATAAAAACTACATTAAAACAAAAATAACAATATTTACACGCGTGGAGCTCATAAAATGTGTTTTATATATTTATCTAAGTCTGGAAACAAAATGTTAGAGAAATGGAGGTCAGAGAAGGCAGTGAACCTTATATTTAAGCCATTGCACTTGATATAATATATGTGAAAGCATAATTCTCCGCCTTACGTTTGCCTTAAATTGTTTTCACCAACAACTATCAAGCTTTCTTTGTCACTATCATGAATGGGGTCTATTTAATGTTGATTCTCTCTCTTCTGTGTACAAGGTATCCTACATTAAAGCCATCGACGTGTGGATAGTCAGTAGCTTAATATTCGTCTTCGCTGCCTTGCTGGAGTTTGCATATGTGAATGTGCTCACAAGGCGTGGCGATAAAGAGATCATGTCTACACAAATATTTAGAATACCAATAGAAGGGAAGATAACATCACAGGTGAGTGACAGAAAGCCACATGTCCTGTGTCATACAATAAGAATGCACACTGACTGACCGAAATAGACGTGATAAGCTATGAGATGGAAATCATACATGGACACTATTACATAATCTGGGGTGGATATAAATATATACTCGAAAAAGCCATCATATGTGTGCAATTTGACGGGGAAGGGAAAGAAAGTAACACAAGTAAATGAAAGAAGACCACTCTGTAGGTGAAAATCAAAGATAGGTGAACATTTCTCACGGCAGTTAACTTGTACAAGAGTGAGTCAAAAAGTATCCGCATTCCCTTATCGGAAAGGAAGGGGGGGGGGGGGAGGGAGTGGTAACAATTAAAAGTACTCGTTACGTGGAAATACAAAGGTCCTCATTCGAGCTATAGTTCGTTCAAGATCTCATGATCACACTCGCAAGCCATTTTCTCAAAAACTTCCTGTTGGATCGCAACAATTTTTTGCATGCAGCCTTAGAATATCCATAACACAAAAATATCGGTATTCTTAGATGCTCGGAATGCTGAATACCAGCTAATTCCTTTGATGTTTTCGAACCATTGTAAATAACTGGAGTGAGCTTTTAGATTTTACAGTAAAAATCTTAAGTACCGGTTCTATTTTTATTTCCTAGGTTTGTCTTTATAATACATTGATGGGTGAGGTAAATTTATCTGTTGTCATTTATGTTCAACTGAGCTGTTGAGCTGGGTCAAGACAGACACCACAGCACTCGGGGCATTCCCATATGCACTCCTTCCTCATCTGCAGCAGCCAGCGCAGAGTTCCAATACTAATGGTACCGGACGCAGTCTGATTATATGTCCATCTTGTCATTCCTCTGAGTGTAGTGTGCCGGTCAGGCTTTCTGGTCATACCCAGGTGTATCATTCTCTCCAGGCCATGATAATCTATTTTCTTTTCGTGTTCCCAAAGGGCCTTGACCACATCTGCCTTGTCATGTATCAACTCAACACCCAGTGGTGCACCTCCAGTCAATCTGTCTGCTTTGTTCAATTGTAAACATTTCCCCAATATGCAACAGTTAGTATTCCCCTTCAGTCACCATTAGACCCCAGGGTGTATCTTAACTGCATGGCAAATTGTATTATGGTTGACACATTTGGAAATTAAGATGTGTTTGTTGCAATTGAAGATGTACCTAACGGGTTTATGATATTCAACCACTCATCGAAAAAATGGCTTGTATCATTCTGAAACTGACGATCCCAAAAGGTTGATAATTGTTACTAGCTGAACAAATTGTAATCTATCTCGGTGCCTGTACTACTCTTCCTCCAGGGCACTTGTTCAACACACTTTTTACCAAAAATGAATGTCTATTTTTTAGAAAAACTCACGTGTCAGAACTTCAACATCACACATTTTAAATGTACAGTTCTTTTCCACAACTTGTCTTTTGACTTTAGCCCAAACAAACTCTATCGAGTTGTGTACCATATGCAGAAAGTCGCAGAAAAGTGTGGCCTTATTCGTTAATGATTGTGTCGATGTCATGCACATTTATCTTGTTTTTTTTTTTGTTTTTGTTTTTTTACGAGCTACAACAACTCTGCCTTCAAATATGTATCGTCAAAGTTGACTTTCTTCTTAGCAAGCCATGTCATAATTGGATCTCTTGTATTCGATCTGGTAATCTGGTAATCTGGTAATCCTAGTTTCAGCATCATAGCAAACGGGTCACCCCATTGTTGCTCCGCTCCTGTGCCAACGAAAAACACTCGTAGCTCACAGTGTCACACCATGCACTCAACTCAGAAGCTGGGCGACGAAACTATATCCTTCCAGTCTACAAATGGAGCAAAAATGCAACGGCCACCGCCTGGCAGAACTGCCACGGCTTGAAAAAGTGGCCGTGCCTAGCGTCCACTGTGACCTGAAGCATTATGTGAGGGATTAACAAATGGTCACCCCAGCAGTACCCTCACTATTAGCTGGGAAAGGGACTTAGGACATTACATCCATCAGCAGGCGTCGCCCCTACAACGACCTGACTGCCTTCGTTAACGACTGTTCACCCAACAGCCATGCAGTTCTTTGGCACGAAGGAGACACCTTGAACTTGGGTTTCGGAATGCCGACTTCCTACAAAATGTTATTTTGTGTTTTGTTATCACAATCGACGTCACTGCACATTGGGCATACCCATGCGTGCGCAGTCCTCCGAAGCAGCAGCCACTCCAAAGTACTTCTACTAATTGTCCCCATGAGAAGCTGGTTATATTGTCTCCTTTCTCGGCCTCGCAGACGGCAAAGACGTGCTTCACCATGCTTAACTCCCATGTATTTGATGTTACTTGATGGTACTTTAAAACTTACAAACAAGGAAAAACATTTAACAGGAAATGGGTGTATAAGGGGGAAGGATGGACAAATTATTGTTGATAAGAAAGATATAATAAAAAGATGGACTGAATACACAGAAGACCTGTTTTGGGACAACAGAGGTGACAAACCGCCAATCCATAATATTCAAGAGGGACCAAACATATTAAAGTCTGAAGTAGAGAAAGCCATTAAACAGGTGAAGCAGGGAAAAGCTGCAGGTCCAGACAACATAACTGCAGAAATGTTAAAATCATTATCTACTTTTGGAATTGATACTATCACAGAAATATGCAATGACATTTATAACTATGGGTACATTCCCAGGGACATGAAAACATCTGTTTTTATCACACTACCCAAGAAATCAAAATCTGTTGATTAGGAAGATTACAGAACTATTAGCCGAATGAATCACGAAACTAAGTTACTCTTGAAGATAATACAAGCAAGAATTCAAGATAAAATAGAGAAAGAAGTTTCTGAAGAGCAATTTGGATTCCGTAAAAACAGTGGTACTAGCGAGGCCATAATTTGTCTAAAGATGCTGACTGAAAAATATATAGCAGTTCAGAAAAATATTTATGCATGTTTTATAGATTACAAAAAGGCTTTCGACAGAGTGCAACATGAACAACTAATTGCAGCTCTTCAAACCATAGGACTAGATGGAAAGGATATCAGACTTTTTATAAACTTATACTGGGAGCAAGAAGCAACAGTAAGATATGACAACATCTGCTCACCCCAGATAGAGATCAAGAGAGGAGTAAGACAAGGATGTGTGCTGTCGCCTGGCCTTTTCAACTTATGTACAGAAACCATTTTTAAAGAAATTGTAGAATTATAGGACTGCACATCAATGGTAGAATAATAAACAATCTGAGATATGCTGACGACACAGTGTTGCTAGCAGAGAGTGAGCATGAGTTGAAAGACCTAGTGGAGCAAGTAAACAGAAGGAGTGCAGAATTTGGATTAGATATAAATTTGAAAAAGACAAAAACCATGATATTTAGCAAAGAAAATAATCACCTAACAATGAATATCACAGTGAACGGGGTGAAATTGGAACAAGTTAAAAATTTCTTATATCTTGGACAAGTAATAACATGTGACGGCAGAAGTGAAACAGAAGTCAAGAAAAGAATAGGGATGGCCAAAAACATTTTCAACAACATGCAAAAGTTACTGACATCAAGAGAAATAAGCAATACATTAAAAATGAGAATTGTCAAATGTTATGTATTCTCAACCTTACTGTATGGCACAGAGACATAGACAATGAACAAACAACTGGAAAATCGTATCAATTCTTTGGAGATGTGGATATACAGAAGATTAGGTCGTATTTCATGGAAACAAAAGCTATCAAATACAGAGGTACTGCGGAAATTGAGAATGAAAAGAGAGTTTCTAGGTGAAATAAAAAAGAGACAAGTGAAATATTTTGGCCACATTAACAGACATAACAGTATTTTAAAGATCATCCTAGAGGGAAAGGTTCAAGGTAGGCGAGCAAAAGGCAGACAGCGTTATAAGTGGGAGGATAACATCAAGAGATGGACGAACAGCAGTATGAGTGAGTGTACATCAAGGGCAAGAGACAGGGCTTGTTGGAGATCCATTGCAGCCAACCTTCATTGTGGAGACGGCACCTGATTGATTGATTGATTGATGGTACTTTGTCTTCATCTGATATGGCATTATGATAGGTGGCATTATTCATTACTAGGCATGATGGTCTGTCCAGAAGTGGAAGAAGATCATTATCCATCCAGTGCCTGAGAATGTGTCAATTTATTTCAGTGTTTAAGTCCCTATCATCCGTACTTTTTAATTACAAAATAAGTCCAACATCGCGGATAAGGCCTTTTTCACTGCTTCTTACATAAGTATATAGCGCTGGCATTTGCTGCTTGGAATACTCCTTTACTGTTCACCGTTTATTGATTGCCATACTTTAAAACAGGTGTTGGATGAATCCTGGGGTTAATACCCAGGATTCATCCAACTATACAATATCATATCCTTGCATTCGTCGCTCACGGATCTGCCCCGGGTATTTGCTTCGACTAGCAATCAAATGTGGCTTTTCACAAATAATATTCCTTGTAACTACAGTTATCATGAAAGTAAACCCGGCGGTTCTTACAATTTTCCACAGACTACTTTTTGAAATGTCAATACTGTATTGTGATTTCAATGTTAATTTCAGTTTTAACAAGTTGATTTGTCATATTAAGATCTCACGTCCAATGACATCTACATCAGAGAAGTCACATTTTATTTTATTTCCTTGCATGACATGAGTGTTCTCTGTGTCCTGTCTAATTTAACGGTTAAATTATGTATTATCTAGACCAAGCGCCAATCGTGTTCGTTTCTCTGGGTCATGAATATCACAAAATAATGGCCCATCTTAGATTCCCTGAGGAAGTGCTGGTACGGTAAAACGGTAACCTGCTGCATAGTTATAAATCTGCATCTCAAATTCATTTTCAAATTGACATCTATGTAAGCTTTTATAAGCTAGGTGTATATCACAATAACTCTACACTAATTTATAGATGCGCCTTTGACTAAACTACCTTGACCGACGTCTTATTTCGGAGTCAGGTCACTATGAAGGTGACTTTGCACGAGAAAACCAAGCAATTACGTAGGGCTTTCTTTGACCCACTGTTATCCCAGTTATAGTCTGCATTACTTCTTAAAACTAATAAAAATAAACCTTCCAAAAGTCAACCAAGACCGTTTCATGATAAGAAATATACATAGTGGGGAAGAAAAAAACTGCCAAGGGCCGCAATATAGCCAGAAGGCTAAACGCGGTTTCCCGGACCTCTCTAAGGGTGATCCTCGTCCATATGGTGGCACCTAGTGTCACCGGGTGTTTATCGCTTGTGTGATGTCCTGGTGGGGTAAAATCTACTTACTTGCTTATGTGCAGTGACGAGAGCGACCTGCTGATTGATGGTGGTGATGGGCGATGTTTTCACTCATTTTGCTACATTGATAACACTGAATAGAAGATATAATAAAGTAGCTAAATCTGTAATGGCCCAATTAAAAAGGGTTTCGTGTGATTTAGAAATATTTTATACGATTTATTATTTTTGTTTACTTAATCTGAGAAAGAGGACTCTGTTAAAGCCAGATCTGATGTATGAAAGAGCCAGATCTGATGTATGAAAATGAATTATGGGTAGTCAGCTGATTGGTGAAAACTGGCATGGAGGCTGTGGAGATGCGCTTACAGTATATTGAAAGTAAAGAGAATCCATACTTTGGGCATGTCGTGTCAGGAGAAGGATAAAACTGCACTACGTTGTAACAGGAGAAAAGATGGAGAGTAAGAGAAACGGGTGCAGACCCAGAGAGATTTAGACAGCATGGGGAAACAGGTATATAATGAATGTATTGAAGTGCACGAAACAGACATAATGAGCATCTCTACGTTGAACAGACTTAATAAAGAAAAAAATTTAAAGACCTTATAACAACCATGCAAGACTAAAGACTTGAAGGTGTCGATAAAGTTACAGGTGAGATGATACCATCAGAGTTGGCTGAATAGTACTTTATCGTAATGTACACCCAGGAACAAGAGACGGATTCTTTTGGATATCCATTGCAGCCAACCATCAGGGTGGAGATGGCACTTGGTTAAATGACTGCCGTATGTCTTAGATGGATGTCAGAAGCTGAAAAGCACTTTAAGAAAATTAATTTACTTGTAAATTAAATGTAATAATATTTTCACATACAAATTGTCCTATAAAAAAAATGGGTATCTGTTTTACTTGTTCTCCCTTAGGCAAACGGAAAACCGCCAAGGCAAGTGACAATTGGTGGTCCCTCCCGGTCTAGGATGAGAGCAAGAAGGGTGGACAAGATCTCAAGAATTCTATTTCCTTCTTCTTTCCTCGTGTTCAACATGGCCTATTGGGTGTTTTACACCCAGTATTAGATTCCAGCTATGCACAGAACACATATATCCTAGTAAGAGATGCCCAGTGCTAATGGTTAGTGTTGACTAATCTCTTTCTGGCCTTTTCTTTTGCTTTTTTATGATCCACTCACAAGATTTTCTCACTACATCCTTCTCTCACAGTGTACAAGTTAGCTGAGCTACACGAAGAGTTTATACTGCGTTGTGAGTACACTAACATTTTCAAGGCTCCATAAGCCATTCATACTGTCAGTAGTATGTTATGAGTCGATTGTTCCTTCTGGCAAAGAATGGAGCGAAGAAAGTAATGTCTTATAAAAAAAGAACACTAGAGACAACATTGCAGATATAGATAATCTGTTTCAAGCGAACCGAAGAAGAAGAAGAATGTGCATATCCCCCGACACCATGGGTAACCAGCCATAGGCAGCATGCGACGCTGTGGGCACTTAGGCATCTGATGTATGTGAAGGATTTCAGCGAAAGAAAAGAAACAATAGCTGAGGCTGTAAATTTGTAAGATGACAAAAACGGCGTTAACTTCAGTGTTACATTATTTTATGTTATCATAGTCGACATTACAGCACATTGGGAATTTCATGCGTGCTCAGTACTCCGATGCAGCAGCCGATCCAAGGTACTTCTACTAATTGTTACCATGAGAGGTTGGTTAGAACGTCTTCTATCCCTGTCTCGAAGACGGTATAGACGTGCTTCACCATACTTGACTTCAGTATGACCAGGGATTAAGCCCTTATTTGACTAATTGAGAAACAGCAGCCCTGTTGGGCAGAAAAGGGGTATTTTGTTTCGGAGGGTGAAAATCGGATCCAATACACACATGTCCTGGCTTCCGTCGATGAATCCAATTATTCCTGTGTTGTTAATACAGAAAGTCTGGTCAAAAGACAGTCCGCGGCACCAAGAGGAATCTTGACATTTACAGATCATATCCTTCTGTGCAGAACTAGGTGAGATAGGCGTGACATGACCAGTAACATACAAAGTGCTTTACATGACATAGAAAAGTGGTGTGCATTTTTTGAATCAAGGTTGGACTCTGCGATGGCCAGTGTTTTACGGGTGCTCTTTAAATAACAACATTAGAAATACTCTTACTACTGTTTAGCCATTTTCTTATGGATAACCTTGAAGTATGTATTTTGCAGGGCGATGATCCGGTACCTGTTTAGACTAGAGTGACCCTGGTATTGCCTAGGCGCTGGAATTATGTAGCTATGATATAGCTTAGCTGCCCTGGGACAGAGATATCATTCTGATGCTGTTATTGAACATCTCTGCCACCAATTCCATGTCCTCTTCATTCATGTCTTTCGTATGCCTATACATAACTCCACTGGTCCTGAGGCGCTACTTTTCATGTGTTTTTCTCTCTTTCCCTAGCATTTTTCTGATGTTCTTAACTTTTATGTCATTCTCATACCTACTTGTTTTGATCAGATGTGTTAGGTTTTTTTCTTATCCAGTCTCTAATGCCTCTTAAGTTCTGTTTAGTTTTGGCTATGAATCTTTCTGGCAATTTCTCTCCTTTCTCCTTTTCTGTTGGCAATTCCTTATCAGAATCTTTTGCCTTCTTTTGTCTGTAGAACTTCCATAACTTACCTAATGGCCTATCACCACTGATATTGCTGATATTCTTCCACTTTCCTTTTTTTTTTTTTTTTTTTTTTTTTTGCCTCAGTGGCGCAGAGTTTGAACATTGCTTCTTATACTTTCTTTTCTTCTTCAACTTTCTCTTGATCTTGTTGACACCTTCCTCATTTTTGTCATCTCTTGACTGTTGCCCTTTCATCCTCCTACAGCTGCTCCAATAAGGCTGCACGTTGGTACGTTTTAAAATCTATATCCGTGCCTTTTTTCATGCAAGGATGCATGTTATTTGAGTTGTTATCATTACACTTAAGATTATCTCTGTATTTAAAGTCCTTAAAGCATTCAATGTTATTTGAATTCTTACCATTATACCTAAGATTCTCTCTGTTTTTAAAGCCCTTATTTCGCCACCTCTGTACATCAACACTGAGCATGGCAGATGGTGACTCCCATGGTCACCTAGAAGTTCCCATTGTAAGGTAACTTTTGCTTTTTGGGACACTAGTCAAGATCGATGCTGGTATCAGCAACCCCGGGTCTTATTCTTACTATAGATAACAGTCCCAGTTTCGGCGTTTTCAGGCTTACGAGAATCAGTATTCGGCATTCATTTCCTTCTTTTCTAATTTGGTTTGACTTAATTTACTTATTTAATGTGTTAATATTTGTCCTCGTTTGTTTGTTTCTTTTTGTTGTTGTTTTTGTTGTTATTGTTGCTTAATTTCAGACGCCTTCTTTGCTTCTCGTTTCATAAAATATCTCTTCATATCCATATTTATCCCTGATAGGTGTTCCTCATTTCTAGATGATCTAAGCAAGCTCTGGCGTCTTGTCCTTTGAGTTGTCCAGGTACAATTTGTGTTGTATTTAATACTACGTCAGAGCAAAAACGAGATGGTCGAAACGTTCAGTTGTATTTGTGCGCACCTTTTCCATTCCCTCCGTGTAGCTTTTTATTTACATTTGTTGCATTTATTTGTCAGTATGACTGCATGCACCCCAAGGTTTACATATTCTCACGTACTTTAGTCTAAACGGTCTCTTGTTCGTCTGATCTTCTTCTCTTCCTGTTCCTTCTTCTATCTTTATTTCTTCTTGTCTGTTTTACTTTGTTTTTGATGTCAGTTGACAAAGAAGGCATCTGGCACATAGCACCAGATTTGTCTGTTGCTCCAGCGATGAAAGTAATCAAGAATTAAAGGGCGGTCGTTATGGTCGTCTCAATGCATTTCATAACTGCTTCGCTTTTCCTCGGGGTATCTTTATTTGTCAGTTGAGTTGAGTTGAGTCAAGAATTGACATCACAACACTCGGAGCATTCCGTTCTCATTTTAAGCAACCAGCGCAGAGTTCCAGTACTGATGGTATCGTTCACAATCTGGTTGTATGTCAGTCTTGCCTTTCCTCTGAGTGTAGTGAGCCGGCCAAACCTTCTGGTTACACCCAGATGCCTCAATCTCGCCAGGCCATAATAAGCTTCTATCTCTACTGATGCCGTTGCTTGTTTCCAAAGGGCTTTGACCACATCTGACCTGTCATATATATTTATCTGTCATTTATCATCAATGTTTAGCTATACGATAAGCGTAGGGGTGAAGTGGGTGAAAATATCTAACATTGTCCTAAGCCGACACAGTCGACTTGGCGCTACTGTAGCAATAACGAATAGACTTTTCTTCTTTTGTTGTCATGCTGATAGCAGGTTGTAGCCCATAGTAGTTTGTGGTTCTATGTCATCAACCCGGAAAAAAACAGTTGATTTATGATGCTATCTGGACAATATGATTGTTAGAGCTTATATACAGAGCCTCAAAATTAAGTATAGAAACATCAATAGAGAAAGCAAACTGAGGTACCTGCATAACACATTCGATAAAAACGTGTCCTTCTGATATCACATGGAGGGAGTTGCAGCAAAATGTCAAAAAGCACTCAAGGTCCTCAAGATTATGGCAGCAATCGAAATGGGACAAATAATGCTGCTCATCGATTTTCACACTTTATCATTTTATTATTCACAGACCGGGAATTTTACCGTATCAAAGAGTCAGCTGATAAAATTGAAAAGTATATAGAATGAAGCCATGGGGGCCATACTTCGCTACCGACTGTTACAGATAGGCTCAAAGTCCTGCAAAGTGCTGCAAATCCATATCTCAGAGTAGCCGCAGACAAGACACACCCCATGCACAAAATCCCAGATCAAGATAAAGGTGAAAGACTGAAAAGGATGGCCCGTGAACTAAATATACAATTAGACATTTGTGCAGGCTTGATAATTTTGGACAAGGAGAGGAGTATGTCTAAGCGTCTGAGCATCAATCAGACTTACTTAGCATGGTTGGAGTGTGGAGTCTGGCCAGCGGGTTCTTCACAATCAGAAGTTATACAATTTGTTCAAGCCATGACCTACTTTAGTAGGTCATCTTCAAGCCCAGATGATATGACAGATGGTCCTCTGCTGAGAAGCACACACAGAGCATAGGGGATCGTAGCAAAAGCGAGTGGACGTCGCTTAGTTAAACAAAGCCTGGCATATGATACTACAAAAACTTATTTAAGAATTAGGTTGGAGACAGTCTCCTACTAGCTTAAGAATCATTTGCACACAGATGATGTGGTTGAAAGCGACTCACAGGGCATGTTCAGAAAGGTCGAGACGGGTATGCTCCATGCAGTTTGTCATGCATAGGTTCTAGATTTCCTGGTAGTTAGCATTTGGTTACTTTCTGCAGGGTGCACAGGTGTGTTTGAACGAACAGACCGATAGACTGGCTGGTTTTGCACCACTTAGTGGTAAACTGATGCCTGACAAGATAGATGTTGTAAGGGTCTTTTAAAATCAAAACAAAAAGGGGAAAAAAAAGGGGGGGGGGGGGGTCCGCGAGTGAACATTTCAGAGGCACAAACTAATCATCATGGTCTAAGAAAATGGTATTGCAAGAATTAACCGACGCTCAACAGTGAGGGGAAAGGCGAGAGAGACATACCCCCAGACTGTTACCTTACCGGTACATTCGGAATAGGAACTCGGTGCTGAAAATAGAGACGAGGCTTTTATGGCAATGTCCCGAGTACTAAGATGTCAGTTCTAAACTCATGTTAACACTCGCTTATTCGGTTTTCCACTGTCTTATTTACATGGATATTGACAACGATTCTGTATGCAACAGTGCTATTTTTTGCTGTATGTGTTATTATATGTTATTTTTACCGCGCTGGTAAACCTTGAATTTACTGTAAATATGTTGCCATAGCAACAAGATATTCGTGACGGAGACAGCAAAGACTGCAAGTAAGCAGCAGAGTATACGTTGTATGTAGCTGACAATGATGGAACACATATTTTACTGCATTAAGACGTGCTTTGCCATTCTCTCTTGGAGTTTCCACACAAGTATGTGACTACCTTTAAGGAGCATTCTATAGGTAGTGTACGAACACTGTCAAGCTACGTGACCACAGTATTATTTTGCACATTTGTGGTGATTCTGGACAACAGTATTTTGCTGCATGTGTATGTATTATCTAAAACCTGTTCATTCTTGTTGTTCGACATGTCAAGAAAACTATTTTTTTCCCTGTGTTTCGTCAGGCAGACTCTGCTTTCTTGTGTTACAAGTCCGGCACACTTTGCACTCGTGCTTAATGTCTGGAAAACTGCTTTTTGTGTGTGATAAGTTTAAAAAAAAATTTTATTGACGCATTTCAAGGACTTTCATATTGTATCTTGTGTCGATTGTGTTGCATGATGTGTGTGTGTGTGTGTGTGTGTGTGTGTGTGTGTGTTTGTAGTGTGGTAGTACACTTGGAAGAACTGTGTATTTCTTTGATTTCTACATATATAAATAATAGGTTGACAGACTGACTATTAACTATTCTAATTCTCGTGTTTGTGTTTTCTTGCACTAGACAGATCTAGTTATGTTTATTCAGCTCTTTTTTCAAAGTTTTTCTTTCGGCTGCGATTCTACTTTCATGCGCTCCAAGTTCATAATCAATTTAATATTGGTGATTTAACTGAATGATATACTAGAATAGTCGGTATTTCGCTGGGGACCCATTGTATGAGATTTGTCTCGTAGATAAGTTAAAGCGCTTATACGCACAGAACTGCAGGATACACTATACTGGTGTGTCCGTTACGGTTGCCCCAAGTATTAACTGTAAAGTATGCAGAGAGTGGTATCCAAGATTTGCCCTGCCGACTGAGATTATGTGATCTCATGGTATCAGACTTTTAGGCAGCAGGCGGGGGAGAGAAAACCGCATGCACGCAAGCAGGCACTCTGTCGCTCTCACCAGATGTAGGAGTACCACTCTTCGGCCACATTTAGCTGATTTTTCCAAAGACTGTCTAATCTTATTATTGTTTTCCAGTCTGTGAGTATCGTAGATGCCACAATCTTTAGCAGCAATGGTTTATTGTGCATCCCCCTTCGCGATCTCTCAGAAAAGAAGTAAACATTGCTCATTTCATTGTGATCACAAATTTCTTTGACAATGTGACGTCAACACTAATTGTGCCTCTCATTGCTTTTGATACTCAGTAATGTAGATGAAGAACCAATCTTCTTCAGTCTTTAATAGGCATTCTTTACTGACGAAACCGGATGTCTTAGATCAATGAAGGCAAGACACAGTAGTTGACCAGCTCCCTCAAATGCAACACTGTGACAAAGGAAGTCTGGTCTCCGAGAAATTAGAGTCTGTGCAGAATAATTGTGACGAGTATTCTCATAACAGCGGAGAATGGAGAGTGAGAAGCAACTATAAAATTCATAATCTATTTAAATCACCTTTGATGACTGGCATCATGAAAACTAATAGACTTAAATGGTTGGGGCATATTGAAAGAATATCAGATGACAGAGGAGTAAAAACTGTATACACAAGGGAGATGGATGGTCGTAGACCACGAGGCAGACAAAGAAGACGATGGAAAGATAATGTCCAGACAGACCTGCAAACACTTGGTGTCACTAACTTGAAAGAGAAGGCCAACCAGAGATGAATGGAGGCTGGTGATATGTGCAGCAATAAACCTCAAGAGTTCGGAATGCTAAAGAAGAAGAAAAAGATTTTCACAATATGCACAGAAGGGATATGCACCTGTGGCTGATACAGTCAATCCTGTCACCATGTGTATGTGTGTGTGTGTGTGTGTGTGTTTGTACGTGTGTCTGTGTGTGCGAGCGCCGTACTTGTGAAGCTTTCAATGTGTGATTATAAAGGCGACTAGGAGAAATGTCTTGTCAAAAGTGTAGAACAAATAAACATATCAAAGTTTATGAAAATGTGACTGAATAAGATCAAGGTTGGACAGTCGGAAAGACCACTAAGTGGACAACATCAAGTGAATTACTGGAACAAACCTGCACACATGCATAGCGAAGATGCCAAGGAAAGGGAAGCAGTTGAGTGCTCGTCAAAGCCGACCTCGAGTGCACAGTCGCTGAATGGTGATGGCAATAATAATAAGACCAGCTTTCTTGACTTTTCACTGTCATAATACATGGACGTTCCGATGATATATTCATATTAGAAAGATATTCATTAAATCGTGGCAGGTATTCAAAAATTCTTGACTGGTTTTGTTACATTTTTCGGTTTGTTATTTGACTTCTCTGATGTTGGAAGATTTTTTTTTTTTACTTCTCTGGTGTTGGAAAAAGCTGGGGCGACCATCCACAACCCACCGCGTCCACTAGTGGCGGATTGTGGAATGGTCTCTAGATATAGAGGTTAGCTTTGAATACCCAATAAGCAGCCGCGGGCCAATTGGCAATGGGCACAGAGGGCGAGGCAGGATTTCAGGGTGGGATCTGAAATCCTTATAAAATACCTAGTATGCTCGTGGACGTTCCTGCCAAGCGGGTCGGGGTGCTATAGCCCTTTTCCCCAGTTAGGTATAACCCGCTAGCAGCGGACAGCAGTCAATATAAGAGACGGCAAACTCCGAATATAAACCCCCAAGTTCAAGGTGGGCCAACGTGCTGAGGAACTGGATGTCCACGGGTGAGCTGGTCGTGAGCGTTGGACGTCTGGCGGGCTTGCGGGGCGGCACCAGGCGTATGGATTTTTACGGGACATCCACTGCCCCTTCCCTAGCAAGCAGGTAATACAAGGGTGACCGGTCATTTCCTGCAGTGCTCTTTTTTTTTCGCATATGGATTTAAATTTATACATTTTTCAGCAGTTCGTGAAGAGAGAGTGAGAAGATGACGAGGGAATGGGGAGGTGCTAGGAGAACAAGACGAAAAGCGGAGATGTTGGGCTTCAATCAGTAGGGTACTGGAACTGTCGGAGAGGTAGGCAGAAAGGTCCTGTACTGGAGAGGTTGATTTTTGATTTTGATGTCCTCATGCTCCAGGAGCTAAATACAGACAGATATCATTGCCCTGGGTACGTCAGTTATATAAACCCAGTTGGACAGGGGAGACATGGACAAGGTCTGGTGGTGAAGGAGACAGTGAAGCATGTGGTGCTTGACTTAAGCCGGTGCAACCACAGTGGAAGAGAGGTTCAATGGAGACAGTTGGAAACTGGTGGCTTATGTTGGAGCCTCATAAATATATATGCCACTGTAGACTGTTTTGTCAGAAGGGAACGATAGGGCTGACTCAAGGAATTGGAGGAGTTACCAGGTGATAGCTTACTCATATGTGGGGACTTCAACGCGAGGAACAGAGAATGGGACAGCAGCAGAGAAAACTGAAAATGAGCCTGTGAAACCTATATGAGGTTCAAAATATGGGCTTATGAATAACACGTGCAGCAAGGAGAAGCACTCCCGTTTAAAAACAAAACAAAACTGAAAAATCTGTTGCCTTAGAGCCCCTTGGATATCGCAAACAGTGCAAATCCTTTTTCAGTTTGAAAAGCTTAAGAGACTTCCAAACCATCTGCTGAACCATCAATTTAGGAAAAAGAAAAAAAAAGAAATTTTTTTTTTCACTTGATTTACTCAGAAATCAGTATTCCTCCAATATGTGGACACAGATGATCAGACAGTTTTAATAAAGAAGCCATTTTTTTAAAAGTGGGTGAATCTACAAAACACACCCTAATTGCAACAACGAGACACATTAAGTATCGGCAATTTTCCTTTGAACTGAGCAGACTTCTAATATTCCAGTTTAACTAAATCAAAAACTGTCATATTCACATACATACACACACACAAATTATGTCCACAAGAAAGAAACTAGTCCAGCAGTGGACCCTTAAATATTAAAATGAGTTTATGAAAGCCACAGAAAACCTATTGTAGCTCCATTTGTCTCAGAGCTTTGAAATGCCAAGGACACTCTTAACAACAATCTTTGAAGTTGAACTGGAGAGGAAACTTCAAATATTAACAGACTTGAACATGTTGTCAGGTGTGAGGGGGAAAAAAGCAATGCAAAACAGAATTGCCATTATTTTTTTCATTACAGAAGGTATATTTTAAGCCAAGGAATAGACTCCAAGACTTGGAGATGACAAGGAACAAACTCGAGAACTGGGCGACAACTAGCAAGATAAATAACTTATTGGCTTGGCTGCATTAGACTCAAGGAATTGGTGACGCCAACGAACTAGAGAGCTAGGTGTCAAATAGCAAGATAAATAACTTATTGGCTTAGCTGCATTAGACTTGGTGATGGCAAGGAATAGGCTCGAGAAATGTGTGACAACTAGCAAGATAACTTACTGGCTTGGCTGCATTAGACTCCAGGACTTGGTAATGGCAAGGAATAGACTCGAGAACTGGGTGACAACTAGAAGATAAATAACTTACTGGCTTGGTTGCATTAGACTCCAGGACTTGGTAATGGCAAGGAATAGACTCGAGAACTGGGTGACAACTAGAAGATAAATAACTTACTGGCTTGGTTGCATTAGACTCCAGGACTTGGTAATGGCAAGGAATAGACTCGAGAACTGGGTGACAATTTAGAAGATAAATAACTTACTGGCTTGGTTGCATTAGACTCCAGGACTTGGTAATGGCAAGGAATAGACTCGAGAACTGGGTGACAACTAGAAGATAAATAACTTACTGGCTTGGTTGCATTAGACTCCAGGACTTGGTAATGGCAAGGAATAGACTCGAGAACTGGGTGACAATTTAGAAGATAAATAACTTACTGGCTTGGTTGCATTAGACTCCAGGACTTGGTAATGGCAAGGAATAAACTCGAGAACTGGGTGACAACTAGAAGATAAATAACTTACTGGCTTGGTTGCATTAGACTCCAGGACTTGGTAATGGCAAGGAATAGACTCGAGAACTGGGTGACAATTTAGAAGATAAATAACTTACTGGCTTGGTTGCATTAGACTCCAGGACTTGGTAATGGCAAGGAATAGACTCGAGAACTGGGTGACAATTTAGAAGATAAATAACTTACTGGCTTGGTTGCATTAGACTCCAGGACTTGGTAATGGCAAGGAATAGACTCGAGAACTGGGTGACAATTTAGAAGATAAATAACTTACTGGCTTGGTTGCATTAGACTCCAGGACTTGGTAATGGCAAGGAATAGACTCGAGAACTGGGTGACAATTTAGAAGATAAATAACTTACTGGCTTGGTTGCATTAGACTCCAGGACTTGGTAATGGCAAGGAATAGACTCGAGAACTGGGTGACAATTTAGAAGATAAATAACTTACTGGCTTGGTTGCATTAGACTCCAGGACTTGGTAATGGCAAGGAATAGACTCGAGAACTGGGTGACAATTTAGAAGATAAATAACTTACTGGCTTGGTTGCATTAGACTCCAGGACTTGGTAATGGCAAGGAATAGACTCGAGAACTGGGTGACAACTAGAAGATAAATAACTTACTGGCTTGGTTGCATTAGACTCCAGGACTTGGTAATGGCAAGGAATAGACTCGAGAACTGGGTGACAATTAGAAGATAAATAACTTACTGGCTTGGTTGCATTAGACTCCAGGACTTGGTAATGGCAAGGAATAGACTCGAGAACTGGGTGACAATTTAGAAGATAAATAACTTACTGGCTTGGTTGCATTAGACTCCAGGACTTGGTAATGGCAAGGAATAGACTCGAGAACTGGGTGACAATTTAGAAGATAAATAACTTACTGGCTTGGTTGCATTAGACTCCAGGACTTGGTAATGGCAAGGAATAGACTCGAGAACTGGGTGACAATTTAGAAGATAAATAACTTACTGGCTTGGTTGCATTAGACTCCAGGACTTGGTAATGGCAAGGAATAGACTCGAGAACTGGGTGACAATTTAGAAGATAAATAACTTACTGGCTTGGTTGCATTAGACTCCAGGACTTGGTAATGGCAAGGAATAGACTCGAGAACTGGGTGACAATTTAGAAGATAAATAACTTACTGGCTTGGTTGCATTAGACTCCAGGACTTGGTAATGGCAAGGAATAGACTCGAGAACTGGGTGACAACTAGAAGATAAATAACTTACTGGCTTGGTTGCATTAGACTCCAGGACTTGGTAATGGCAAGGAATAGACTCGAGAACTGGGTGACAACTAGAAGATAAATAACTTACTGGCTTGGTTGCATTAGACTCCAGGACTTGGTAATGGCAAGGAATAGACTCGAGAACTGGGTGACAATTTAGAAGATAAATAACTTACTGGCTTGGCTGCATTAGACTCCAGGACTTGGTAATGGCAAGGAATAGACTCGAGAACTGGGTGACAACTAGAAGATAAATAACTTACTGGCTTGGTTGCATTAGACTCCAGGACTTGGTAATGGCAAGGAATAGACTCGAGAACTGGGTGACAATTAGAAGATAAATAACTTACTGGCTTGGTTGCATTAGACTCCAGGACTTGGTAATGGCAAGGAATAGACTCGAGAACTGGGTGACAACTAGCAAGATAACTTATTAGCTTTGCTGCATTAGACTGCAGTACTTGGTGATGGCAAGGAATTAACTCAAGAACTGGGTGACAACTAGCAAGATAAATAACTTATTGGCTTGGCCACATTTATAAAACATAAAAGCATCACCTGATCCATGATTATACAGATCATTTAGGATGGTAAAAATAGACCACCTAGGATGTTCGGCATGACACATGATGATGATAATATTTCCAGGGAGAGGGTGCACTGGACACAATTTATTATTAAAAAGAGAGCAGTGGACCAAAAAAAACAAAGTTTTGGAAACACAGATTTTGACACTTTATGGGTGATGTGTTGATAATCACAAGAGCTGCCTGCATTGCCAATAAATATTCTGCTATTTTAGATCAGGAGCAAACGCCATTTTGGGAGTAAAGGGAAACACATGATGCTTGGGGAGACTGTAAACCTGCCATTTACTGCACTACTGCGTCTTTTACCTTGCAATGACCAGGTACAAAATTCTCACAGGTTTCTTATTTTATAATCATTGTGAACTAAGTGGATTAGGACAAGACAGCACTGTTAACTCTTTCAATCCCAGGGTTAAGGTTAATTGCGTATCCTTTACAGGACGTTGCAGAACCAACCCCAGCAGCCCCTGGCTGTTGTGTGGTTTCTCTAGGCAAATTTACCTCCAGTAGTTTGCCACTGCTTTCTGGACGGTCGGCTTCTTGATACCACTGTCGAAACCAACATAAGGCGCATGGCCCGCAGCTGGGATCGAACCCGGCACCCCGGCATTACGAAGCGTTCGCATCGACTTAGTCACAGAGCCGACTTCAATCCCAGTCATGTGTAATTTTAACTTGCTCTATTGTAATAGTTGTAACTTTAACTAATTATGATTAAATCTGGAGTTAAAATATCATTTTAATAAGGCAGATAGAGATAAAGTAACAGCTAGAAAATGGTATGCTGTGTAGCATTCACAGATAAGACACAGAGTGAAGACAAGAACCATCAAGGAGAAACCAGCAAATATATCCTGAGTTGTTTAGTAATGAATTTGTTCATAGCATTGTAGGACCTCAACAAAGTAATACTCTAGTGGATCTGGCATCTCACATCTCTTCTCAGACCAAGGCAAACAATTTGGAGGAACTAATTGCAATTCCAAATAGCTATGTAGGTTTTCAAGATAATCATTATGTACACATTAATTGCAATTCTACACATTAACTTAACTGTGGAATCAATTTCACTTTGCATGTTTCTGACATTACTGGATCTCATAAAATTTAATGTGACAACAGTATGTCACAGACTCATTCTAAACTAATCAGTTCTAGTTTTATTTATTTTTTAAAGATACTTCTTTCATAACAATAAGAGCATGACAACTGCCTACACAACAAAATAATACACATTTTACTTGGTATGTCTGGCAGTTCAAATATGACCTTTACAAATGATGTGTATATTTCTGTATATCATAGTACATGTATATAATTTGTCAATGCAAAGAAAAACAAAGAAGTGCAATTGTAGATCAGATTTTATTTGCTGAAGAGGGTGGAGAAGGCATAGGGATGAAAATAAAATAGCGTAACCTAAATATTGATTGAATACATTTAGTTCAAGCAGAAAAACATTTGTGTGGGCTATGCCTGCCATCCATTTCCATATTCATGTTCATGTGTTCCAATATTTTCGCACACAGACCAATAGACAATGTTGAGAAATAAAACAAGGACATAAAGTAGCATTGGATACATTTACTTTAACACAAATAGTAATGGCACGTTTGTCACTTGAAAAAGAATACACATGTACTCGTTTAACTACAATTAGTTCATCAGACATCAATGTTGTTCTGTATCTGTTCAGAAATTAAAATATGCACATATTCAATGCTGGTGAATCTAACTTAAGCAATGTTAATAGTAACATTACTGTTAAGAAACAATTACCAAATATGTGTCAAGAACTATCTTTTCATATCTTATTTGTTTACACAGTGTAGCATACTATTTATATATTAGGACCAAATTTAAAAGATCTCAATATGGGAGTTCATGTAAATTACTAATTATTTACAAACCAATTTTAATAAAATAAAAAATTACAATTGATAGTTTCTTACTTTTTATCCACCATGTGTTCCAAGAGCTTTGATGTTTGCGAGGATATCAGATGGACAGAAGATATCACAATTAATTATTCTTTATACCATGTAAATTATCTATATGCCACACTTATCACTGATGATCACTGTTTCACATACTTATGTGTGACCTCTCAAAAGTCAAATGTCAAGAAGATTGTGGCTGGAATACAACATCATGTGGTCAATGTACATGTGTGTGTTATTTCTTCTGCACAGCAATGGGTACCATTATGTAGAAATGTTTTCTGTATTCCCTACAGTTTACCTTTCCACATTTCTTATAGCCTATATCTGATTTAACTAGTGCATATAATTATGGCAGAAAACTGTGAGCCCTTGATCACGAACTGTTTGTTTGACCTAGGTTGAGAAGTTGGCAGAAGGGTCACAATAGCCTTGTTAAATGTCAAACAAAAATGCATTTCATGAGCAGTTTATTTTGATAACAGCTATTGTGGGAAAGAACAAAAATC
This sequence comes from Candidula unifasciata, assembly GCA_905116865.2. Classification (NCBI taxonomy): domain Eukaryota; kingdom Metazoa; phylum Mollusca; class Gastropoda; order Stylommatophora; family Geomitridae; genus Candidula; species Candidula unifasciata. The sequence continues at coordinate 273,007 of CAJHNH020006534.1, read as the reverse complement.
AAACAATACGTTCTTCTTGGCTGTATACATTCAAACTTCAGGTAATGTGCCATGTTCATCTACAACAACCCTGATCTATATTATTTAAACTTCTCCAATAAAAATCCAACTTTCTTCTACAATAACCTTGACCTTTTTCTCATATTCTCTACGATTCTCCTGGTAAAGTTTTGCTGCAACATTATTTGCAGGACTGTTGGGGTTAGGTTCATCCAGCAGAGACTGAAAAAATGCAAATGGATTTTATGGGAGATAATAAAGAGCAACAATACAGATATTAAACTTATTGTTCAGTATTTTTGCGCCCTAAAAAAAACGTTTTTTTTATTCAAATAAAATATGTAAGTATAAATAGAATCCTAAAGATTAATTTTAAGGAGAACAGAGTGAGACAAAAAGGTCAACTTGATATGAGGCACAACCAAACAAATTTAACAAACATTGGTTGCCAAAGAACAGCGGTAGACTGTCCTCATGACAACACTAATATAGAAAGACATCATAAATTGTAACAAATGTACTGGATGACACAAACAATATACAGTGTCTATTGCATTTGTCTAATAAGCTCAACATCATACTGTCCCACAAAAAGGCCAGTAGGTGAAGAGAATTCTTATCATACACATTCAGTGATTTTCTCAGAATTATTTCTTTCCAAATACTTTTAAGTGATTGCCTAACAGCAGGTAAAGGTTTACTGCCTAACAGCAGGTAAAGGTTTACTGTGAAGCTTTTGCTAAATAATAATAAACAAGCAGCAGATGGCATTTGATATGTGTGTTGCTTACTTTCTTCCTTACCAAACTCAACTGCAGCAACATACAACTGTACTTGTTGCATGCTTATTAATTGTTATGATGGAAAATTCCATGAGCACATGCCTTATGTTATATATGAAGTGCTATAACATGTTGCACAGGCTAGCGGTAACGGCAAAATTCTAGAAATAAACACAGTAAAAACACAACTGAAACAATTAGGTGGCGAACATCTAGATTCTAGAGAGGCTTTTCAAGCGAATCCTTCTGAGGTGTAAACCAAGAATGCTAAGAGGTAGCTTTACTTTCCTCTTCATCCTCTTCTCTTTCATCATCATCATCATTCCAGCTTTCCTGTACAATGGTAGCAACTTTTTTCTCATATTCTCTGCGATTTTCTCTGTAAAGCTGTGCCGCCTCATTGTTTGCTGGGCTATTGGGGTTTGGATCATGAAGCAGAGACTAAGGAAGACAATAAAAATGTATTTATAAGCCAGAGAAGTGTAGTCTCGGATATGGGATGAAACACTTTTGATGTGACTAATTATCTGAATGCGTGGCAAATCTCAAAATGAAATTCAAATTATTACTGTTCATCAAAATACACGCATTACGCTTTGGTAAAATAAAGAATAAATGCATTTAGTTAAGAAAAATATTAAAACCTACATGCTGAAACTGGTGGGGGGGGGGGGGGGGGGGTGTCCTACATTATATTCTATGACAATAGACACTATTGGTGACAACAAAATTATGAAGACATGGAGTACATTTAATAGTGATATAAACAGCTAATGGTCAAGGCTGATCATAAGATTCAATACACTTATTACATGGTGCAGTCATGGATACCAAAAAGCAGGAGAGAAAGATTTACTTGGCAAGGTGATTTGAAATATAAATGAATGGAAGGACTGTTCTAACATGGTCACATAATAAAATATGATGGCTGACATAAAAATGAAACCAAGAAGAAAATAGAATGGCTCAAGCTATATTCCACAACGCAATGAAAACCATTAACAAACAAAACCATCTATCATTTAAAACTGAGTCATCTGCAGTGTACAGTCTACATTGTTATATGAGAAAGGAAGGGCAAGATGGATATACAATCAGACAGTTACTAGTGCCATCAGAATTGAAACTCTTCGTTTGCTGCTGAAGATGGGGACGGAGCGCTTATTGGGGTGTCCCAAGTGCTATGGTTGATTCTTAATGCAACATTCAAGATGTGGAGAATGACAACAAAGAAAGCCCTCAAAAGGAAAATTTATATAGAAGAAATGTGGATATACAGAAAAATTAGATGCAAAATAAATTGTGGTTTTTAAACAAATCAGGACTGGAAAGATATTTACCAAGAAAGTTCAAGATTCAAACATATAATTTGTTCTGCGAGCTTTATCATGACAAATATTTGGATACAGTATTCAATTAATGCATTAAAATTTTTACAATATTTGCTAAACTATATACAAGTGTATTATAATGATTTGGACTCTCACAGGATATCCCTGGTAAACTGCAACCAACCAACAAAGACAATACTCACTACTAAAAATGATGCACATCCAAAGAATGAAAGAAATAATGGATACAACAGCAAAAGACTGAAGAAGTAGTTTTCAAAAATTACTGAAATCAGAGCTTGCTAAGTTGGGATGTGTGTCATGGGACAGAAGAGAAATATCATCAGTAAAGTCTGGATCATCAAGCTGTTTTGTGGGGGTTCACTGAATTCCGTTCCTGGTGTTAGATGTTGATGTCTTCATAATCAAATCTACTGCCAGTAAAAATAGCAGACGTGACAAAAGGCATCCCTGTCGCACTCCTTTTTTTTAAAATTTCAAATGTATCTGCTAGTTTTCCCTTATGAAGAGCTTAGCATTTCATGTGTTTATTTGCAGCCTTTACTAAGTTTATCAGTTGTTGTTTTTTTTCTCACATGATCTCTTCTAGTTTTGCTCACGGCCTTTCTCAAACATTTCATTTTGCAGGTGGTTAGATTTCTTTCATGTTTTTAATCAATATCCATGTCTAACACAGATAGCACAAGGCTGGTATAAAGACTTCTTCTTCTTCTTCTTCTTCTCTTCCACCTTGTACCTCATCGAAGTGTCGGGGGGAGATGTAATGTTCGTTGATGAGCTCTGTCAAGAGCACTATTAAGACTGATGTTCATTTCTGTAAGGCTGTTCTTAATGCCATCACTCCATCTTTTCCGAGGTCTTCCACTCGCTTTATACCCGTTGTAACGTTTTAGTGTGGCTCGCTGTGGCAGATAGTACCAGGGCATTCTTGTTAGGTGTCCAAACCATTTCATTTGTTGTTCTTTGATGACCTGTAAGACTGGCTTTATTCCTAGCATTCGTCTGATTTCATGATTATGAAGACTGCATTTAAATAATTTTTCTGGCTATCCTCCGACTAACGGTCGGCAAAGATGACGGCCGCAAAATATCCTTTTGAGCCAGAGTCACGTGTCAATTGCGCACTAGCAGTCACGAGCACACCGCGGCTGCTGCTCGTAGCTCCTAGCCATCTAGTTTAGCCCCATTCCATGCTGCGAGACTCGTGGCGGTGGCGATAGTCGCCGGAAAACCGCCGGAGAACCCCAAATTAAGTCGCGCAACTCTGGCTCGAAAGGATATTTTGCGGCCGCCATCTTTGCCGACCGTTAGTCGGAGGATAGCCATTTTTCTTTATATCTCTACTGAGGTAGCTGGGTGTTTCAAAATTGGAAGTCAGTTGATACGTGACATTACTGGCTCGTTGGATTCTTGTTTCATTCACTCTGTCTGTTCTGCCATCTTATTTAAAGATGCTCCCCAAGTATTTACAGCAATTTATAGGTGTGAACAAGACCTTACACATTAGCATAAACTATGTGTGATTCCTGCTGGCTTAAATTGATCACGTGGGTATCTGATTGTCCTAGATCGCTGATGTCATTGATTATTTACATTCAGACCAAAAGACCACTGTGAATTGAAAAATGCCTTGTTCTAAGAAATAAGAGAGGGTGAGAGGGTCTTCAACCTGAGGATTTGAGGCCACATGGATAGTAGTCACCACAGACTGTGAAGGCCAGGATTTTACACTCAGCAATCAACTTTACAAAACTGTCGGTTTTCTAAAGTAATAATAACTGTTTTTAACTGGGCATCATATGCCACAGAATTTGAGAGAGAAAAAATACCAATTATTTTTTATAAATTCAAAGATTTTCAGGTATATGTATTAAATATTAGCAAAACATAGCAACCATCAGCATTATACCAACTGAACAGCACCTGTTCATTAAACTCCATTTTCTTGAATAAGACAACACAATGTTTCACTTTAGTTTTTAGAATGCTGAAATGATAATAAAATATATCCCAAAGATTATCGTGGACTTCAATGTTACTACAACATCTGACTGAAAAGGGAAAACACACAGTCAAGCATTTACCTGAATTGAGGTCAAAATTGCTGATACATCATACGTGGGGCTCCATCTGTTCTGTAAAATATCTAAGCATATACTGCCATCTGCATACACTGAGAAGTATAAAGAAAAAATGATGACAATATCAAACATATGTCCCTGACAGAAACAATGGGAAACATGGTTGGCAATGACATTCATTACTTTTATTCCTTTCACAAACAATTCTGAGATGTGTACGCTGATGAAGTGAGTCCCACAAAGATATTTTATTCTTTCGCATACTAATTATTTCTGCAACAATTTTTACTGCAAACATTATCAAGTGCTTTCCTGATTGGCATGGGTGATCATGCCTCTTCAGAATCTGTAATCTGCAACTGTGTGTATCAATTTGTGTGTTGACAAACACCCTACAAATAATGCAACAGAAAACAAAGCCGTTAGATCAAAACAGCTCTGGTAGAGTGGGATAAGCATGAAAGGGAATAAACAGCTTCAGTGGGCTTGGCTGAAATGCAATATCATAAAAATATAACCTTCTGGGAACCATAGTCTACTGTCTCATGTTCTTTAATTTAGCAAATCTGGTTTTCACTTGCCATGTAAGCAATAATAAAATTACCAATACATCAGCCATCTTATGTCATTTATGCAAGTAAATACTTGGTGTCTAATTCATAAGCGTTTCACACTTAATGTCACCTCAAGACTGCTGAATGATAACCGCTCTAATCTGTTTAATGTGGCCTCATATTATTACTAGGCATTTGGATGTGGGTATATGTGGATAAAATTTGTCTGTTAGACTTTTAATATCATCTTAAGAGTAATTAGTTCATTTTAACATTGAATATCTGTGATAGAATAAATAAATACATTTATAAATCTCTGTGCGTGTCTGCAAGTGCGTGTGAACGTATCATCAGCCAGCAGGTCCTTCACGGAACACTGCTCTCGTCATGGTCTGCTTAAAACTCCCTCTTTCTTTGGCCAATTCACCAGTCCTATGATATATGTGTGTCTGTGTGCATGTGAGTGTGTGTGTGCACATCTGTAGTGTGTGTTATTAGCTTTGTATTTCATGTTGACAGAGCCTAATAGCCTTTGTTAGCAAGGCAGGGCCTTTATATGATGCTTTAACCAGTCTTGATCACACCTGTATCACCCTCTTACTGTCACCTTTTAGCCTATCTTAGGTGTCTTTACATCTCCTTCTTTTCCAGAAACATATGGCAAGCAACAATAGTTCAGAAGAAGACAACTATTCCTCAACATCAGGTATTTTTCTACTCCAGTAACGTAGCATATAAATTTCCCAAATGGACCACTAATAAAAAACTTTGGGTGTTCAAATACTCTCTTTCCATATTCAAATTTTTCCTTATGCTGTGATGGCCTGCCAAACGGTGGAGTTCAAAAAATATTTCTTGTCATCTATTTTCCTATATTATTCACTGAGTAATGTTATCCTTTTCTTATATTAATAAGTAAATAAATAAGTGTGTGTCTATGTGTGCGTGTATGAGTATTTGGGGGGAAGGGGGGTGGTGGCTATTTTTATGGTCTAGTCAAGTACCTCTGGTTCTTTCATCAATGTTCAACACTGAGTTTATCATGAGTGTCCTCACTTACTTAATCCATTTGTTAAAAAGTGCAGTGCCTATTTTGTAATTCACTGCTCACTATCCAATAATGCTGTTTATATTTTACATATGCTGAAACAAACCTGACAAAATAATATTATAAACAGGTTGAGGTCAGAAGTGTCACAAAGACAATACATTTCTCTGACAATATATTTACCATTAGGATGAAACATCTTTGAAATAAATCTGACTGTTGGAGGTTTATTTGGATACTCTTCTGTGAATTCAATTGTTAGCTTGAAAGTGCCATCTTCAAATGGTGTGTCATGAGGGCTGAAAACAAGTAGATACATTATTACAAAATAAAGATGATTCTCAGGACAAAACAACTCTTTGAGTTGGGTACGTGAGCAATTCCAATTCTGAAAGTACCAGTAACTAGTAACTCTGTGACCATAAATCCGTCTCACCCTTACCTTAAGTGTTGAGTGTCCGCCAGATCTCTTGGTAACTCTCAATTGCGCCATTCTCCTCAGACCGCAATGATCTGTTTGTTCCTCCACACTGTTCACACTCTCTCAAAGGGCCCTCACAACATCTAGTTTGTCATACATCAATTCACCACCAACTGTGCAAAACCAGCCAGTCTATCTGCCTGCTCATTTCCCAACACACCAGCATGTCCTACAAAAATATCTAAAGGTTGATAACCAACCGGGACCTCTGAAATGATGCTTGCCACTCTGCATGGAGCATGGATGTCTCCACCTTTCTCAACATGCTCTGTGAGTCATTTACAGTCACTGCAAGTGTGTACAGTTGATTCTCAAGCCAGCCGAAGGCAGGAGTGACTGCCTCCACCTCCATTCTCAAACCAGATGTTATGATATCATGTACCAGGCTTTGATGCACTAATCATCATCCATTTGCTTTTGCTATGAACCCTTATTCGCTTTATCTGCCCCTCAGTACAGAGCCATCTGTATAGATAATTCTATCAACTGGGCGGAAATTGTCAAAAATCATTTGTTGAACTTCTTATTCTGCAGCACTAGCTGGCCAGTCCCTGCACTCACAACATAAAGTGATAAGAACCCTACACAAGTCCTGCTCTGACCCTTTGACCCACTCCTCTCTCCGCCCAAATTTATCAAGCCTGCACATACCTCTAATTGTGTCTTCAGCTTGCGCCATCCAAGACTTTCCTCTTTTCAACCTGTGACCCTTAGCTCTACCCAGGGCTTCATTGATACCCCGGTGCTATGTATGTGATACATAATTGCACTGTCTACTATTGCAGATAGGCTCAAAGTTCTGCAGGCAAAGTCATATCTCAGAGTAGCTGCAGACAAGAAGCACTTCCTGCATCAAGCCCTGGGTAGAGCTAAGGGTCACAAACTGAAAAGAGGAAGGTCTTAGATGGCACAAGCTGAAGAAACAATTGGAAATGCGTGCAAGCTTGATAATTTTGAGCGAGGAGAGGAGTGGGTCAAGGTTAAGTTTAAGATTAAGGTTAAGATTAAGTTTTAGACTGTAGGGATCAAATCAGGTTAAGTTGTGAGTGCAGAGACTGGCCAGCTAGTGCTGCAGAATCAGAAGTTTAACAAATGACAATTCCCACCCAATTCCCAGTGATGTGATTATCTAGACAGATGTCTCTGTGTTGAAGGGCAGACAAGGTGCATGAAGTTTCATAGCAAAGGCGAATGGACGTCGCCTAATGTAGCAAAGCCTTGCATATGATATTGCAACGTCTAGTTTGAAAATGGAGGTGTAGGTAGACTCTCCTGCTCTCTGCTGACTTGAGAATCAACTGTACACACATGCCGTAATTGTAACTGACTGCTCACAGAACATGCTGAAAAGGGTGAAAACAGGTATGCTTTGTGCAGAGTGGCAAGCATCACTTCAGAGGCCCTGGGTAGTTAGCATCCTTTGGATATTTTCTCCATGTCATGCCGGCATGTGGGGAAATGAGCAGGCAGACAGACTCGTTGGCTCCACTTGGTGGTGAATAAATGTATGACCAGTCAGATATTGTGATGGCCCATTAAGAATGGGTGAACAGTACAGAGGTGCAGATTAATCATTACAGTCTTAGGAGAAGGACGCTGCAAGGAGTTACCAGGGGATCTGGCTGATGCTCAATCCTCAGGAAAAGAATGAGACTGATATACAATCAGACGGTTACTGGTGCCATCGGAATTGGAACTCTTTGTTTGCTGCTGAAGATGGGGGACTGAGCCCTTATAGGAGTGTCACGAGTGCTGTGATGTCAATTCTTAATTCAACATTAATTCTCAATGGAAAATGGCTTCAGCTTGACAACAAATCAGTTTCTGAACAGACCTAAGAAACAAATTCTGTACAGGACTGGGGTCCTTTAAAATTAAATGTCTACATACCCAAAAATAACGGCATTCCAAAGCATAATATTGTTATCAGATGGGGCACCACTAACTCCTGCTGGTGGATCTTCTTGTAACCTAAAACAAAAGCAAGAAATATCAAAATAAATAAATTTCTCTGAATATACACTGTTTTCTGTTCTTCTTCTTCTTTCGTTCGCCTGAAATAAGTTGTCTATATCAGCAGTTTTGTCTCTTGTATAAATTTCACTGACGTTGTTAGTTCATTCATTCAGAGTTTTGTTCTTTCTGGCCAAAAGGTTTGCCTTAATGTGTCAAATTTTGTGCAGTCCTGGGGTACATGCTCTGCTGTCTGGGGCACATTTCCACAGGTGCACATGTCTGAATTTTGTGTACATGTGGTTACGTAATCAGTTGTGCCCTGTTCTGAGGTGGAGGATAATGACTTGTTATGGTCTGTCCATAATAAAATATTCGTCTTGTGCTGGGGCTGGTGGTTTCCTGATCAATTTAATGATTCATTTCTTTTGGTGGTATGTGACTGGTACATCCGGCTGCACTTTTGTCGCACCTTCCCCTGTCAGCTGATCAGCTTTCTTATTTCCAGGCACTCCACAATGAGACGGTATCCACTGCATTACGACTTTTCGCTGAAGGCTGAGTTGTGTCAGCAGTGTTTGCAATTCTGGTAGTTTCCTAGACTGGAGTGCTTCAAGTACAGATTTAACATCTGTCAGCATTACCACATACTGAAGCCAAGATTGGTATTTAGCAGTTTCTCTGTTGCTATCTTGATAGCTTGAGTTTCTGCATCATAGTTATGGCAGTACTTCCTGGTTGGTAAGCTGGACTTATCCCTAGTACCATCTGGGAATTCTATGTACACTCCAGCACCACCATTTCTAACTGCACTTTGTGCTGACCCATCTGTATAGACTCTGACCCATTGTTCTTGTGGGTATTCTTGATCAATTTAATTGAGGGTGGCCATTCTGCGTTGTACACTATCTTGCTCTTTCGTGTCAAACATCCCTTTCACTTTTTTCTGTATAAATGAATGTCTTTTCTCTAAAGTGACTCTATATGTCTAATACCAATATGAGAGTAAAAATGTCTGTAGCTGTAGCTTGATTCCAATTTGTCAATGGGGGAAAAAATGGGAAAGGAAGCATTTCACTAACTGTGGCTACTTGTGTTTTTATATCTGCCCGTTATTCTGTTCCAAGCTCTTCAACGTTTTATAAAATATATGTAATTTAATGTTTAGCTGCACACTACTGGACTAAGTGATTGGACATGGCTTTCTAGCTCGCATCCTTCTAGGTTTTTAAGCCATGTTTTGTTTGTGATATGAGGATGATTTTCCCATAAATCTGCAGTTGGTTATTTTTTTTTAAATGTAGATTGTAAAGCACTTATAACAAGATTTATGTGAATGGATGTGCCTTTCCTTACGAGCACAAACATGTCCGATAGTGATTCACATCTTCTTTTTCTGCCTTTCTAGCCCCCAATGGAGCTTAGGACCTCAACCAACTAACACCAAGTCATTGTATCCTTAGCTATTGCATGCAGCTCTTACCATGTCCTTTACACATTTCTAACTTCGCTTTCTAGCTCCCTTTTCCATGTGTTTTTGGTTTTCCTTTATTTCTATGTCCCTGTCGGTTTCGGTGCAGAGACATTCTAGTTATATTGTTATAAGATATTCTCAATGTGTGACCTATCAAATGCCAGCGTCTGTCAGCTTTCCCTCATGAGGAACACAATATTTGTGTCTTTATATGTTGCCTTTACTAAGTTAATAACTTTCTGTGGGATTTTATAGTGCCCCATTAATTTCTATTAAGATTCCCTATCAGTGATGTCAAAAGCTTTTTCACTGTCTATGATACCACAACACTCAGCTTCAGAATTGAGGTGGAAGAGGTCACTGCAGCTTTTTGCTGGTTAGAGAACACGAAATACAGAAAGCATGCTGAGGAAGATAAGGACAGGCATGCTTCGTGCAATGTGGCATGCTTCACTGCTGGATTTTTCTCCAGGGTAGGCCGGTTTGTTGGGAAATGAGCAAGTGGACAGACTGGCTGGCTCTGCACAACTTGGTGGAATACTTATGCATGATAAGGCAAAGGTGGTGAGTGCTTTGTGGGAGAGCATGTACAGTTCGCAGGAGCAGATGGATCACCACAGTCTGGTGAGATTGATGCAGTGGGGAGTGAGGAGGGGTTCTGACCGATGCTCAAGGCTCAGAGGAAAGGCAAGACATACATTTATTCAGAATGCTACTGGCACCATTAGAATTAGAACTCTGCACTGGCTGTTGAAGATGGGGACAAAGCGCTTATGGAAATGCCACAAGTGCTGTGATGTCGGTTCTTGAATCAACTCCACTGAACTCACTGTCTATGAATCCAGTGTAAAGTGGTGAATTCAATGAAGCTTTGCTCCATTATTATACGTAATTTGATTAACTAATCAGTACAGGATCAGTTTGGTTGAAAGCCTGCCTGTTAATCTCTTAGCTTTTTATCAATCTTTTAGTTTTTCCAAAATAATCATATTTAATATTTCTCCAGGAACTGACAGCAACATAATTCCTCTATGGTTTTCACACTCCTTTAGTTCACCTTTTTTGGAAGCAGTTGATAGCTTTTCTAACTTCCTCTTTATATATCTGGATAAACCTCTGGTGCTGGTCTATTTAGAACTGGTTCAAAATATTTAGCCGATCTGCTCATTTGATCTTTAGTGTTATTGGTGAGTACTTTTCCTTAACTATTTTTAACTGATCTAGTTAGTATTTACCTGATAATTTCCTTGTAAAGGTCTCTGAGGTTTCCTGTTGCTGTCTCTGCTTCTTGTGCTTGGTAATCTAAATATGTCCTTGAATCTGCCCTTATTCACCTCCTAACTTCCTTATTAGCTTATGTGTATTTTTCTTGAGCTCTAGATTTAGCAGCTCTAGTTTTGCTATTTTTAGGTCTGCCTTTTTTAACTCTTACTTTCTTCAATCATTTTAATGGTTTCTCATTTTATCCACACTTTATGTTTTCTTTCTTTTTACCAAGGATTTGTACACAAGATTCAATCCAGATTCCCTTGATCTGATCCCAGCAGACTTTAGTGCTTACTTCTCCAGCAAATGCTATACCCTGTACATATTAGAGACTGTAACTGAAAAATGGGTGCTTTCTTTTTAGCCGACCACAAATGACATCACAAGACAGTCCAATATTTTAGAGGGTGGTGAAAGCGGGTTTTCCATGTTTTCTGTGCTGTTTTCTGTTCTTCCAAGGCCAAGGTTTTTGCACGTTTATCTAACCCTAACCAAAACTATACGCGTAATCTACCACCACCTGAAATATCTGACTGTCCCGTAACCTGCTGATTTCCCCTGTTTGTGGTCAGCTAATAAGAAAGTACCGAAAAATGTTCCTAACTTCTTCATTCCTGAGATAACCTATATTTTACTGGTTTCTATTATTAGATGTTATATATTTTTCTAAGTTTCAATTTGATTTTACTTACCAACAGAAAATGGTCAGTAAACAGACTGGCACCTCTGAAAGCCCTAACATCATAGAGGGATAATCTTACATTTTTGTTTAAAAATATGATTGGTTGTCTTATGGTCTGATGATTCCCATGATGCCCTGTGTATTCTTTTATGTAGGAAAATTCTTCCACCAATAACATACTGGCTTCCTGCACAAAAATTGGTGAATAATTCTCTATTTTCTTTCATTACATTTACTCCTAGTCCATGTTTTCTTATAATCTCTCCATAACCTGTGTTATCTGATCCTAACTTGGCATTTTAGCATTCAGGTCACCCATCAAAATTTTTTAATTGCCCTTTTTTTTCATTATTTTCAATATTTTGAAGTTGCAAGTAAAATTTCTCTTTGATTCATCTTTATCGTTTGCACTATACTACTGACATGTTCAGTTTCACTGTTCTAAATGACGCTATTATTATTCTAGGACTCACAGCTTCCCATTCTATTGGTGCCCTCTCTGCATCTTTCGATAGTATCAGGGCCATTCCTTCATTTAAGAAGCTATGGGGGGAGGGGGGATGTGGAGCTGAAATGTGTTCTGCACCCTCTGGATGGACTGGTCAATGCTGCAAGACATCGGCTGGATACAAACCACAGACCTTAAACCAGCCTTAGGATGCTGTGCTGCGCAGCTGATATATTAAGTGTCTAAACTAAGATAATTATACCAGTTCCTGTAAACATTAATCTGTCATTACATTCTTCTTTGTTCACCGGCTGTAAAATTCTGCGGAAAGTCCTGGTTGTTATCCGGCTGGACTTTGTGCCCAAGCCTAAGTTATGCGTGTACATCCTTTTTACTGGCTTATCTGTGTGCAGCTGATTGTTCGCTTGGGCAGATGCACTTCCGAACAATTCGATTTAAGCCCCCAATTAGTCAACTCATAGGACATCCTTTTTAAAAAGACACTACTACTATAGTACTATAGTATATGTCTACTATGTTGGTATTCAACACTAAAATATTAATATCTCTGCTTTAAGCTGACTTACAGGCTTCAATGAGGATTCGTTGGATTGGGTATTTTAATGCTCATCCAGCTGTGGTTTTTCTTCATAAGTAAAACATTATAATTAGTATAATTATAAAAAATTTTACTAGTACTAGGCTAGCGGCTAGCACTTTGACTTTGTTGAATTCCCTGATTAAATCAATCATTATAATTAATTTTAAAATGTCCAGCGCTGCATGGTATATTAAAAAAGAAATAGTTATTTTCAATATTAAACCAAAAAAAACTGATGTTAATAATGAATAGTATAGTAAGTGATAACAGATTATTAAGTTTAACACAAAGTCAAAATTTAAAATAATTGCAAACCATTCGAAAAGTAAGGTGATTTAAATATTTCTAGAGGAAAAAACCCTACCACAGGGCTCTAAATTATAAGGGGCTTTCATTAAAGTTGTCTTACCGTTTGAAATCTCTCATAAGACGCCTCCTAGCTGGGGTTGTCATTGTACAATCTGAAAAATTGGTTGTGGAAGAACTCTCTGAAGAAAGTTTCACTGTTTTTGCCAACCCTTACTTCCCATTAAAAAATGCAGCATCCGGGTCACCAACTTCCTCTGTAAATAACACAGGGATTTTCCTCATCAACATCAGCATCTAGCATAGACGCTGTAACCCGGAAGCCCACATATATTGTGTCCCTAAACTAAAACATTTGAGAGCGCCCACCAACCACCCCCAATATTTTTGTAAGGGGACTTAAAGGACCACTCTAACAATTTACATAAATTATCTTTGAAGGTATTGTGTTTATACATTTTATATTATTTCGAGTACATTCTATTTATTTGCCATTCGGCATAATAATAATTATTATTATTAATAAAGGTCCCCTTTCAACGCATCCAAGCTTATTGGATATATAATGCTAACCCTGTATTTTATAGACTAATTGGCACTCGGTGTGTGATATGGTCAACATTACGCCGCCCGCCTATAACTCCCAGGACTTTACCTAATACCCATTTAGCTGGGTCGACCAAAGTTATTTATGAAAAAGGTCAAGGTCCTTTCAGATTTGAATCCCCGATCTTCGGATCCACAGGGGAGCGATAATAATAATAACGTGCTGAATGACAAATAAATATAATAATATACTTGGAACCTTAAGCCTTTCCCCCACCCCCACACTCCACCTTTTTACCCCCACCCCCGGTTTTTATTTGTGTAGACTGGTCCATTTAATAATCTTCGACAAAACTCAATTCACCATGAAACTCCAGATGAGACGCTGCTACTTAACAAAGAGTGTTTTGGCATCCCACCCCCCCCCCCCCGCCCCACCCAACCAGTTAAACTGCAAAGGGCATCTGCCACACTTGCCATACTCTAGTTACGTTACTAGGCTAGAAAACACGATACACGCGCGCACATTGTGACAATACGCGCAGTGACTTCAGAATGTCTTTCCTCAACCTACTTTTATTTGTGTGTATTTTGAAGTATACAGACAAATAGGGATTTGGATACATCCTTAATCTAAATAGGATGACCACATCACACCTTTAATTCTCCTGGACCGTTGGTATATCAAACACTAAAACTTTTTCCCAGATGTTAAGTGTTAAGGTACAGAGATAAGACTGACCAAGCAGACTTACTGACTGGAGATTTGCACACCATTTGTTGGTGTCAGATAGTTATTCCCCCTGCCAGATCTTCAGGAACAGATAACAAGGGCTAATTGCCATTATCTCCCCCTGAGGTTACCTAACTCGACGGCAGGTCCGACGGTCACTATTGACACAGTGAGCGGAAAGTGTTGGCAGAAGAATTGACAAAGTCGGATTTTATTGTGATGACAGGTGAAGTAGACTAGAGGTGTGACTTGTCTTATTTGCTCTGGTCAGATGAATTGACCAGGAGATCCTAGCGTGGGAATTCAAACAATTGTTGGACAGTCACTGACTGACAGTGAATATACACCCACATGGGAGGAGCTGTAATATACTTGAATGAGAATGATTTTAGGCGTAATGTAGGAGGAGCTTGATAAAAGTTATAAAGTGGTGAACTTAAGGTCTGGTAAATGAGATCCTGTCTAGCACATGCCATCTGTTGGGCTTAACCTAAGCTTGAGACAGAACTTTTGGCATCGTGGTTTCATTTTTCCAGGTAAGATCGAAATTAGGTTCAAATCTATATTTTATGATAGAGATCTAACTGTCTTTTTACTCAAGTGTGTGTCTTCATCACTTTGTAGTACTCCTAGGCGGACATTTCTTCATTCTCCTAGGGCACTGTCACATTGTTTTATATCCTATTTGATAGTGTCATGAATGTTTTTTCGTGCACATGTGTTTCAATGTTGTAAAACTTAAATGTTGATGTTACCATTGAAATTTAATGAACTATCATGTTTTTGAAATCACAAGCGTGAAGATAACTTTGGCAATCTTTTCACGTGTGGTTAATGTGAATCTGTATTACATACAGCTAACACACTGAAATGTGTTTAACTCTCGGGAGGCTAATGCGGAGATTGATCCCGGAGAGTAAATCCACGAGATTTGTTATTTGATTCGCCCCAGAACTATTGTTAGCATTCTGGGCGCGTCGATTGTTCCAAGCATAGATTCCAGAACTGGTTCTGTCTGACTGATTGTCATTTTGAGTCTGTACGAGAGATGGCACCTGACGTAGAAGACTTGACTATCATTACAGGACGTGTAGAGGAAGGCAGAAGATGTAACAGTTGGAATGTGAGACATAAGCCCTTCCAAATTGGACAGGAGTGAATGTGAGCATGAGGGGGAGATGAAATGTTTTATTTAAATAAACATGCTTGATGTTAGTACAATATACATGCTTAGTGTACATCTAGAGCAGATACTACAAATATGCGCTTGTTTCTTCATTCTCCAGTTCCCACATTGGGCAGGGACTAGTAGGCATCCATTATTTGCCGACCGTCGAGTGTAACGACCTGCAGAAAGCAGTGAGGACGACAAACTGGAAAAGATAGGCAGGGTCTCAAGCCGAGAACTGTCCTGACGGTGAATTCTCCTACTAGGAGTTAAGTATATGTACAAACTGTCATCATCCACATCATTCCAACTCTACTAGCCTAAACAAGTTCATTTTAATTTCGATTTATTCAAATAAATCATGTGTGATGAGTTTCATGATATTTGAGTAAATTGTGTACTTAGGTTCAAGTGTCTTTGTGCATATTAGTTTACTTCAGCTAACAAATATTTAAATCACTTGATGGGGGCTTTTAAGCAATGCCAGGAGAGGAGACCAGTCGCAGGGGTTAACTGTGTATCGAGATAATATCACATTGGGTATATCCTGATATCTATCTATCCCTTCTCCTACTCCTGTGGATACAAGTACAGCAACTTTCATTTCATGGAACGAGCCACTCGCTGTTTTCTTGGCTATCCAGGACTGTCTAGGATCAACATAGCTTAGATAATAGTCCAGTTTCTCACGTGGGTGGGCATTGTTAAGGTTCAAACCCACACCCTCACTATATCAGTGTATTTACCCACGTGGGCGCGCGACACACATACACACAGGCGCGCGCGCGCGCACTGTAGCTGACGCAGAAAGCATGCTGAGGAAGGTGAGGACAGTCATGCTTCGTGCAGAGTGGTTTGCTTCGCATCAAAGGTCATGAGGGAAGAGCATTGTCTGGATCTTTTCTCTTTAGATGTCGCTGTGTTGGGAAATAAACACAAGGACAGATGGCTGGCACTGCAAATCTTGGTACAATACTGATGCATTATTAGACAGACGTGGATAAAGCATTATAAGAGCACGTGTACAATTCGCAAATGCATACTGTTCACTAGCCGTACCCGGCCTCGCGTTGCCGTGGCTCATTCTGGCTAAATGGAAAAGAAAGAAATAGAAACAGCACGTGTCTAATAATATGGTTAATTTGACAATCACTGTCTGGGCTGACATAAAGATAGTCTGGTTTGCCGACTCTTGAACACGCAACATATAATTGCGTCTTTATATTAGTGGTCGTTTAATTGTAATATTAGGACTTTTTACAAATTGTTATTTGTTTATTTTATGCTAAAGCTGCTTATATTTTTTAAAGATCTGAAAGTAAAGCTTACTACTGTAATTGTAAAAAACCAAATAATTGCCAACCCACCACTCCCCGCAACTCCCCCCCCCCTTCGCCGCCATGAGAATAGCTTAGGTTCTATTCTATCTATATCCTCTTCATGTCGCTGTTGACACATACGGCATTCACAAGTGATCTTGATTGCTTCCGGTCTGCTGCTTTTCTGTCTATGGTATCCCATGTCAGTTTACATTCCTTCATTTCCTGTTCTTTTGTCCTTCTCCGGGTTTCCTTAGGTCGTCCACGTCTCCTTTTTCCATCTGCTGTCCACCGGAAAGCTGTTTTTGCCAGTGTCACAAAGCATTTTTGCAAACATGTCTAAGAAATCTCCATCGTCTTACTTTGATAACATTTGCTAGTGATGCACATTCTGTTTTCCTCCTCAGTTCTTCATTTGCGATCTTGTTCGGCCAAAATATTTGTAGAATTCTCCTTAAACATTTTTTTTTTTTTTTTTTTTTTTGAAAAGTCTCAAGTTTATGTGTAATTCCAACTGTCATTTTCCAACATTTACTATTGTATAATAGTATTCTTAAAATGTTGCTCTTGTATATTCTAAGATTTGTCTTTAAATCCCTTTGACTTCCATATATTGTTAAGCATGGCAAATGCTTGATTTGCTTTGTTTATTCTTGATGTTATATCCTTTTCAGAATCTCCATCTGAAGTAACTTTACTTCCGAGGTATATACATTCTTCAACTTCCTCTATTGCTTCATCGTTTAAGATAACTGGATTTTCTGTTTTACAATATTTCTTATTACTTTAGTTTTACTGGTGTTTATTTTGAGTCCTTTCTAAAGGGCTTTTGTTGAAAGTCTTTCAGCCTTTTCCTGAGCGTCCACATGACGGCTTGATATCAAGCGGATGTCATCTGCACAGTCAAAATTCTCTAAAAGAGATATGAGTGACAACCTGAGGCTTCTTTTTCTATCTCGTGTAACTTCCTTCATCAGCCAGTCAATGGTCTTATTCTTCTTCTTCTTCTTCTTCACTTCCTCTTTTACCGCTGTGGGTGTCGAGAGAGATATAAGGTTCTGTTTCTAGCTCTTCTGGCTGCCTCGACCATAGGCACATCGTGCTGTTGTAGAGTTTCTCTGATGTTATCCTTCCATCAATGGTCAAATTGAACAAAAAGGGGGACAGAATGCATCCCTGTCTGACTCCTGTGTTGACAAAGAAACTTTCTGCTGTATTATTATCACAAACTACCTTGCATTGAAACACTGAGTAAATGGCTTTAAACAAATTTCTGTTTATACAACATCATCATCATCAGTTGTCTTGCCGACTAGCGTGGGCGATCATGCCTCTCCACAATCAGCGATCTCCTGCAGTATGTATCAGTTCGTGTGCCGACACACCTCCATGCCATGCAACAAGACTGTCAAGAATCTTCTCTCGTTGTTTTTCCCTATCCCTCCTTTCACAGATCTTTCCAGTGGTCACAACATGGTCTATTTCCCCTTTTCTCATAACATGGCCGAAAAAAAAATGACTGTCTCTTGGTTGCTCTTCATTGCTGTCCAAGGTATTTTAAGCATTCTTCTGTAAAACCACATCTCTGAGGCCTCAAAAAATTGTTTGGCCTGTCTACTGACTGTCCAGGATTCACAGCCATATGTTGAAACTGGATGTATGTAGCAAGCAAGAATTATTCTTCTAACTCTCAATGACAAAGATATATTGCATAAAATGTTCTTTATTTTATAAAATGCAGTTTTCGCTTGTCCTGTTCTGTTTCTTATCTCAGTTATGCATCTTCCATCTGATGTTATCCATGTGCCCAGATGCTAAAATTTCTGTACTTGTCCTAAAATAACACAATCGACTTTTATTACACATTTAGGAATAATTCGTTTCTTTGATACAACAGTTACTTACGTCTTCTCTTTATTCAAACTGAGGCCCATTCTTCCACTTTCTAACACCACAATTTCTATAATTTCCTGTAGTTCTTTCTGACCTGTTGCTATCAAGACTGTGTCATCAGCATAACGTGCATTGTTTATACTTTGCCCACCAACTACAATTCCGGGCATATCAATTAAAGATCTCATTATATATTCACTGTATATTGAAAACAAATCAGGCGACAGTACACATCCTTGTCGTATCTCTTTATGCTTTAAAGTGGTACAACATAGTGACGCAAAATCTTCCATAGTGATTCCCTGTGCAGGCTATCAAAGGCTTCTTTAAAATCTACAAAGGTCATATAAACTGCACTAATCCATTCGTTACTTTGTTCAACATTTTTTTTTTTTTTTTGACGCAGCGTGAAAATGTGATCAAAACATGATTTCCCCTTTCTGAATCCTCCTTGCTCTTGCCTCATTATACTATCAAGTGCTTGAGTCATTCTTCTAAAAATTATTCGGCGAAAGATTTTACTAGTTACTGATAGTAATGTGATACCTCTCCAGTTGTTACAGTTTCCGAAATCTCCTTTCTTTGGTAATTTAAAAATAGTACCATTTTTCCACTCCTGTGTGATTCTTCTTTGTTCCAGATTTCTTGAAAAAATGTTACACAGTAGTGTTGTCTTTTTAATTTCCTCCATTTTCAGCATTTCTGGAGAGATTCCATCACACCCAGGTGCTCTGTTAACGTTTTGAGCTTTAATTGCCTCCCTAACCTCTGCCTCTGCGAATTTCGTTTGAAATGTTTTTCGACTGTGACCAACATGGTGGTATAAATTGAAGATTCATAAAATGTCGCGATGCCGGTTGTTGCAATATTGGTGGTGCCATTATGTAATTAAAATTGATCACGTGTGCAACTGCTGATCTGCTTGGTGACTTCTGCTAGTCACTAGTGCTACCATCCATGATGAAGTGCATTTCTTAAGTCAGACTGTTTGTGTTAGCACTTAGAATGGCTATCGTATGCTTCTAATGCGTGAGTATGCTAGTGAATTTGCTGAGATAGCAGTCTGTCAATCTTTCCGGTCTTCCTGTGCCTCAGTTATATCAGCTAGTACAGGTTGGTCTGGATAGTTTAGTAATTCCTGGAGGTGTTCTTTCCACCTTTCAAATTTTTCTTTCTCGGCTGTAATAATTTTCCCACTCTTTGTTTTTGAAGGCAAATTCTGGTGCGATACATTTCCTTTCAGTTTCTTTTATGTTGTACAATATTTTGATGGCCTGCTTATTTGCTGCTTCCTCTGCTTCTGTTACTAGTTTTCCAATATACGAAAGTTTATCTGCTTTTGCTCCTGTTTTAACCTCATTGTTCTTTAGTTCATTTTCTTTAGAAAATTGTCTTTTCAATGTGGCTGATTTTGCATCTAAAATATGTCTTTTAATATCTTTCCGTTGTGCTATTTTCTCCCACGTCGATTGGGAAATCCACCCCTTTTTCTTTGACCGCCTATATCCAAATAATTTCTCCCCTATTTGACTGCTTCATTAAATTTGTAGATTACCAGTTCTGTTTCTTCTAGTAAAATGCTGAATCTGTTTTTGACTTCTATCTTAAATTGCTGTTTGATCTGTGTGTCCTGCAATTTTCTTACATCATATCGCTGCGATTTTTTTTCTCCTATTTTAGCTTTCATTAGTTTTAACCTGATTTTTCCAATAAGTAAATTATGGTCACTAACTATATCCGCTGATCTAAGTACTCTGACGTATTGCAGAGAATGCCTCCGTTTTCCAATTAAAAGAATATATTCAATTTAGTTTTCCGTGTGTCCATCTGGAGATCTCCATGTGACCTTATGAATTGTTTTATGAGGGAAGAGTGTTCCTTCAATTATTAGGTCATTAGATTGGCTGAAGTCACATACTCTCTCCGTTGTTGGTCATTTTTCCTGTCCCATGTTTTCCCATTGTTCTCTTCCTCCCTGCGTTGACCTTTCCTACCTGAGCATTAAAGTCTCCCAGGATTAATAATACATCATGCTTTGGGATGTCTTCTACTACTGTTTGCAGACTGTCGTAAAAGCTGTCTTTTGTCTCCTCTTCTGTATAGTCTTTTGGTGCGTAAAAAAGACAGATAATCTCGCAAAACTAGAATTAAACCTTGCATACAAAATCGTTCACTTACAGGCTTCCATTCTATAAGATTATTGTTGAGCCTCTTTTTTAATTATTAATGCTACTCATTCAGTATGGTGTTCATCAGCTCTACCTGACCAGATTATGGTGTTCATCAGCTCTACCTGACCAGATGATGGTGTTCATCAGCTCTACCTGACCAGATTATGGTGATCATCAGCTCTACCTGACCAGATTATGGTGTTCATCAGCTCTACCTGACCAGATGATGGTGTTCATCAGCTCTACCTGACCAGATTATGGTGTTCATCAGCTCTACCTGACCAGATTATGGTGTTCATCAGCTCTACCTGACCAGATTATGGTGTTCATCAGCTCTACCTGACCAGATGATGGTGTTCATCAGCTCTACCTGACCAGATGATGGTGTTCATCAGCTCTACCTGGCCAGATGATGGTGTTCATCAGCTCTACCTGACCAGATTATGGTGTTCATCAGCTCTACCTGACCAGATTATGGTGTTCATCAGCTCTACCTGACCAGATTATGGTGTTCATCAGCTCTACCTGACCAGATGATGGTGTTCATCAGCTCTACCTGACCAGATTATGGTGTTCATCAGCTCTACCTGACCAGATTATGGTGTTCATCAGCTCTACCTGACCAGATGATGGTGTTCATCAGCTCTACCTGACCAGATGATGGTGTTCATCAGCTCTACCTGACCAGATGATGGTGTTCATCAGCTCTACCTGACCAGATTATGGTGTTCATCAGCTCTACCTGACCAGATTATGGTGTTCATCAGCTCTACCTGACCAGATTATGGTGTTCATCAGCTCTACCTGACCAGATTATGGTGTTCATCAGCTCTACCTGACCAGATTATGGTGTTCATCAGCTCTACCTGACCAGATTATGGTGTTCATCAGCTCTACCTGACCAGATTATGGTGTTCATCAGCTCTACCTGACCAGATGATGCTGTCGTCTGTATAGGTTTTTTTCCCCCTGTCCCTGTCCAACGTGCTTCTGTAATTCCTAACATATGTACATTGTGTAGGTACATCTCATGAAGACCTTGTTCCGATTTTACAGTTTGATACAATTTCGGCATAGCTCTGAGAGTCATTAGGGTACTCAAGCCATCCCGTAAGGACAGGGTACCGGCAACATGGGATAGAATAGCTAAGGTAGCGTTATCAAAATATTTAAAAATAAAGAAAGAAACAAATGACTACTCCTCTCTCCCTTTCCAAAACATTTTAATTCATCAGCTGACGATACTTTTTTTTTACATTGACTTTGGCATTTGTGTCCACCCAGACTAAAATGGGTACCAGGAATTGCAGTAAAAAGTAAATGCGGCCAGTGTAATTTACCACATCGTCCATCATATATTGGTACTACTACTATTGCCACCACCACCACAACTAATAAAATGTCACTACTGTTTTAACACCTTTATAGATCAATGTGGACAGGCGGTCGTGAGCCAGAGATTTAGCGCCGCATGGCTAGTGCTGTTCAGGTTAAGATGTTTAATTTTGCCCCGACAGAAAAACTCCATCACCTTACCGGAGTCGATCCCGGGTATCCTGCATGACAGCCCGATGTTGTAACCACCCGGCCGACCACAACTATTAGTATTATTTTTCTACTACCACTGCTGCTACTATGAGCATATTAATCTTACGAGAAACGCGATTACAGCGACTTTAATTAAGCTCTCTTAGTTAACTGTTTCTGTCATCAACCCCCCCCCCCCCCACCCCACCCCACACACACACGTCCAGTGACTATTCCTCTCTACATTTCCGAATAATATGAAATCCACGACACATTGTTTTTGTACCACTACTACTACTAATGCTGCTACTACTACTACCACCACCACCACAACTACAACAACTAAAAAAAAGTCTTTTTAGGTCGGTATAGACAGGGGGTCGTGAGCCCGAGAATTGTGTCCCGCATGACTAGTGCTGTCGCCAAGGAGCGTTCATGTTAGGATATCTAATTGTGACCCCCGACAGAAAAACTCCATCATCTTACGTGTGTCGAACCCGGGTCTCCCGCATGACAGCCTGACGTTGAAACCACTCGGAGACTATAACACACAAAAAGGTAAAGTCGCGAGATGTGAACCAGCGTCAGTGCTCAGCCACCAGTACGAACAGGTGATAAGAAACTGTCCGCCTTTGTCGCTGTCTGCACGCAGTTCCGTAGCAACAGCGACGTTCCTCCACTTACACCAATGTGGTACCCATTTCCTAGTGGCTGGGTGAACCTCGGGAACCGCCCGGTTTCGAACACCGGCCGTGGGCTGCAGCGAGTCGCAGCTGGATTTGAAATCGAGTCTCCTATCGACTGAGCTAACGAGGTCCCCGACTATAACAACTACTACTATTCTGCTACTACTACCACTGCTGCTACTATGAGCCCGGTTTCGAACACCGGCCGTGGGCTGCAGCGAATCGCAGCTGGATTTGAAATCGAGTCTCCTATCGACTGAGCTAACGCGGTCCCCGACTATAACAACTACTACTATTCTGCTACTACTACCACTGCTGCTACTATGAGCAGAATAATCTCGCGGGCAAGGCGGTTACTGTGACTTTCCCGACATGGGCAGTAATAATGTCATTAATATCAAGTGCATATCGACAGTCGATATTCGACGCTCACAGGAAAGGCAAGACAGGAATATATTTAATCACGACTGCTACGGGCACCATAGGTATTAGAACATTGTGATTTCTGTTGAAGATGGGGACGAAACGTCTATGGGAATGCCCCGAGCGCTGTGATGTCAGTTCTTGAATCAACTCATCTCATCTTGTGTAAACCAAGGTGATGATTTAACCACGACCGGCTCCAGCTGACAGGACGTGCTGCTAATGCCACGGGGTCGGGCTAACGATACGTTAACGCAGTGATTCTCAAACTGGGTGCCGAGGCACCACAAAGTACCGTGAGCGTATGCCAAGTTTGCTACGGCAATAATTAAGATAAGTTGTTAAATTATTAAAAAGGCATGTAGATACTTAATAGTTAAAATTTAAGCTGTCGTCCCTTACCAATATCGAAAATAGTTTATTTCCTGTTTGAGAACCGCTGCATTAGCGCACAGTTAGCCTGGTGACGTCAGCAGCATGACCCGTCAGTTGAAGCCGGTCGTGATTTAACCGTGGAAAGGAGCAGCCAGCGATAATTATCACAGCAAAAGAGGACAAATTAGAGCAAGTTTACAAATTTCTTTTATCGCGGAAATATAATAACTGAGAACAGAAGAAGTGAAATAGTAGTCAGTAAGGAAATTGATTGGAAAAACATTAGTTTCAACAATGTACAACAAATTACTGACATTTAGAGCAATCAACAACACAGAAAACACGAGAACTGTCAAATGTTATCCAAACTGAGGACTTCTTTTCTGGCGGTACGCAACGTACGTACTAACGGGGTCTTTTTTGTGAGGGGGGGGGGGTGGGGGGCATCATGTTTAGCGCCACTGTAATAGACACTCTGCGGTGAGTGTCAGCATCGAGTTTTTTTTTTTTAATATTGTCTAGAAAAAAAAAACCACTGTCTACCCAAGGCCTTTATATTTTCCACAGACTTGGACAATGAACAAGAAATTAGTCGATCATATCGTCTCTGGAATTGTTAATTTGATTTGATTTGATCTGATTCAAGAACCGACATCACAGCACTCGGGGCATTCCCATAAGCGCTCCGTCCCCATCTTCAGCAGCCAGCGAAGAGTTCTGATACTAATGGTGCCAGTAGCATTCTGATTAAACGTCCGTCTTGCCTTTCCTCTGAGCCTCGAGCATCTGCCAGAACCTCTTGTCACCAAACTGTGGTGATCCATCTGCTCCTCCGAATTGTACACGCTCTCCCACAAGGCACCAACCTTGTCTGCCCTATCATGTATCAGTATTCCACCAAGTTGTGCAGAGCCAGCCTGTCTGTCCGCCTGTTCATTTCCCAGCACACCGGCGTTACCCGGTGAAAAAATGCAGACAATACTCCTCACTCGTGTCCTCCGCAGCGAAGCATGCCACTCTGCACGAAGCATACCTGTTCTGATCTTCCTCAGCATGCTATCTGAATCAGTTACCATCACGATGTGTGTGTGTGTGTGTGTGTGTGTGTGTGTGTGTGTGTGTGTGTGTGTGTTGTGTGTGTGTCGTGTTCTCTAGCCAGCGGAAAGCTGCAGTGACCGCCTCCACCTCCATTCTTAAGCTGGATGTTGTGGTGTCATATGCTAGGCTCTCCTGCACCAAACGTCGACTATTAACTTTTGCTAAGAAGCCCCAAGCACTTCTTTTGCCTCTTGACACTGAACCGTCTGTGTAAATGATCAAATGCTCTGAGCGAGCCTTACCTTGAATTAATTGCTGAATTTCCACCTCTGTGGCATCTGCTGGCCAGTCTCTGCATTCCCGGCACAGCGTGATTATGACTCTATACAAGTCTGACTGTTCAGGTGGCACTTTGACCCACTCCTCTCTTTGCCTAATGTTCTCAAGGATGCAAACCTGTCTGATTGTCTTCTGCCTGAGCCATCCATGACCTCCCTCTTATCAGCCGCTGACCCTTAACTGCACCCAGAGCTTCATGCAGAGGGTGGTTTGTGTCTGCAGCTACCCAGAGATATGATTTCGTCTGCAGCACCTTGTGCCTATCTGCAACCGTCGGCAAACCAAGGATGTATCATGTCTTCATAATGCATATTCTTCAAGGTGCCAGCTAACTCCTTTCTAACTGCATCCCTGATGTCTATATCATTATAATCTGACTGAGCTATAAACCTATGGAGAAAAGCCTCCCCTCCTTTCGTACTTTCTTTAGCTGCTTCACTGCGGCTCCCTTTGCCTTCCACGCCTGTTCTACTTCTGGAGTCCACCATGGGGGCTGTAGAAAATTAGTTCTGGCAGTTCTGTTGCATGCTCCCTGTCTGAGGCGTCCAAGTAGGTTGTTGGTCCACTTATACCGGAAGGTCTTGCGTGCTCTCCCAACCTTAACCTTACTGAGTTTAGAAATCAAGACTGAACATGGTAGGTGATCACTCCGATGGTCATTCAGGACCATTGCTGTCCCATTCTCTGTTCCTCGCCTTGAAATCCCCACATATGAGTATCCTATCACCTGGTAACTCCTCCAGTTCCTTGAGCCAGCTCCATTGTTCACTTCTGACAAAACAGTCTACAGTGGCATATACATTTATGAGGTTTCAACTTAAGCCACCAGTCTCTACATATCCCTTGAACCTCTCGTCCACTGTGGTTCCACTGGCTCAAGTCAAGCACCAAATTGCCTTACTCACTCCTTCACCACCAGACCTTGTCCATGTCTCCCCTGTCCAACTGGGTTTATATAACTGACGTACCCCGGGCAATGACATCTGTCTGTATGTAGCTCCTGGAGCATGATGACATCAAAATCAAAAATCAACCTCTCCAGTACAGGACCTCTCTGCCTAGAACTCTGACAGTTCCAGTATCCTACTCTTAAATGATTAAAGCTCAATCTCTCCGCTTTTCGCCTTGTTCTCCTAGCACCCGACCTCTCATTTCTTTGCCTTCTTCTCTCCCCATTCCCTCGTCGTCTCCTACTCACTCCCTCTTCACTAACTGCTGAATAATGTGTCAAGCGCAGAGCACGTGCCCTGTAGCTCCGGCGACGATTCTTAAGTATATTTTTAAAATCCATACGAAAAAAATAGAGTACTGCAGGAAATGACCGGTCACCCTAGTTTTGCCTGCCTGCTAGGGAAGGGGCAATGGATGTCCCGTAGGAGTCCATACACCTGGTGCCGCCCCGCACGCCGACCAGACGTCCAACGTTCACGACCAGCTCACCCGTGGCCATCTAGTTCCTCAGCACGTTGGCCCACCTTGAACTTGAGGGTTTGAATTCGGAGTTTGCCGTCTCCTAGATGGACTGCTGTGCAAAGCTAACGGGTTCCATCTACCCGGAGAAAAGGGTTATGGCGCCCCGAAGTGAAGTGAGTTATCAGTGAAGTGAAGAAGGAATAATGAAAGAGATTACTAATAATATAGTTATAGCGCCCGGAGTGAAGTGAGCTATCAATGAATTGAAGGAGGAAATAATTAAAGAGATTAATAATAATTTTGGGGCTGAGTGGATGGATCTGCAGGGGACGACAGTTAACTGAACAACCCTGCATGGTTAGACTGAGGGTGTATGTTCTAACATGGACAGAAGACAGAAGAAGGAGGCACAAGGAGTTAAAAGTAATATTGCATTTTCTTGTCTAACTGTTCTGTGTCTTCAGTTTCTTATTGAGGAAGATCTTCTCCAGGCCAATCCAGTGATATTCAAAAGCCAGCATCAGGATGAAGGCAGTCATGTTAGTTAGGACTACGATTTCACAGAATGGGACAAGAATGCTGGCATCCTTGATGTAGTAGAGCCACCTCCGATCTCGTACTGGAATTGTTACAGATGTAAATATACAGAATAATGTTGCCACAGGCAAGAGGGATTAGTTAGTGATTAGAAAGGATTATCATGACAGAATTCCCCCCCCCCCTTCCACCCTCCCCGTTTTTTCCCTCGTTCTTTCCTCCCTAATTTTTTGGTTATTTAAATGAGTGAATAAATTGAATTGAACCCCACAAGATACAGCACACTGAGCGGTCGTTTCCGTCCCAATGTGGGACACATTTTTCATTATTGTGAAGCCTGGTTATTGCCGGGGACCCTAGGATAACCTAACTGTTGAACGGGGTTTCTGATACCTATCCTCTGGTGATCCTCATCCGAATGGTGGCACTTGTGTGTCACCGGGTGTTTATCGTTCGATGTGGTGTCCTGGTAGGGTAAAAAGTCATCAGCTAGCCGTCGTTACACCCTGAGACGCGTCAGTCAGTCAGTAGCATGTCCTTTGCAAAACATTACTCCCCCAACAACCATCTGGAAAATTTCTCGATCACAAGCAAGATGTCCCGCGTCCGATACACCCATCTGGGGATCATCCGCCACATCCTGCACCCATCTTCTCTTTAGCATTCCTCTTCCTCTCTTCCCAGGCACACACCCCTCCATTGCTGTTCTCTCTAAACTTTCGTGACGTTTCAAGTGACTAAAATATTTCATTTTTTCTGTGTTTAACAGCCAACCTTCTTCAATATTCAGTTCTTGAAGTATGAATGCATTTATTCCTCTCTTTACCCTTGATATTCTTAGAATCCTTCTATAACATCATTATCATCATCATGTAGCAGGTCCTTTGCAGAACGTCGCTCTCATCATAATCTGCCTGAAAGAAACTCGGTCTCTCGCCAGTTCTCCCGCCTCATGTACTTTCACACTCAAGGAGTCACTTATATCCTGTGCCCACACACCCCTCCATTGCTGTTCTCACTAAACTTTCGTGACGTTTCAAGTGACTAAAATATTTCATTTTTTCTGTGTTTAACAGCCAACCTTCTTCAATATTCAGTTCTTGAAGTATGAATGCATTTATTCCTCTCTTTACCCTTGATATTCTTAGAATCCTTCTATAACATCATCATCATCATCATGTAGCAGGTCCTTTGCAGAACGTCGCTCTCATCATAACCTGCCTGAAAGAAACTCGGTCGCTCGCCAGTTCTCCCCCCTCATGTACTTTCACACTCAAGGAGTCACTTATATCCTGTGCCCACCTTCGTGTCATTTTTGGCTTCCAAAATGAGTTTCTTGGAATAGTAATGTGGTAGTTTCCCGTCTGTCTATAACATTTGTATTAAATGGCATTTATGCGCTGTTCAGCTTGTTTAGTAAGTATCCAGGTCTCACTGGCGTATGTTGCAATGTGAAAGATCCACTCTCTTAGAAATCTAATTTTTGTAGATTTCTGAAACGCAAATCATTTAAATTCCTGACACTGTCGTATAGGTAAGGGGGGGGGGGGGGCGGGGGTGAATCACGAGTCCATGTGTTTTCATCGTATTATGCATTGAATTCTTTACAAACATGCGAATTTTGATTGCATGGTACATCATAGTACTTACTATTTAATGAAGTCGCTGTGCTGATATTTTTATGGATGTCTTAACTCTTTACGGACGTTTAGCCAGTATACTGGCTATTAAATAAGTTTTTAAACAATTAGGATTATCAATAGGATGTACTTTCATTTGCGATGTTCATCGTGGTCGGTGCATTATTTTGGGATTTAAAAAAAAAATATTTTGATGGGATACAATTTTTACGTGATTTTTCTATACTAAATGAAAAGGGAAAAGGTCTAGAGCTGTTCATACTGCTCTATCGTTGTTAAATCTCTGCCAGATGGTGACAACAGTCTTGATATTATGATTGATATCTAAGGGACAAATTTACTAGCGATAATTTAGTTCAGGATATGAAAATTTCACAAAATATTTCAATTAGATCAATGTTTCGATCAGCTGTTTTTCAGATTTTTGCTTGTTGTGAAAATTGACATGGCATAAAAAAATGATTATAATATCCAAAGTATTTGAATTATTTGTTTCAAATAAAGACTAGCTAATACATATTTGAACAGAGAAGGCATGTGTATTCTTAGAATTGGATAGCAGTGTTGTTGAACCAGTAAAAAATAGGGTTAGCACACAATTTTGTTTGTCAAAAATTTTCATATGTGTCTAACATCCTTGAATATTGTGTGATTTTAGTAATATTGTGATGGTATACTGACATTTAAGTAGTTTAGATTTATTCTGCACTCATTTATCTTTAATTTTATATATTATAAGTCCCGATACAGCTTATACTTTTTCTTCAGGAAGGTTTTAGCTTTGTCGTGTTGCACTAAAAAAAAATCCAATTAAAATTAATGCTGTCCAAACCCCAGAACAAATGCCGTCCTAAAAGAGTTTTAAATACTTCTTATGTTGAACAAGATATATTGAATCTACCCAACTAAACTTTCACACAGGATACGACTTTTGTAGAAATGTGTGTGTTGTTCAACCCCAACAGGACTGTACAACGAGCGACCAACACCTTGTGACACAAAGTAACACCATTCGGATGAGGATCACTCGGGTACATGTCCTAGAAACCCCATTTCAACAGTTAGGTGATATCAGGGCCCTCGACAATAGCCGGAGTGGGTCTTTGAAATAACCAAAAATTGAGTCCCATATTAGGAGGGTAAGGTGTTTTTTTTTAAGATAGCAGCTTGGGTAATAAAATATCGGCAATATTCTTGTTATCATCTCTCCCACTCTCTCATCATGATCTTCTTGTGCCTTGCGGGAAAGTTCCCTCTGTGCACTTCGTAAATGGGGAGCTCCGTGGACTCTGATATTCACTCTTTTAATGGTTTGCATGTTCGACCTCTTTTTAGATACCACTTGATCTGTACATCATTACTTGCTGTGTCATACTTTTGTTTTTTGCATCTGTGTTATTTGACCAAACCATTTTACTTGTTGTTTTCTAACAAAATCATGAGCAACCATTAACCCCGTTTTCCTTCAGATATCATTATTTCATATCTTCTTCCTTCGCATCAATCTAATTACACCTGTAATTTGCCTTCTCTCATTTTCTGTCATAGTCCTGGTCTGGCATTGACAGCACCTGGACGACAGAAAATGTGAAAATATTACTTCAACTGAAATAAGATTCAATATTCTGTGTTAGTGTTAAATTATTGTTATTTGGGGGAAGTAAGTACAAAATGGCTAGTGGAAATTAAAGTATGCTAGTTTGATTTGAAGATGAAATATTTGAGGTTTGACAGACAGGGGGATATGTGACGATGTCTTATGCTTTATCACGATGTCTGGAGCCAAAGGCTGTGCAGTGGTGGTCTTTGACAAACTGGGATCATAAAATTCACAAGTCAGTCTCGTCATTCACTGAGATGATCTCTAACCCCCCCCCCCCCCCCCCCCCTCCTCCCGCACCATCCACCCTTTCTCCCAACAACTTTGTTAATACATCAATCAGATCGGACACGTTTTGCACAGACAAGGTGTACCGGGTATCAGTGTAACAATTATGCCAATATAAAAATTATGCCAATATGGGCTACATTTGTCAATACTGGAACATGCCGCCCACTGCCAGATTACATGAGTCACGACTGACTGACTTTCTACCCCACCAAGACATCACACAAGCGATAAACACCCGATTACACAATGTGCCACCATGTGGGTGAGGACGGTCATGGTGAGGATCACTGTGGAGAGGTCCCAGAAACCGCGTTCAGCTTTTACGCCATATTTATGGCCAGATGCGAGTTAAAAACTTATAACTAGTTTCGTCCTTTTTAGGACGAAATTTTTTGTCATTTGAAGCCCCACTCTGGCTTTTGCCAGGGGCCGCAATATAGGCAGGTCATACATATGGCCAAATGTCTGAACGCGGTTTCTGGGACCTCTCCACGGCGATCCTCATCCGCATGGTTGCACTTTGTGTAATCGGGTGTTTATCGCTTGTGTGATGTCCTGGTGGGGTAGAAAGTCAGTCAGTCAGCCAGCTCCAGATTTATATTAGAGAAGGGCGTGGCCAGGCTATATTGCGGTCCCTGGCAAGAGCCAGAGTAGGGCTTCAGATAACGAAAAATTTTATCCTCAAAAGGACGGGAAGAATCGTTCTATGGAGCTGATAATGAGTCACGTCCGACTTAGAGCTTTTTATTGATAGCTCGAGTCGGACGTGATGTAAGTATTGTGAAGCATTAGAATGATGCTCCATTAGCACAAACAACCATGCAGTGACACTGAGCTCAAGCGCAGCAAGCTAGCAGAACTGTGGCATCAGTGTTTGCATCTCTGCCCTCTTGGTTCGGCACTAATGTAACTAACCTGTAT
This sequence comes from Candidula unifasciata, assembly GCA_905116865.2. Taxonomy (NCBI): domain Eukaryota; kingdom Metazoa; phylum Mollusca; class Gastropoda; order Stylommatophora; family Geomitridae; genus Candidula; species Candidula unifasciata. The sequence continues at coordinate 241,359 of CAJHNH020006534.1, read as the reverse complement.
TGTGGAAGGTGCAAACCAGAACAGAATTTGAATAATTTTGTGTTTTGTTTTGTTACATAATATCCTGTTGCACTTTTTGTTTTATTTGGGACTTCCTCTATTGTTAATGCGGAAGTAATAATTTCTGTCATTAACATTTAATTTCTGAATGTTTGTGATAGTCCGTTAATTAGTCGAACATCATGTAAAAGATGTTTAAGACAAATGCAAATAACTTATGCTTCAATAAAAACACAATTTTTACAGTTTTTCTGTGTGAAGGTAATTAATATTTACTGAAGCATTTAGATATAACCAGTTATCGATAATGATAATCAATGTGTCTGAACTGTCTGACTTGTAAAATTTAGCCCATGCAAATAAATGTCAGCTTATCTTAAGAGTAAAGTAATACTTTAAAAACTAATACTATTAAACTGCCTTTAACCTTTTGCTGTTAGGATTTTTTTTACGTGGACTTGGACTTCTAGGAATTCCCCCTGGTCTCTGGGTAGTGAGATCGGACGCTAGTCGTCGGCATTGTTGCGCACGTAAACAATACAATTCCTTGCAGTTGGCAGTTGGTGGAAATCGAAAAGAGTAGCGCTGCCTGTGCAAAATTTGCAGTTAAAAATCTACCCAAAGTACTTCAAGATCCTTGTCGGTGCTACTAGCCTGTGCACTGGGCTAAGCTTCTTCGGACTCAGACTTGAGTTAGAAAAAGAACGGAGCACTTATGACTATACTTATACAACGGTAACAACGCAGTCAGCAGGAACTTTACATGTGTAGATTATTATTATGATGTGTATTTTGGCCCCAGACAGAAACAAATCCATAACTCATTCATTACAGTAGGGTTGCTAATGAAGTTTTCTATATTGGGTGTTTACTTATGAAACCATCACAGCTGGATAGAGATTAAAATATAAAATTTAACGAAAGACCACACAAGAATAAAAGGCTACAGAATGATCACACTCTAGAACACTATAGGAAAACTCATGGAAAAAATCGTGGCCAGAACGTTGACCTAAACATTAGAATCTGGTGGTCTATTCCCCGCTACACTAGGTGGTTACTGACCGGAAAGAGATACATGGTGCAATGCTGCAGTATTTGCCTACAACACATAAGAGGTTTTCCACGAGGGAATGGAAATGGCTACAGCCGCTATTGACTTAGAAGATGCGTACAACAGCGTCCCATACAACATGCTCATCAGACTGCTGTTGGATATGCAGATAGAAAAAAAATGGGTCAACTGGATCTCAGCAGTGCTATTTGAAAGTACAGTGTCGCTTCAATGGGGTGAATGGGCATCAAAACCTCAACGCGTCCTAATGGGTCTGCCCCAGGATTACCATTGTCGCCTGTGCTCTTCAATGTGTACACAGCGGGAGTCACGAGTGCACAAAACGTAAGCCTAGGCAATGTCATTTGCAGATGATATCCTTGTTTACCATCGAGGTAAAAACAGGCACAAAATTACAACCACGCTATAACACAAACTAGACATAGTGAGAGGTGCCAGGAATCAGGAGCTCAATAGAACCCATCCAAAGCCTCTCTGAATACCCACATTGTCAGTACACCAACGCCAGTCATAAGCACGTGTGGTGTGGACATCGAGAGAACGGACACCATGAAATACCTGGGCATGACATTTGACAGATGCTTGTCATACAAATGCCACATAGACAATGTCATACTTAGAGCCAGGAAAGGTCTGACACCACTCAAGGTGCTAGCAGCAGCTAACATTCAACAACATCTACTTTTCCTTCTCTATCAAGGTCTTGTATTAAGTGTAATTGACTATGGTCTTGGCCTCCTCACTGTCAGCAATACCCAGCTAAAAACCGGACAGAGTGCAAAATGAGGCCATGAGACTCCTACTCGGCTGCACAAAAGACACCTCCTGCAACCCCATGCATTATGTCCTAGGTTTACCGACGATGACTAGCAGATACAAAGTCACACAGGTCAAGGCGTACATGAGGGTATCGGCAGACGTTAACCACCAACTGCAAAGGCTGAGGATTTAACCCAGCAAGTATGTGACCTGGACATGAATGATCAGTCATGGAAAAGAATGGACGAAAACACCAGTAGACATGCATGGCATCTCTAAGGTTGTCATCACACTTGGAAGGTACTGCAGGGATCAGATTCTTGCGGCCGTAGACACAGAAGTAAGGAAACTGATAGATCAGCATTCAGACCCAGAATATATCATCATCTACATAGATGGATCCGTAAAGTGCGGATCAATGTCAGCATGGGCATACACAGCGCAAGGGGGGAGGGGGGGGGGAACAATACAGAAGGACAGCAGTGCTTACCAAACAACCATGTCAAGCATGACCATGGAAATAGCCGCTGCTTCTAGAGCATTAGCATGGGTATCTGAGCAAACCACCACACAGGCAGTAATTGTATTAAACTCCATTAATATCATCAGAAGAAAGCAACAGGCAGTATGCGCTCTGAATGGGTAGAAAGCCTCCGAAAATCGCACTCTACCTCCCTCACCTGGATCTACACACCTGGTTATGCAGGCATAAAGGGAAATGAGCGAGCGGACCAGCTGGCAAGAACTGCACTAAGGATTGCGGGAAAAAGCATGAACAGAGCAAATCATGGTGAAGCACGTCTATGCCGTCTTTGAGGCCGAGATAGGATACAATATAAACAGCTTCTCATGGGAACAATAAGTAGAAGTACTTTGAAGTGGCTGCTGCATCGGAGGACTGAGCACGCATGGGAATGCCCAATGTGCAGTGACGTTGATTGACATTAAACATAATATAACGATACCACCGTGAAGCCTGTAAATCTAAGCTAACAATAGATGGATGCTAAGTTGCCTCTCAGACTAAAAGACAGGTGGAAATGACTACATTTCATTTATGCAATAATGGCAACAACTATTATGTTGTTTAATGAACCCCTATAGGCTTAGTGGAAATAGGTGTCTGACTAAAACCCTGTCCTCTACTTCATCTTTGTCTCCACCACTGCCGAATCATAACTTTAGTCATTTCCCCAAAGTTCACCTGAGGCATCCACTGTAATATTAACAACAGTATATAACAGTCTGGGAGACAGACAAATCTATTGTCTGAGACACATATTGAAATGTGGTTTCAAGGAAGATACCACAGCGAAATATAATTTTTATATGTGGCCTTTTTAAGGGAATCAATTGTAAAAAAGTATTCACAGCAAACTCCAGCAAAAGTTTTCTTTTACTGATTGTCACAATAAAGAAATCCGCTATAACTTGGGTCACCAATATGACTGTTAAATAAAACATTTGTAATTGTAAATGGCAAATGAAAATGTAACCCATATATTGATCACAGTTTGGTAGAAGTTAACACTTCATTTATAATAGACACGTGAAATACAGAAAGTGTTTGTGATTTATAGTAGGGCTGTACCAAAAATTCGCTTCATATTCGCTTCGGGGCCGAATAGTAGACCTATTGACTATTCGGTATTCGGCCGAATAGTTGCGGTCGGGCCAAATCCGAATGGTAGTTACCTTACACATGCTTCTGCATACAAGGACCTTAATGCTGACTACATGGAACGACTGGTTTTGTTGAAAGCTAATGCAGCTTTCCTGCATTAACTAGGCTGTCAGCAACAATTTCCAAGTTTAGTTACTTGTTATAATACTTAGGATTTTTTCATTCCTAGTTATTACTTACCACAGACTGACTGCAGCATGCAAAACATAAAATATTTTTAAATGTTTACTATTCTGTACGAATACTAACTAGACATGGAAAGAATATAAACTCCGGCCACATCCAAGTCGATAAATCAAACGTACGGAAACATAAGTGCTTGGGTGCAAACTTCAACTGCTTCAGCATGCTGAGAGAAGAAATATAATCTAGAATACAATCTAGAAATAAAGTATAATATGCCCTTCAACATCTGCTAAAGTCAAAGTGTCTATCTCGCAACACCAAGATCAAAATATATAAAACATCTATAAGATCTGCCGTTTTATATGGCTCTGAAACTTGAAGCAGAAATAAAAGAAATGAAGCCTTTTACAGGTTTTCGAAAACAGTCTTATGACAAATCTTTGGACTCATCAAAGATGCTAACAGCGGGGAATGGAGAGTGAAAAGCAACAACGTAACACATTTCTGTTTAATCTGTTGATCACTGGCATCATGAGAGCTAACAGACTAAAATGGTTGGGGCATATTGAAAGCATGTCAGATGACAGAGAAGTAAAAACTGTATACACCTTAAAGAGGAATGGGCGTAGACCATGATTCAGACAAAAAAGAAGTTCGAGAGATAATGTCCAGCCCACTGTGTGTGTTCCGGGGCTCTATTGTGGGGAAAACAAGAATAGACCCACTGCCTCCCCAAAAGCATGTCGTAAGAGTCGACTAACTGGGGAGCTTCCTTTGAAGTCGGAGTGCATCTGCCTGAGAGGCAAGGAACCAGCAGTCTACATTCAATTGAATCAGATCTGTAAAACTGATGCACATGCAACACTCAGGTTCTGGAGCAGGACTGCAGTCCAGAAGTGGACAAACAACCCGAACTTTACGCCAGAGTGTACAGCTGGTGAATGCGAAGAAGAATAAGAAGATAATGTCCAGCCAGACCTACAAACAACTGGTGTCACAAATTGTGAAGATAAGGCCAGCCAGAGAGATGAATGAAGACGAGTGATATCTGCAACAGTAAACCTCAAGGGCTCAGAATGCTGAAGAAGAAGATGACTATTCTGTGCTACTTTATGTCAAGTAAAAGTTCAGCGTACATTTGACATGAATATGTGTGTGTGTGTGTTTTTTTTAATAGATATATTTTATACACTTTTCATATTCGTATTCAGCCGAATAGTAAAAATGGGGCCCCGGAACCCACACGGGGATAAACTAATAATGATAGTTATGATGTGTTATTAAAGTTTATGATTGTGTATGCATGAATTTAAAAAAAGCAAATCTTGACATAAGTATCATCAGATAATAGCATATATAAGTAGGGGAGTTGAATTTTAAATTGATTATGTTATCTATCAAAATGATAAAAAAAAAATATTATATCTTTATTGAAAGCAGTGTTTCAAAAACAGATCTTTTTCTTGTCTTTAGGCTCTTCTCTCATACAAACACATCAATACATTAGACAAATTTGCTAGATAATTAACACACATTGTGAGAATTGTTTTGTGACATTTTGGGAGGGGGAAGGGGGGGGGGGGGTCCTGGTTTCCACACCCTAGCATGATAATGTCACCAGTGATTTTTCCAATGATATTTTTACAGTTCAGTAAAAGGAGGCAAAGCTCACCAGAATGCCTGGAGATAAAGTTACTTTGACTAATGCTTTAGAAAATGTGGACGTTCTTGATGACCTACCTCTACCAGATCAACAACCATGCATTGAAGCACTGTCACTCTCAATCCATTACCGAGCCAATTTTGACACAAATTTTGAAGACAAGAATGCTTTCGTTACCAGTGTTGCAAAATACAAAGAGCAAGCTACTGTTCAAGCAGATCTGGTAAGAGTAGCTTATTGTTAATACCTTGTTGTTTATTTAATTGTGCCTGGGATTCTACCCTTTGGCTCAGTGCCATGTAGTTAAACTTAAAAGTATTTAATAAAATGTTATGTTATTCCATTGGAAATGTCCCTTTCATCTTGCTAAGCTAGAAGTAATGTTTTTTTTAAAATTATATACTTGGTACCCAAAAAGATGTTTGACACTGATAAAAGAATCTGGAAAGTGAACACCATAAAGAAATCAATAGGAATCTCTTCAGATGTATGTTAAGGGATGTGTCTGAGGTTTGAAAATCAGTTTTTCTTTTTGTATTTTGGATCAGAACCAGGCATATATTTATATACTTCCATCTCATTGAGTCTCCAGGGATCCATCCAATAGCCAAGCTTCATTATGTGAAATTTTCCTCACCTGTCTGGCTTTTTGAGACTGATTTATGCAGATTTTCTTGATATTCATGTCTATATTCCTTTCACACCAGTTAGTCTGCCTTACCTTTACTGTGCATATTAGTGTTAGTCCTAGTCGAGGTTTCAACTTCACTGCAATCGGGTTTTCCCATGCAGATCAAATGAAATGTCCCTCTCTGAGTGTAATAAATGGTTTGTATTTCTACTCGTTGTCTAGGTAGTGTTCATGCGTGTGTGGTGGATGATATTCTCACACGCTCCACGTTACACAACTGGCACAAGCCGACACCGATGTGAGCTTACGAAACATGAATTTATTGACGTATTAAGACTTACGACAAACGAATAGTCCAGTCGGTGTCCTAGTGAACAGCTTTCGTACACAAACTCACGCAGCCTTCAACGAACAGTCTTCTGCAGGCATTCAAGCAACGATGGGTCCCATGGATTCAACATTGATGTTTGGACATCTCACACGCTGGCATGGTCGATCTCAGCTTAACACTTCGTCGGCAGGTCTCCTTTCTCCTCAGGCACTCACGTAGACATTCTCACATTCAGTCGCTCCTCCTCCTCTCACTCCAACAGGTCGACACAAACTCCACTTGACCAGAGTCAAGTCTGACTTATACTACGGGTTCCTTTCACGTGACAACACGTGGTGGTCCTTTACTTTTCCCGTGGCGACCTTGGGTCGCATCACCGTGGTCCCCGTGATAACTAGTGGTTAGTCATCTATCTCCAGATTCTCGTTTAATCCAAGTATCTGGACTATCTCAGTGTTTTCGGTCAGCTTTGGGCCTTCCCCCCAACCATCCTAAACTGGGTCGAAAATATCCCCCATTACACTGAGGCATTTGAAAAATGGTGAACACACAATTGGTCCTGGAACAGTCAGAAAAATGTGTATGCATTAAAAGCAAATTTTAGTTGCCAAGTGCGCCAAAGTCAACAGTCACCACCAGAAATGCAGTTTATTGTTGATGGAAGTAGTCAGGCATGATAAGGTGGCTACAATACACACATAGAATTTCCTCAGCTCACACGTAAACCAGCTACCAGCCATATTGAATACTATGACTCAGCTGCTGGACAAACAAAAGGCATTTCACAGGAAAACAGCTCATGGGGCTGCACCAAGCACTAAACTCAGTAGCTCAAGCACCAAAACCATTCTGTTAGTTAGTTAGTTAGTTAGTTAGTTGGGTTATCCTCAATGCACTCCGGACATGTCCATAGGTGCTCAGATCCTCCCCTCAGTATGAACCCCAACGTCCGATGGCTAATAGTACCAGTTCTATGTTGATTAACAAGTCTTCTGGCTGGTGTGCGTCTCGTTTTTTGCTGTGCCGATCTTAATTCCCAAGTCTGCCATTCTGGCGAGTGATGTGGATTCACTGCCACCAAAGTCCTCTATTCTTCCCATTTCTCTGAGGGCATTGATAATATCAGCATGATCCATAGGCTGACCGTCGGTAGTGATAGCGGATCCAGCCAACCTGTCAGCTCTTTCATTTCCATTGACGCCTGCGTGTCCCGGAACAAAAATAAAGGTGACTCCACGAACAGTGGACTTCTGTAATGATTCAAGCCATTGTCTTCGCACTGAACCTGCCTGAACCCTCCGGATCATACTCATTGAATCACTGAGTATACACACGCGGGTGTAGTTTTGTGTTTCAAGCCAGGCAAGCGCTTGTGTCACTGCCATCACCTCCATCGTCATGCTGCTGGTTGTCATGGAGAAGGCGCCGTTGGCTTCTTTGACTGTTCTGCCCGCTGAGCGTGCTGTAAATGCCCATGCGCTTCTTCTTTGGTGTATAACGGATCCGTCTGTATAGATTATTGCATCTGCTTCGTCTGAATTTTCACCGATGAGAGCGTTGACCTCTGCATTAACAGCAACAGGATTCTCTTCTCTACATCGCCTGTTGAGTGTGACAATACAGGAAAATGTAAAAATAAACGCCTGAGGCACAGGTATCCATTCTGCACCAGGTATGATGTCGGTTAGGCTGCATATTTGCCTAATAACATCTTCTGCCCGACCTAGCCACGATTTCCCCCTCTTCAGTCTGTCGCCCTTTTCACTAAAAAGCGCTTGATGCAGTGGGTGTTTCTTATCAGCGCATATTTGAGATATGCCCGAGCCCTCCACATCCTGATCCTTTGGTTCATTGTTGGAAAGTCAAGTAGATACCTCATTGCTCCACAGGATGTGTCTCTAGTACATCCCAAAATAATGCGCATGGCTTCATTTTGCACCTTTTCGAGTCGTTCAATCTGGGTAGCACTGACAGTGAGGATGGCCAGAGCGTATTCAATGGGGGAAAGGACCAGACCGTAGAATAGAAGTATTAGTAGTCTTTGCTCAATATTGGAAGCAGCCATAATCCTCATTGCAGATAGACCTTTGCGTGCTTTTGTTATCACATGGTCAACGTGTTTCCTGAATGACAAGCTGCGATCGAACCTCACCCCGAGAAACGTCATAACGTTGGTTCTGATCAATACATTATCACGCATTTTCACTTCTGGTAAGTCTGACTTGACAATGTGATTGTTCAAAGAGAACCATGACACTGATGCCTTCGAAGGATTGACATAGGCATTGGAACCATCACACCAGGCGGCAATTCGATCGAGTTCTTTGTGCATAGTGCTGGCGATCTCCTGTCTATCACGCCCTCGTCGATAAATCAAAATGTCATCAGCAAATGACAAAGTCCTTCCCTTTCCATTCAACTGCTGCTCAGTGATCATCACCGTGTAAACGTTGAATAAGACTGGTGATAGCGGTGATCCCTGTGGCAAGCCTGGACTTATCGTTTGCGGTTCGGAGGACCAGCTACCACATCTTAGTACAATCTTTCTCTGGAACAGGACTGCAGCAATCCAGCGGATACCATTCTGTGCAAATTCGAACACCAGGGATCCTTGCATGGTTAGTCTAGTGTTAGGTTGCAGTTAGTTAACCTGTTAAGTTCAACCTCATTTTTCCTAGAGTCAAGAAAGCAGACTGAATCTGATAATAATAATTAGGGGCATGTTAATGACAGGCTTCATTAAGTCTTCAGATATAATACAACTATTGCAGTTATATCAGTCAAGTGCAGGTCAAGATCAGCATGGGCATACACAGCACAAAGGTTGGAGAAAACAGTAAAACAGAAGAGTGGCACTTACAAGACAGCTGCGTCAAGCATGACCATAGAGATAACTGATTTTTCCAGAGCATTCACATGGGTAGCAGAATAAGTGGCCACACATTTGGTAATCGTTCCAGACTTCATGAACACGCTTCAGAAAATCTCAACAAGTAGTTTATGCTCTGAATGGGTAGAGGCTTTAGGAAGTGGCATGTAACCTCTGTCATATGGATTCACACAGCTGGGCATGCAGGAGTAAAAAGGCAGTAAAAGAGCTAACCAGCTGGCAAGTAGTAATACATCAATGCAGATGGGAAGAAGCATGGACACAGCTATCATCATTGCTACTGGACTAGGTTGGGGAATACTGTTGAATCTCTGATGCTAACACGACTGCATAACCTGTGAGTTAAACCTGGTGAAGCACATCTCTACCATCTTCGAGGTTAAGACATGAGATACTACGACCAGCTTCTCATGGGCACAAACAATAGAAGTACCTTGGAGTGGCTGCGGTATCGGAGGACTAGTCAAGCATGGGAATGCCCAGTGTGCAAAGACGATTGTGAAAACATAAGTTATGTCAGTCTCCTAATTTGAGCATGCCTCTGCACATGCTTTAAAGAGTTCCTTTAATGAACGGTTTTGGGCATTGTATGAAACCTCTATAGTCCACTTTGACAATAGTGTTAATGGATGACCCATCAATATATTCATGTCTTTAGTCTTCCAGATAAGAGTAAATGGTTTCTTGACATGCACATTAAAGCATATTTGGGTTGACAGTATGTGTGTTTCCAATTGTTGATGTATAGATATAGGGTTTTTGCAGATAAATAAGTAGTGATCTCACTGTTCTTCTCCTTCTACTACTCCTACTACTACTATGTAGGTTTCTGTTCTTCTGTCTCTTTGTATTTTGATACGTATAGTTCTTTCTGATACATACCTGATGTCTAAAAAGTTACCTGCAGTCTTATGGTCAATGATGAAACCTACTCCATGTTTGACACGTTGAGTCTAGTCTATACCAATACAAAATCTTTGTATAACCTTTCTGTCCCTTTTCCCTCCAATCTTAACTTTGCCAAACCTAAAATCTTCACTTGGTGATTTTCCGTAAGTTATATAGTCTCCTCTGTTTTTTTGCCTCAGCCACATATATTTAACATTTCTACTCTATAGGGTCATTCGTTGAACTTAGTTCACACAATCTCACATCTCCTAAATTTTTCTTGGGCATCACCATGTACAGCTTCACTTGTTCTTGTTCCTGGAGGTGATATCTCTGGATATTATAACGTAACCCGTTAGGCTAATGGAAGTGTATTGATGGAAGCACTAGCCCATAAAACCCGCCATCTTTCTCTATCTTCTGTTTGATGAATAAATGTATGATAACTTAGTCCTGTCCATTTCTTGATGTTATAATTCCAGGTTCTTCTTTTCCCTGCTCTCCTTCGACTACCCCCCAGTGTTCCTTGAAGTACAACCTTTGCAATCGAATCATGTCCCACCACATGCCCAAACCAAGGTAGCTTGCGACGTTTCACCACTGCCAACAGAGGGTCCTGATGTCCAGCAAATTTATAAATTTTGTCGCTGACATATTTATTAGTTGTGTTCTAAATAACTAATTCGTAAAATACGTTTGTAGCCGATTATCTGTCATAATATTATTATATATTATCAAGCGCGAACGCGCTTCTTAATGCTGGAGTGCCAGGTTCGATCCCCAGAAGATTTGTCTTGCGCTGGTTTTGACAGTGGTACCGAGAGCTGACCATTCAGTAAGCAGTGGCAAACTACTGAACGTAAAATTTGCTGGAAAAACCACAACAGCCAATAATGCTGGGGTTAGTTCTGCAACGTCCTGTAAAGGATTCGCAACTAACATTTTATAGACACATTGTAATACAGGTTGTTGTTGTGTTGTGTTTGCTTATGGGTTCTGAGACCTCACTTTTGGGGACAAGACAAGAATTCCATACCCTTTAACAAGCATGTCATAACAATGTTCACAGGAGTGGAAAGCAGTGCATTTTTGGCTCTGTGTTTAGTGATTCCTTAATCCCCTTACCTAAAGACACATTTCTTTGCTGCTCTACTTCTTCTGGTTTCTTAAAGTAGAATTTATTTTTTAATGAAACTTTAAAATGGGTAATTTAAAAAAAAAAAGATTTTTACAGGATGAAAAAATTAAAGCCTTGAAGTGACTTTTACTCCAGGCCAAGGTTTACTTATGCACTTTCTGCCTATGGACTGAAGTCTATGGTTTCGTTGCCTAAGCTACTGAGTTAAATGCTTAATTTATCCTTGTGAGCTGTGTATTTATTGTGGAATGCCTTTCATCTGTGCCCTCTCAATGTGTATTGCGGGTGCCCATTCTGGGTGCAAAAAGATTAGACATACTATCACCTAACAAACATGTCATAACTCAAACGAGGCAAATCCTGGATGGGTCGGGGGCTGAGGCCATCAAACATGTTTTCTGCCTTACTGACATTAATTTTGGAATTGAATGGATAATTATGCCTCCTTCCCCAAACATTAATATTACAGTCCACATCACACTTTATTGAAGCTGTAGAGAGCAGATTCCTGGCATTGTTGACACTTTAGTCAGAACACTGACGAAAACAGAGATGAAGGTGATGCTAGTTTTAGTTTACACAGATGGGTCAGTTATTGGGGGCAAGCGACGTGCATGGGCATTCACAGAAAGCTCAAGGTGGAAAACCATCAAAGAGATATATGGCGCCTATGCTGTTACAACTAGAAGCCTTACAATGGAAACTAAGGCTGTGACAAGGGCATTAGCATGGCGTGGTACTCAAAAGTTCACACACATATGTATTCTTAGTGACTCGATGAAAATGCTTAAAAAAATCCAAGGATTTGTCACCAATCACTAAACATGTCATAGGAGCTGATTAATTACAGGCATTTAATTCAGTTGGATTACATCTGCATGAGAGGCGTGGAACCAACAATCTTCATACAAATAAGCCAGATCTGTCAAATGAATATGCACACAGAGGACCCAAGCATGGAATAAGACCAAAGTCCAGAAGTAGATTAACAATCATAACTTTCTGCTGGAGTTTACAGCTGATGAACGCTAAGAAGAAGAAGATTTATGTCCACATTGTTTTTTGTTGTGCTATTCAGAAATTGGATTGAGGCCTGTTTGTGTCTTGCTGTCTAAGAGCATTATGCAATAATATTTCATGTGTATGGCTAACCTCTCATGACCATCTATTTCCATCAGGAACAAATAGCAATAGTGATGCAACTGTTGTTGTTGGCCTAATGCAGTTACTGTCTGCATATTTCTAAGTTTTGCTAGGACTAATTGTTTACTAGTTTTTAATGGGACAGTGAGGGGCATTTCCACTACAGTTTTTATTATGGCTAACTTTCTATAATTTAAAAGCTGATAGAATTATCTGGAAAGTGTTGTACTTTAATTTTAAATCACCCCAAACAAAGGAAACCCGGGAAAGTCCAGTATTCTGTGGGTGTTATGGTTTGAAATAAATCTAGTTGGACAATACAAAAAGAATGCTTGTGTGCCCTGGCACGAAAAGGAAACTGATCTTTGTCAACCCCGGCACCTCAGAAACACAGACTAACCCTAACCCAAACCCTTAACACCCCTAGAGTATTGAACATTCCCAGGAACTCCAGGATTTCCATTGTTTGGGGTGAATTAAAATTAAAGTACTGAACAAAAAGACCCTTTTCCAAGCCCTTAGGCACATTGGAGATATTTATTTATACATGCCCCCGTACACACACACACACACACACACACACACACATATATAGATATATATGTATATATAAATATATATATATAAATATATATATATATATATATATATATATATATATATATATATATATATATATATATATATATATATATATATATATATATACAGGCATTTATGTTCTATATTTATATTTATGAATAATAATACATACATATGTGTGTGTGTGTACGGGGGCATGTATAAATGTGTGTGTTTGTGTATGTTTTTTGTGTTTATTGTTTACTTTTACTCAAGTTGTTTTTTCAGTAGTTTCCTTTTCCTATGTATTTATATCCTTATGCTAAAAATGTAGTCATGCATTATCTTAAAAAAGTTATTCATGTGATATATGATTACATTTTGTTGTCAGCACATTGTATTGTAGCATATCATATAACATTCATAGAATCTGCTGTTGGAGGAGGGAGAGACATATGCAGTAATGCTGTACACATGGAGATGCTGTTCCCGTGCCATTCCACAGGTCTGTTTACTTAAACAAAAAATTTTTTTTTTTAAATATTAAACTGAAAAAAATAAAAACAAACTGTTTTCCATGTGTTTAGGCATACTGGGAGTTGGTTCCATATTTTTACAGACCATTTGCCACTCAGTAGGTGGCATGGTCAATACCACAGTGATGGCCTTTAATTGAATACTTTTCTGGTACCATTTTTAGCCTAGGTTGACCTGGAAGTTGACTGACTTTGCCATAAGGGCTCAAATGCCTTGCTCAATAAATTCTGCAGTGTGCAGTAGCTGCATATCAGTTCTGTGTTGATTTCTCATTCTTCTTTGGCTTCCTGCATAGTGCTCTTGTCTGGCCAAACCCCTTTTTAACTTTCTGTTCTTGCAGTCTGGTCGTGGTTGCAGATTCACAGTCATCACTTGTTTTTCACAAATGCCTTACTTCTTATACAATATTCAGTATATCAGCATGGTTTGTGGCTTTCCGCCTTCCAAAGCAGTTTACCTGCAAACCTATCAGCTTGCCGATTTCCTTGCATGCCGGCGTGCTCTGGCACAAATATGAAACTGACATTTGTCAGGTTTCACCACTTTAGGGTTCGTAGCCAACCTGAAATCTTGAATTTAGCCTGTAAATTGTGGTCCTGACCTGGGACCTTCAATTTTACCTGGGAAAAGACAAGCTGATCTTGAAAAAGATATATCTACCTAGAATTTTGACCATGGCAGTAGTAGAAAGGAAGTAGAACGAACCATTATGGGAAGACCTGCCATTTTCCGTAGTTAGGCAATGTTTGGCCATTTTGATTTTTTTTAGCCACCTTCGTTGTAAATGTTTATGGTTGTTTCCGGTACAAGGGCAGTTGATTATCGGCCATTTTCAGCTGAATTGGCTTGTTAAAAGCTAGGGAATGGCGGGCAATATTGCAGTTCATGGAATCACACAAACTGTAGCGCACGGCATGGGGGGGGGGGGGGGGGGGGGGGGGGGCAGGAAGCAGCTGCTGCCTTCTATGATGTGTGTGTTTGTTTCTAGAAACAAGGATTACTTTGGGAGATGGTGGGGCTAAGCAAAGAGACGTCAACTGGATTTCCAAGCTCTGTTTTTGGTCCGGTTTATCTTTACAGTTTGTTTGCTAATCAACATTGTAATTCTCTCTTAGCTTCCCTCTTCTTTTCTCTCTCTCTCTCTCTCTCTCTCTCTCTCTCTCTCTCTCTCTCTCTCTCTCTCTCTCTCCCCCTTTCCCTCATGCTACCTCTTGCCCCCTCTTTCCCATCTCCTTCATTATCTCTCTTCCTTTCCTCTGATCTTCTTCTCTTTCTATCTTTCCTTTTACTCTCTCCTTTCCTGTCTCCCCTCCCATCCCCCCCCCCCCCCCAGTTTGTTTTCTTGCTCACTAAATGTGTTGCTCTATAACTGTATTTTCCTAGTAACTGTGTCCAGTACACAAGAAGTTGTGTTGGGGGAAAAGGGGGGGGGGGGGGGGGTGTCAGCATGAGCCTGGTGCAATTTTTTTTTTTTAATGACAGTTTTGTCTTTTGATGTGTTATATTTGTTAGTGGGTCTTAATCTCTATCCTTCTTCCTACTTAACCTCTCACCTTTTGTCCTACTTTTCCCTCACTCTTTGTCATTGCCTTCCTCTATCTTTATATTTGCTGCTTTCCGTCACTGCCTCTCTCTCTCTCTCTTTCTCTCTCCATATCTTCAGTTGGTGTAGGAAGTTTGTTTTGCCCAGTGCATTTCATGTTTACCACCCCCCCCCCCCCCCCCCAACATTACATGTATGTGTAATTTTAAAAACATATTTGCCATCACCCTTTCTTTTTTTCTCCACAGTTATGACACCTGGGAGGGGGTGGGGGGCCTCACCCGCTTCCTGCTACCTTCTATCTATATCTCTTTTTTCTTTCTCCACATTTTTCTCTCCCTGTCTCAGTCCGACTTTCTTTCCTTAATCTGTACTGTCTCTCCGTCTGTCTGTCTCTTTCTCTCTCTCTCTCTCTCTCTCTCTCTCTCTCTCTCTCTCTCTCTCTCTCTCTCTCTCTCTCTCTCTAACTGTTTTCATCTTCTCTGTCTCCCCTTTTCCATCTCAGCTTTCTACACCACCTTCCACCACCTCCTTTCCCCTCTTCTTTCTGTAATTAGAGAGTCAGAAATAAAACAAAGTCCACTCTTTACCCTAACCTATTTTATTGTATCCTGCTCTATTTTCCACTAGTGAGGGTTGGGATTCCTGACTTTAAAAAAAATGACTTTGGCTCCCAGGTCCACCAGCCTTGAGTGTAAGAAATGGAAATATTGTAGTCACATGCGGACAGACAGGCTTGGGGTGGGAGGGGTCAGCACCATTGTTTATGGACCACAGCCACATTTACATTGGGAGAGAACGGGAAAAGGTGACCTCACTTAGACTTCCAAATTCTATATTTGGCACTCAGTGTTCTTAACCCTATCAGACCGCTGGCCGATTTTCCGGGAATTTCTTAACCTGACGCTATACTGCTGTCCCTAATTTTCGGCTATTTGCCTAGTGCATGAAAAAGATGTGTCACAAACTAAAAATAACTAGCCAATCGTAATCATATTTAGTGGATAGTCTTCCTGGATGTTCGCCCTCGTGTCTTTGGATAAAATTATTTGTTTTACGTGAAATTTTTTTGAAAATTCACAGTAAAACGAGCGGCTGATGAACCATCGACAGGAAAGTAAAGTAGGTCTAGGCTTTTCACAGTCCAACAGGTGATCAATACTTTGCTTTATTCAGACTCTGCGGAGTCATAATTTCATGAAGAATACGTTCACAGTTGAAGTGACACATTCAGCTCGAATAATGAGGAGAATCTTGAATATTATAAATCTAAAAATAGATCGGTAGTAAGAGAAGGGGGCTTGTCCCTCAAACAGCAACATCTGGTGCTCACTTTGTAAAACAATCTTGATCCTTTTGAGTGGATTGGCACACAAAGGTGGGAAATTGTCGCTAGATAAGAGATAAGTCGTTTTTCTACAATGTCTCCAAGTTTCATCTTGTTCTAGCCACTTGTTTGCATGTAACAAATATTTTTGTATATCATGTTGGTTTTTTCACGTTAATGCTCAGGAGCTCAGGTATAGGGGACAGTTAGGTTTAGGGCCTCAGGTCTGGTAGGGCTAACACCCCCCCCCCCCCCCCCATCCCCAACCATTTCTTCCTTCTCTTCTCTCACCCCTTCTCTTTCTTTTGATCTTCAACTCTTCTACCCCTCTCTTCTACTACATCCTTCCTCTCTTCCTTTCCTTACTTCTGCTCCCTTTTCTTTGTCACATGTGAATATGCTAAGTTCAACATGCAGAAGATATAACATGAAAATAACTACTACTAAAACATAAGAAATGCAGGTCAACAGAATCCTTAGTTCGCTACCAATCGAGTTGATTGGCACTTGTCTGAAACAAGTTAAATAATGTAAAATATCTAGAAAGTATATTCTTGAAGGATGGAAGAATAGTTCTGGAAATAGAAACAACGAGCCAGTGCACGTAAATACCAATGGACATCCAGACATAAGTAAGAGTGCCAGGAAACAGATTATAAACAGCATAGTCTGAGGTGAAAGCAAGAGGCTGCCCTAGGGGAACAGATTGATGACATTGAAGAGCTTCTACATCGACACGAAGTGACAATAGCCATTGCTGCCCATCAAGCAATCGATCGCAAACTTTTCCTCCTCCCAAATGGGATGAAGTTCCTTCTTGCGATGCTGCTGCTTATAATAACTCTGCTTGTAATTCTGGCTTGCTAGGGAACAAACACAACTTCCACAATAAACAAAGCTGAACAACACTCAGTTTCTGACATATATTCTACCAGTTTATTCCTTCTAATTCCTCCACTCGATTCAGTCACAGTTAATTCAGTCCCAGCCATCACTACTCACTTTCTCAGTAATCCTACAATCATTCGCACAGTGCGTAATACACTGCAGACGTCTTCTTCAGGCTCTAGTTCCCAACTGGCCATGAACCAACCTTAGAATTCACCTCATTTACCTCTCCAGCCCCAAGTATCTCGTACCATCGTTTATTGCACAGGTTTTCTGCTCGACATGCTGTGACTGTGGAGACCATGCAAAGCAGGGTCATCACAGCACCGTTTAAAGGCAGAAGTGGAAATCGATGATGATTGTATTTGTGTGCAGATTTTCGATTCCTTACTTCTCAGGCAGGTGCAGCACTACTTCGAAAGATATTAGGTTACTGATTCATCTATTTTTATAGTCACACTGTTACAAAATAGTTACAGGTGTTGTGGTTTTCTACCCCACCTTGTGACGGTCTAGCAAGCTGGCAGTGGTTAAAGTAATCACTGCTGTACAAAGAAGATTGGTTACTGATTTAACATTGAATTAGTATTGAATTATACTCATTTTCTTTACTGTATTGTTACCATATTGATTTAATTGCAGAGATTTTTGGTAATATTTTATTTATCGTTACATTTTATAATCTGATATTTAAAAGGTAAAGAGCAACGAACAAGAAAACAGAACTGAGATCTATCAGAAAACAGTTGAGGTTCTTGAACCACATGTCAACAAATTGATGCAGTTCATGTTTTTCCAGGTGAGGGTTATGAGCCATGACATCAAGACAGACTTCTGTTACTCTTGAAAGAAATGTAAAATTTTTCTGCAAACTCACAATAACTTGCCATTAGAAATAGATTACATAGTTAAAAAAAAAAATCAGCACTGTCATAAGGTATGTCCTTTGCACAACTTACTGGGAAGTCCTTTTAGTCTTCTGCTAATTAAAAACATCAGTGGTGTCACTTAAATGATTCCAAGGCCCAATTTTGGGGAAAATTAGAATATACCTATTGCCTCCCCAACAAGCATGTCGTAGAAATTGACTAATTGAGGGTTTTCTTCAACGTCTTGTGCACCTGCCTGAGAGGCAAGGAGTTAACAGTCTGCATATGAATAAGCCAAATATGTAAAAGGAATGTGAAATGAACACTCAGGATCTGAAAGAAGACTAGAGTCCAGAGATGGGCAAACAAACAGAACTTTCAGCCAGAGTTTACAGCCGGTGAATATGAAGAAGAAGAAGATGATGATGACTTGCACTGATTACTTACATGGTAATCTACAGCATAGTGAAAACTACAGAGGAATTATGTTGCTGTCAGTTCCCCGAAAAATATTAAGTAGGATTATTTTAGAAAGACTAAAAGATGCTACTGATAAAACGCTAAGATAAACAGGCAGGTTTTCAGCAAAACAGATCCTGTGCTGACCAGATCCACATTACATATAATAATAAACCAATGCATTGAATTCATTTACCACTTTACATTGGATTATAGTCTATGAAAAAGCTTTTGTCAGCATTGATAGGGAATCTTTCTATAAATTATTGGGGCACTATGGACTACTGAATGTTGAATTAAGAATCCACATCATAAGCACTCGGGACACTCCCATAAGCGCTCTGACCCCATCTTCGGCAGCAAACAAAGAGTTCAAATTTCGTTGGCACCTGTAACTGTCCCCAGAGGTGTGTATGTGATACATATTTGGTTTGCCGACTGTTGCACAAAGTGCTGCAGGTGAAGTTATGTCTCAAGGTAGCTGCAGACATAGATTACCCTTTGCACAAAGCTCTGGGTGCAGAAGACACAATCAGACAGGTTTGCATCCTGGAGAACATTAGGCAAGGAGAGGAGTGGATCAAGGTGGCAGCTGAACAGTCAGACTTGTGTAGGGTCATAATCACATTGAGCCGAGAATGCAAAAACTGGCCAGCAGATGCCATGGAGGTGGAAATTTAGCAATTATTTAAAGATAAAGCTTGTTCAGAGGATGTGATTATTTATACAGATGGTTCAGTGTCAAGAGGCAAAAGAAGTGATTGAGGTTTCTTATCGAAAGGTAATCGTTGACGTTTGGGGCAGGAGAGCCTAGCATATGATACCACAGCATCCAGCTTAAAAATGGAAATGAAGGCGGTCACTGCAGCTTTCCACTGGTTAGAGAACCAACACACACACACACACACATTGTGATTGTGACTCAGAAAGCAAGCTGAGGAAGGTCAGGACAGGCATGCTTCGTGCAGAGTGGCGTGCTTCCCTGGGGTGAGGAGTATTGTCTGGTTTTTTTGTCGGGGACATGCCGGGTATGTTAGGAAATGAACAGGGTTTAGGATAGACTGGCTGGCTCTGCACAACTTGGTGGAATACTGATACATGATAAGACAGATGTGGTAAATGCCTTGTGGGAGAGAATGTACATTTTGGAGGAGCCGATGGGTCACCACAGTCTGGTGAGATTTGTGCAGCGGGGTGGGGAGAGTGGTTCTGGCCAATGCTTGAGGCTCAGAGGAAAGGCAAGACAGAATCAGAATGCTACTGGCATCATTAGTATTGGAACTCTGCACTGGCTGCTGTAGATGGGATCGGAGCGCTTATGGTAATGCCTTGAGTGCTGTGATGTCGGTTCTTGAATCAACTCAACTTATTCGTGGAAAACTCATTGCAGCATGTTGGCCTGCCGTCTTGAATAACAAATGTTTCTTCCTTTTATTCTTTGTTCGGGTCATTTCTGCATTGAGAATAGTTCTGCTGTGGTAATCTGTGTGTACTGACACAGGCACTCTAGATATTGCACATTTTTATTGATTAAACACACAGGGTTTTATGTGTGTCTGACTTAGTATAAATCATGGATAGCTGTGGCATGAATGGGTAAGTTATTTAACAAAACCTTTGGTTAATTACTAACTAGCTCTAGGATGCTGAATGGGCTACCTCAGATTGTTGGCAACTGAGGATAGATATGTAGCAAACAGTGTGTCAGATATTTATGGTTTCTGAGACCTATTGAATAAAACCAACTGAGATTTTTGTCATTTGGCATGACATGTGACCGTCACAGAGCGTCATCACAGGCAGAAAAAGACACTTTCTAAATGAGCATTTCAACATAGACATCTGTTGACGGAACATAAAATGCAGTGGTGATAATGATTCTAAATATTCGGTACATCAGTTCTACATAAGTAGAAAATATTGATGCATGGTGAATCTGCTTAAGTGATTACAGGCATTTTAAAAGACTTATGTTTATTTTCTTAAGGATAAAATAAGACAGGCAGATTCTGCTTATACACAGACAAAAGTTTAACTCAGATTAGTTATTATTAAAATTGTTTGTATTTTCTTTATGATACATTAGAAATTTAAATTACCTGCCATACATTATTTATCCCGCTGGTTTTTATATACTAATTTCTCAGAAAAAAGCTATAGACCTGTTTTGTGAAGAGGTAAAAAGACTTTGCCACAAAGAAAAGAGACAAGATTTCATTTCTGAAGCTTACTTGTTAACCCTGGGGAAGCTAATCAACATGTTTGCGGAGCTTGATGAACTAAAAAACATGAAAGCAAGTGTCCGTAATGACTATTCAGCATACAGAAGGTAAATGCTGTATTAATGTTTCTGTCCTTAGATTCTTCTTTTTCTGCATTTCGAGCCCTTGATGTTCATTGCTGCAAATAACACCCACCTCCATACATATCTTTGGTTGACCTTTTCTTTCCACATTGTGACACCAAGTGTTTGCAGGTCTACCTGGATATTATCTGTCCACAATTTTCTTGGTCTGCCTTGTGGTCTATGACCATTCAACTGTCTTTTTTTTTTAAAATCTCTTGGTCATGTGACACTATTTTATTATGTTGAGATTGTTTTATTATTTATATTGAATATACACACCAGTTGATCAAAAAGTATAAATGCAACCAAATTTAATAGTTCTCCAGTTGCTTTAAAAGAAATAGACATTAGCAGTCATGACTTTAATCCTCCATGACCCATGTTCAAGTGTTTAAACAGAATATATAAATACTCTGAAATTATTATTCTTTTTTCAGCATTCTGAGCTCTTGCAGATATCGTTTGCCTCCATTCATCTCTTTGTTTGGCCTTCTCTTTCCAGTTCCCATGCTCTCAGATTTTTTACTCTATTTTTTTTTTGGTATGTGGTGCTGTTGATTTATAATGCTGTTTAACCCACATTGTTGTAGCCAGGTTTCGTTCTGAATTCTTCTGAAGTGCCTGCTGTTGTCAAATATGGAGCAACAGTATTACAAGTTTTCACTTTCTTCATCCTTCTTTAAAAAAAAAAAACATATCGCAACCAGTGTATCCATGAATGAATTAAGAGTTGACATCAATTCATTCAGAATATCCTTACTCATACTCTCCTTCTTCTGTAGCCAGTGAAGAGTTCCTAATCTGACACTGGTATATCTAATTGTTTGCCATTGTGAATTTACCCTCCTGTAGAACTTGATATTGCTTAATTAACCATCTATGAAATTAACAGTGTCTGGTTAGTCTATTTATTATGTGTCCTTGATTCACATTCAATTGCATGTCAGACTTTATGTAACACTATCTGTACCCGGCCACGCGTTGCTGTGACCCAGTGTGGCTAACTGGAAAAGAAAGAAAATAGAAACTGCACATGTCTAATATTGTTAATTTCAGTCTTTGCGCAGAAAGTCCAGTTTGCCGACGCAAGAACACGCAAAAGATCATTGTGTCCTTATATTAGTGGTTGTTTAAAGTGTATTATAAAGACTTTTAAAAAAAAACAGTTGTTTGATTATCACATGCTAAAGCTTGTTGCATTTTTAAAGACTTCAAAGTAAAGTTTACTACTGAACGTCTAAAAAAAATTGCACCTAAAAAAATGAGAATAGCTGAGGTAGCATTATTAAAAAAATAAACCTCAGAATAGCTGCAGACAAAGAACATCCTCTTTTTGAAGCTTTGGCTGCAGGTAAGGGTCAGAGGCTGAAAAGGGGAAAATCATAGATGGCTCAAGCAGAAGACACAATAAGATAGGTATGCATGCTGGAGAACTTTGTGCGAGGAGAGGAGTGGGCCAGAGTATCAGAGGACAAGTCTGACTTGTGTAGGGTTATGATCACATTGGGTTGGGAGTGCAGAGAATGGCCAGCGGGTGCTACGGAGGATGAAGTCCAACAGTTGATTCACGACAATTAACGCCCAGGTGATCTGATTATCTATACAGATGGTTCGGTGGTGAGAGGCAAGAGAAGTGCCTGGGGGTTCGTAGCGAAAGCCAATGGAAAATCTTTAGTGCTGGACAGCCGAGCATACGAGACCACAACATCTAGCATGAGAATGGAGGTGAAGGCGGCTAGATGAAAAAATGCATACACATATCGTAATTGTAACACTCTGAAAGTATCCTGAGAAAGGTGAAGACAGGGATGCTTCGAGCAGAGTGGCAAGCTTCACTGGAAAGATCATGGGTAGTGAGCATACTTTGGATCTTTTCTTCTGGTCATGCCGGTAATGAACAGGCAGACAGATTAGCTGGATCTGCACCACTGGGTGGTGAAGTGATGAATGACAGGGCAGATGTTGTCAGGGCTCTTTGGGAACAAGGAACAGAATCAGTAGAGAAACAAGATTATTATGGCCTGGAGAGAATGAGGCACCTGGGTGTAACCAGAGGGTTTGGCAGACTCGCTACACTTAGAGGAAAGGCGAGATGGACCTATAACCAGATTGTGACCGGTACTATTAGTATTGGAACTCTGCCCTGGTTGCTGAAGATGAGGACAGAGCATACATGGGAATGCCCAGAGTGCTGTGATGTCAATTCTTGACTTAACTAACTAACTATTAAAATATAAATAATTGAAAAATGAAAACTGTAAAAACATGTTTTATGCTCTTTCAGTTAACAGTTTCTAACCCCCCCCCCCCCCCCCCCCAGTCAGTCAACTGACTGCTCCTCTGTCCCTGTCTAAAGGATTTGAAATTCATCACTCATATTTTTAAATTGATCTTGGCATCCCTATCCACCTGGACTAGAATGGGTAGCAGGAATTGTAATTAAAAGTGAATGCGGCCAGTGTAATATTTACCACATCACCAATTGACCATCAAGTAACAGTACTACTACTACTACCACCACCACCAGCACCATAACAACTAAACAAAAAACTGTCACTACTGCATGTTTTACCACCTGTCTAGGTCGACAGAGAAGCCACATGACTAGTGCTGCCACCACAGACTGTTTAGATTAGAATATTCAATTGTGACCCCACAGAAAAACTCACCTTACTGGGAGTCTAACCCGGGTCTCCCGTATGAAAGCTGGACGTTGTAACACTTTTAACCACCTGGCCAACCTCAACAACTACTACTATTCTGTTACTACTGCCACTGCCATTACTATGAGCAGATTAATCTTGTGGGCAAAGCGATAACTGTGACTTCCCAAACTTGGGCAGTAGTGATGTCCAGTGACATGCATATCGCAAAGATGGTGGTGAATATGGGAGTGCAGCCTGCAGCACCAATGACAAGAGTCATCTGATTAATCACAGTGCTGAGGAACATATAAATCATTACAGTCTGAGGAGAATGGCACTATGAGGAGTTACAAGGGAATCTGGCCGACACTCGACACTCAGGGGAAAGGCGAGACGGATATATCATCAGACAGTTACTAATACCATTAAAATTTTAACTCTTTGCTTGATGCTGAAGATGGGGACGGAGCGCTTATTGAGGTGTCCCAAGTGCTGTGATGTCGATTCTTAATTCAACATTTGCCACAGAACAGGCGTCATTAGCTGTTTTTCTGCTTGTGGAGCTGTAGAGGAAAAAATAGGAGATTATATAGATCTGTTCGAAATGCTGTGATGATTGTTCTTACCAATCAGTAATCTTTCATTCCCATATATTTTCATTCCCATAAGTCTTTCAACAGCTCTCTTTTTATTTCCACAACTAATAATGCCAGCTTGTTCTTAATCCCACATATTTATATTTCCAAACAGTTCTTTCAACAACTCTTTGAAAGAAATTATTATATCATACAGCTTTATGCAGATTCCTGATGTCAACAGTCAGAGTTTGGAAACTCATCAATCAAAAAGAAATTGGATTATCGGAAAAAAAAACCAAGATACCGAGGAGATTGTCACTGAAACTATGTAGTTTGTGCTTTGTGCGACACTCTTGTATAAAAACATGCATATTCTAATGCAACTTTTTGTCAACATTTCAAAGCAATCAGTGAAGAATTGCTGGCATACACCTTCCAGCAGATTTCTGAGGTCAGCAGTTAAAGTTGGCCTACCAATAAAAACCTGCGCCTGGAATGTAATTGGTGAAGAACTTTAGGAGATTAGCTATCACTAACAAACGAACATTTACATTTTTATTTTATACAACATAACATGTTTTCTTAACTTTAATGGGTAATCCATAAATCCTTTGAATATTTCCCTAGAAAATGGTATCTGCATTGAGTATCATTAGCTTTATGAAGACTTTTGTTTGTTGTATCATTACCATTTTGCAAACTGTATAGAGAAGAGTAAAAAGAAAATATATGTTTTTTCACATATCAATATACTGTTATGTTTCAGTGATTTTTCTCTTTGACTGTTTAATAGGGCAGCACAGTTTTTAAAAGTGATGGCTGACCAACAAGCCATGCAGGATTCACAGAACCTGTCAATGAATTTGGCAACCCAGAATAAAATTAGGGATACATTGAAATCTCGACTTGGAGAAATACAGGTACATTTCTTCACTATTTTAGTGTGCTGATTAAGAATATATATTGCAGAATAACGAAAACATGCAGATGAAACTGTACTTTCGTCATGCCATGTTCCATATTTCTCTTGATTACTCAATTTCTACTTTCATTAAAGATCAGCTGTAAGTATAGTCTGCAGCCCTTTCTGTCTCTAGTTGATACATCTAGAATCTCATTATTACTGCAACTTTACTGGCTGTTGGAATTTAGAAGGAAAAAAAAAGCTGAGAAAGATATTTCCTTGTATTCTTTCAGCATTTCTTATTTGCCTTTACTTTAATGCTGTGACATATATCTTAAGATAGTCAGCATTGGCGATGCAAACATTTCACTTGTTGGTATTTTCCACTAGCCAGAACTCTGCCTTGAATTTAATTTAGCTCACTCAGCAGGTATTTGAGTGATTATGTACTTTACACATTATATTTGTGCCTTAAAATAGCACACGTTTGAACACATTAAAAATATTCAGCTTTCTATATGTAATTGTGACTAAAATCAGTTTGCGTAGTTGTGTATATTGCTTCTTTGTTCGACCTATAGAACAAAAACAAGTTATTACATTATTTTAAGACTGATATCATCACTGTACATTGAGCAAAGATTATTTTGGCGACTAATACACACAGTATCATCATCATGTGCCGTGCTGGTAAGCGTAAGCTGTCATGGTTAACAATCACCATAATCATGGATAGGTTCAACACAGAGTATGGGGCAAAGCAATAACATCAAACTTGTGTAACCGAAATATATTTAGAAATATTTACTCACTGTGCAAATAAATATCAAAATAGCGGAGTCACTTTATCGTATCATGTCAGAATACTGTCTTACCTTTTTTGTATGTGAACTAAACTGTATATTAATCTCTTTACTGTGACGATCTGAGCCAGAACGCTGCACAACTCCATAACTGTGCAGGTTACAAACCCAGTGAAGATAGTGGGCGTAGGCCTCTGCAAAACTTTCTTATGTCACTGCTGCCTTCGTTGGATTGACCTGTGCACCAGCTTCACCTGACCAACAGCCTATGCGACTGAGTTTTATTTGTAGTTCTCCGGCACTCTGCTCTGTGTCTTTACCCTGAGAATGCCCTAAAACATCATCAGCATACAAACAATGTCTTCCCCTGTCCTGTGATCTGCTTGCCTAGGATTCTCATTGTGTAAACATTGAACAGGCCATGATGTATAGTTGTAGGCTCACAAGTCCAACTGCCACATCTAAAAAAAAAATACTACTTCCCATTGGAAGAGGGCTGCAGCGACTTATTTTGATTGAGTTCATGAAGCTGAAATTTAAAAAAAAATCCTACAGTGCTCTGTTGTACTCATCCTCACTATCTCTGTCTGTTTTGTGGAAATCATTTATTGAAATTTTTTGCAGTTTCTTTTTGAAGATCACATTACATGTCTTTCAAAGTCAGTATCCTCCATAAATTATAAATGTAAAGATCAGGTTTTAAAAGCTATCGAGCTGCAGTTAATAATTTATTTTACGAAGTTATAAAATAAATAAATTTATAAATTATAACATTTGGGCAACAAAAAACACACATTGATAAATCATAGCAATTTGTGTAAGTGATTTTTTTTTTAAATCATAAACTCTTACAAACTAAAACGTTGAAAACAGGGATGAATGCAGTTAACCTAGTATATAAATAACTGATCTTGACTAAGAAGCTTAAAAAAAAAGGAGAGGGAGCTAGTTTAGTCATTCCTTATAAAAAAAAAGAAGAAGTTTATATATACAGTTTACTTCTGTGTGTTTGTTAGGGCTATGATGAACTTTTGGCTGATGTGGTCAACATATGTGTGATGATGTATGAAAAAGACATGTATTTGGAACCAACAGAAAAACACATGCTGGTCAAGGTAAGTTTTTGTTTTTGTTGTAAACTTTAAAGATAGTGCTGGTAGAGATTATGCAGCCTGTGACATTCAAACTAGAATATATATATAAACACAACTGATTACCAGTATGTCATATTTAAAATACAGCCTGTTAGCTGTTTCAACCAATTTGATTGTTTATAATTAGGTCTCTATCATTTTAAAATATTTTTTGCATAATAATTCATTGTTTTGTTGCTAATTTCTTTTACATAGTAATAGTATTAATGTCTAAATTTTGAGTCTTTCTTTTGTTCATTTTTTTGCTTTGTGCTGCTAGGTGTGGCAGGCTAACAGATGATTGGTTTTGAGCTAGGGCACGCTCAGTTGTCCGGTATGCTGTGATGTTGTGGAGTCTCAGGATATCAGTGACTCTTCAATCTTCTTCTTGGTTGTCCCCGACCTCTTATTGTTTCTACTTTCATTTTGTACACTCTTGTTGCTGGCATCAATGGATTCATTCTAAATCACTAAACCGTTTTTCATTGAGTTTAATTACAGGCATTGTTCCAATAGATCTTGTAATTTATTCATTTCTCACATGATTTTGAGTAATAACTCCTAAAAATCCATGCGGACGTCAGAAATTAGAGAAAATTGGTATAATTATCTCTAGAAATTTGATATAGCATAGAGATCCAACCTTTGCACAACCAAGTGACTGTTTCAGGTAAAATAGTTTGATCATATCTGTACACTGGCAAAACTGAACAAGTATTGCAAGTAGTGGAGGCCACCAAGCTAGTGTCATCTAGCCCTAGACTTGCACATTCAAATTCTGCTAGAAGGGATTCTTTGTTTATGACCACTGCAACTCAGGATGGAAGCAGTTAAGTATGTAAACAACCTTGTTAAACTAGTATGAACAACCTTGTTATACACTCAATATCAAATGATTGTTGTTTCTCATATTTGCAGGTCATGGCATTTGGACTGTTTATGATGGATGTGGAAAGAGGTCCCAATATATATCGCATGAATGACAAGAAAAGAATTAATATCCCAAAGATTGACAGAATTTTCAAGGTATTCTAACTTCTATGTATTTTAATTTTACATTGTCTTGTAATATTATAATATGGGGGTTATGCTTAATGAATATAGACTTTTTAAAACCATATATTTGCACATCGTAATTAAATTTGTCATCATGACATCATGTTTCAAGTGCCATGTAACTTTTAGTTAAGAATATCACTTCAGTTCCTGTAATGGTACCATTTGTAATCTGGTTATATCTCTCTCTCACCTTTCCTCTTACTGTAGTGAGCCAGGCATACCATCTGGTTACACCTAGGTGTATCATTCTCTCCAGGCCATAATAATCTTGTTTCTCTGCTGATTTCATTGCTTGTTCCCAAAGGGCTTTGACCACATCTGCCTTGTCATTTATTAGTTCACCACCCAGTGGCGCAGATCCACCAGCCAGTCTGCCTGTTTATTCCCCACCATGCTGGCATAGCCTGGAGAAAAGATTATTCACTCAAGTATACTAAAGGTCTATGTTTAATACTAGTAGCATAGATATGCTGGGGTTTCGTGATGGGTCCTAATCTCTCATGAAATTTTGCGGTTGGTGTGATTTTCACCCACTATAAAAAGCTGAAAATTGCGGGAAGGAACCCGATTACCAGCGCATGTCTACGACAGCCGGACGTCCTCTGTTTTTCTGTTACATCAGTTTGATTGGAAATAGCGATAAGTATTCAGGGTTGGCTTTTGGCTTTAACTGTTACTGTACCTGGTAATGCTAGTTATAATTGAATTCTCCGTCCAATTTTACATTTGTGTATAAAATTTCTTTCTGGTATGTGGCAAGGTAGATGTACAGTGACATTTTTCAGGCAATCGCTGGCTCAGCCAGTCTCATTGTCTGCCATCTTGTCCAATGCAAACAAAGCCAAAATGAAAATTGCGCAGTTTGGTTGCGCAGAGAAAACTTCTTGTGTTTTTAGCAGCTGTTTTTTACATCTCATCTCCACAAAAACCTACATATCTCAGCTCAGAAATGACATAAAAGCCTAAATGAGGTACCGTTGGAAAGAGATTGTTTACAGCTATCAAACTGTGCTGGTTTTATTGGTGTAGAGGGCATTTTAAAAATTTGACTAAGGTACCTATATATATATATATATATATAAATATATAATCTCTCCATGCTCAAATTGTTTCTTATTCTAGCAACTGCAGATGGTTCCCTTGTATGGTGACATGATCATTGCTCCTTACAACTACATCAAAAATAGTCCTAATTTTGATCCCTCCAAGTGGCCAGCCTGTGAATCTAGTCAACTTAGCCCGCAGTCAAACCTGTTGGGCAGTCTAGAGCAGATCAAAGATCGGCACATGCAGTATATTAGTCAGCTGGCAAGGCATAACAATGAGGTATGCATTAAAGTAGAAGTGTTGATTTTCTATTTGTGTTGGCTAGAATGAGTGACAGCTGATTGGATTCAAGCAGTTATTATTATTAAGTGACACTCTACAAGTGCAGATGATGTTTCAGTGAAAGAGGCAAAAATACTTCAGTGTAAAACATTAATGCAATACATCTGCTAAAGACATCCATCTTTAAGGCTTTTATTGTTAGTAGACTGTTCTTATCCTTGTAATAGGAATTTTTTATTTCATAAGTAGAAGTTTTTCCTATGGCATTAACTACTATATAGTTTGAAAAAAATCTTCCTTCGAAGTTAGAGGAACCAACAGTCTGCTTACAAATAAGCCAGACCTGTAAAACAGATATGCACACAAAACTCATATTATGGAACAAGACTGAAGTCTAGAGGTCGACGGACATCTAGGACCTTTTGCTGGAGTCTACAGCTGGTAAACACAAAGAACAAGAGGTATTCTTATTTACAAACAACACAAGTCTATGAGGAGTAAAAATATGAGAATGAATGAATCAATCAAGAAATTACAGCACTGCACTCGGGAAATACCTACACATGCTTCGCCACTTCTTCAGTAATCAACAAAGAGATGACATGCTAAAAGTACCAGTTGCAACCTGATTAGAAGTCTGTCTCTGTTTCCCCTTCAATGTTCAATATCTTCCAGAACCTCTACAAACCCCCTGTTGAATTAGTCTTTCAGTGTATTTATTCTCTGTTTGTTCTTTTGCACTGTCCATTTGATTCCATAGAGCTGCACCACATTGGCTGTATAATATAGTAGCCCACTCTCCAGCGGAGCTGCAGCATCTAATCTATCAGCCTGCTCATTACCACACACACCTGAATATCCTAGACAGAAAACCCATGATATGCTGTCGATCTTGGTCTTATCAAATGATGCAAGCCACTCTGTGAATCGGACACCAATTTCACTTTTCCTAAACATGCTCTGTGAGTTTGTTATAAAAACATAGGCTGTGATGCTCTCAGGCCATCAGAAAGCTGCTGTCCATTACTGCCTCCACCTCCATTCTCATACTGGATGTGGTGACATTGAATGTGAGACTCTCTGTTTTCAAGCGGTGGTCATTCACCTTTGCAATAAAACTTCACCCACTCTTCTTACCTCTCACTACAGGCCCATCTTTATGTATTATGATGACACCTTGGCATGAATTTTTATTGATCAGTTCTTGCACTGCTTACTGGAGTAAGAGGAGAAAGCAGAACTAAGCACATTCAAATCTTCCTGTTTGCACTCAGCATATGAAAAATCATCACGTGCCCAGCCAGCTGGCGTAAACGCTCATACATCTCCACAGATCATGATCCCTGGTTGCCTGGAACAACTCTCTTGATAGCTAGCTTCAGCCCATCCAGCATCATCTCTCTTGGTCTGCCTCTACTCCTCTTTCCACTGATCTTTCCAGTCGTCACGATGAAAAATGCATCTTCAAATACGCATTTGTTTCTTTGTTGGCTTCTCCTGTTATTTTACATTGTTTTGTATGCCCTTATAAACTGAAACAACTGCTCCAACAATTTGTCAGATGAATGGGGAAGTCAGAGACCAAATCTGTGATACAATTTCTAACTGAATTCAGCTGAGTTTAGAACTTACATCACAGTACTCTGTTATATTCCCATAAGCTCTGTGTCTCCATCCCTATTAGCTGATGTAGATTTCTATTACCAGTGGTGCAGTTTTATTGTATGTCCATCTTTCTTTTCCTCTGAGTATTGAATGAAGGCTAGATCCCTTTGTCACTCCCTGCTGGACCATTCTCTAGACTGAAGATCTCTTCACTCTTCTGCATCGTTTGCTTGCTGCAAAAGGGACTTATCTACAATCACCTTGTCACACATCATTTCACTATCATTTGATGCAGAATAAGTCTGTTGATATAAAATAGGATCGCCGCCCGTCTGTATGCCTGTTCTTTTCTCAACTTACCAGCATTCCTTTAAATTGTATTATGAGAGATGATAAGGGAATCTCGTTGATGATCAGCACTCAAGGGAAGGTTCAGATGGATATAGAATCAAACTGCTGTTGGTACCATATGAATTGGAACTCTGCGCTTGCTGCTAAAGATGGGGACGGAGCGCTTAAGGGAATGTCCTGAGTGCTGTGATGTCGATTTCTAATTAATCATTAAACATTTTTACATAGGCTCTATAATAAATAACAATGACTCAGCGATTCAATGAGTATGATCCGGAGGGCTCAGGCAGGTTCAGAGCGAAGACAATGGCTTGAATCAATTCAGAAGTCCACTGCATGGAGTCACCTTTATTTTTGTTCCGGGACACGCAGGCGTCGATGGAAATGAAAGAGCTGACAGGTTGGCTGGATCCGCTATCACTACCGATGGTCGGCCTATGGATCATGCTGATATTATCAATGCCCTCAGAGAAATGGGAAGGATAGATGACTTTGGTGGCAGTGAATCTACATCACTCGCCAGAATGGCAGACTTGGGAATTAAGATCGGCACAGCAAAAAACGAGACGCACACCGGACACGTCAGAAGACTTGTTAATCAACATAGAACTGGTACTATTAGCCATCGGACGTTGGGGTTCATACTGAGGGGAGGATCTGAGCACCTATGGACATGTCCGGAGTGCAATGATGATAACCCAACTAACTAACTAACTAACTAACTAACTAACTAACTAACTAACTAACTAACTAACTAACTTACTAACTAACTAATAAATAGCAATGGAGACTGTTTGACAGAAATTAAAAGGAGGATGGCCATAGCAATGCAAAGACTAAACAGCCTTAAAAGTCTTTGGTTAAGCACCAGCAAAGAGATCAAAATAGGAATTTTGAGAGCATACATCTTCCCTGTAGAAACATACGGATGTGAATCATGGACTATCTCCCAGTCCTTAAGAAAAAGAATAGGGGCTTTTGAGCTGAAATGCTATAGAAAGATTCTCAGAATATCTTGGACAAAGAAGAGGAGAAATACTGACATCTTGAAAGATCTGAACATCAAGGAAGATTGGCTAATAAACAGCATCCTGTCTCTGTTCATTTAAAAAAAACTAACTAACTAACTAATAAATAGCAATGGAGACTGACAGAAATTAAAAGGAGGATGGCCATAGCAATGCAAAGACTAAACAGCCTTAAAAGTCTTTGGTTAAGCACCAGCAAAGAGATCAAAATAGGAATTTTGAGAGCATACATCTTCCCTGTAGCAACATACGGATGTGAATCATGGACTATCTCCCAGTCCTTAAGAAAAAGAATAGGGGCTTTTGAGCTGAAATGCTATAGAAAGATTCTCAGAATATCTTGGACAAAGAAGAGGAGAAATACTGACATCTTGAAAGATCTGAACATCAAGGAAGATTGGCTAATAAACAGCATCCTGTCTCTGTTCATTTAAAAAAACATATAAAGAAGATCCATAGTTAGCATGTTAAGAAGAAGATTTAGTTAAATAGAACTTTTGCTTAACGTAAGTTGAAAAAGGTCCTCCCATTTGCATTAATTGTAGCAGAGATGGTATCTCATAGATTGTTCTTGTATATTTATTTAGTATTGGTGACTCTTCTGAATTAATACTTCAGACGTTAAAGATATTTAATCTTTTATTTTGTTTGTTAAATACATTGTTGGTGTTACTGCAGTGCTAGTTTGTCTGTGTACTTGGAGAATGACAGCTAAATGTGGCCTGTTGTGTCATTTTCAGGCAACAACCACGCAGCGTGAGACACCAAGAACTGACTCTGAGAATAAGGAATTAACAGAGCTGGCTTTGAAAGGATTAATGCTTGTGTCAAAATGGACTCAGCAAGTCATGGAGTTGGTATGCTCTATTGTTTGCAAAAAATGATAACACTTTCTTAACTAAGTAGTTTACCATAAGTTAAATGGTTTAAATGGTTACTATTTTACTTTCTGAACTCTTACTTTCTCTGACAGTTGATATGTAAGAGTAATTAATGTGTGGACCAGAAGAAGTAAAAGTATTTGATGGGTCTGCACAAAAAGTAACTCTCTTCCCAGACAGACATAATAAAATTAAATAAAATAATTTTAAATAATTGTTACTGTAGTATGCACCTGACGAGATATATATATATATATATATATATATATATATATATATATATATATATATATATATATATATATATATATATATATATATATATATATATATTATATATATATATATATATATATATATATATATATACACACACACACACGCACGCATACACACACACCCACCCACACACACACACACACACACATATTCACACACACACACACACAAAATTATTAGTCAATAAAATATTATTAATTTGAGAGAATGTTGAATTAAGAATCAAAATAATAGCACTCGGGACACTCCCATAAACGCTCATTCCCCCATCTTCAGCAGCAGGTTAAGAGTTCCAATTCCGATGGTACCAGTAACTGTCTGATTGTACATCCATCTCGGCTTTCCATTGAGCATTGATCATTGGCTAGAACTCTTTGTGTGGGTTCCGGGGCCCTATTATAGGGGAAAAAAGAAAAGACCCCACTGCTTACCAAAAAGCATGTCGTAAGAGTCGACTAATTGGCAGCTTCCTTTGAAGTCGGAGTGCATCTGCCTGAGAGACAAGGAACCAGCAGTCTGCATACAAATGAGTCAGATCTGTAAAATGGATGCACACGCAACACTCAGGTTCTGGAACAACCAGAACTTTCTGCCAGAGTTTACAGCTGGTGTCAGTCTATAAATTTAACAGTACATTTGTTTATTAAAATAATTAGCTGCTTGCATTTAACGACTTGCTTAACACTTGTTGATGTTTATCCAGTAGTACTTTAACCAAATGGCATGTAGTGAGTGATACTTGCAAGTTTGCACCAACTATTATGTTGGTTTCCATCTTTACAATATGTATGTTAACAATCGTATATTTTCTCCCTTCTTTTTTTTTGCTGTTTGTCAGCTAAAATAACTCAAGCACACACCAAGCCTTCCTGTCCTTTATCTCTTGTGCAGTTTGCTCTGTGTCCACCCACCTTATTAACCCCCATTTATTATTACCCTTTTATTTGTTTTTGCTCTTTTTTTATTTTATCGGCTCTGAGATCATTCAGGTTTTTTGTCAGGTTTTTTTTTTTCTTCAGTGTGTGGCCTGGCCTGTCTATAGTCAGTCTTTTTCCCACCCACTGATTTTTTCAGATTTTTTTGTTTGGGTATTTCTCAAAGCTCTACTTTCGTAATCAGCTTACACATAATTATTCACAAGCATTAATTAGTAAATGTTTGTATTTTGTTGGTCATTATTTCAGTCATTCTGTATTTACTGGCTTAGTAAGCATGTTATCCAGTACAACTAATTAGAGTTGTTTCCTTCGAAGGCAGATGGCATGTGCCAGAGAGGTGAGGAACCAACAATCTGCACAGAAATAAACCAGATTTGTCAAATTAAATGGGTGTGCATTCAAAACACAGATTGTAGAACAAGACCACAGTTTAGGAGTAACCTGACAACCAGGACTTTCTGCCACAGTTCAAAAACAGTGAACACTAAGAAGGAGAGAGTGCTGATAACACTACTGGATATGATATATATATATATATAAAACAAAAGAATTTGTATTGATTGTAACTCATATAAACAAGTAGAAAGATAGAAGGACATGCTGGCAAATTTAAACATCTAAAGCTATAGTTACTGTGCCAAGAATCGAGCTTGTTACCTCCAAATGAGAGAGTGCCTCACTGCAGAAAAAATATACTAAGACATATGAGCAACTAGGCACCTCTAGGTACCCATGTCTTTTTCTTCTTCTTCTTCTTGGCTGTAAACTCTGATGAAAAGTTCTGATTGTTCATCGGACTCTACATTTTAGCCTTGTTCCAGAACCTGAGTGTTGTGTGCACATCCATTTTACAAATCTGACTTAATTGTGTGCAGATTGTTGGTTCCTTGCCTCTCAGACAGATGCACTTAGACTTTAAAGGAAGCAACCAATTAGTCATAGTTTTATGACATGCTTGTTACGGAGACAGTAGGTCTGTTCTTGTTCTTCTCCACACTGGGGCCCAGGAACCCACATGGAAAGGTACCCACTTGTCCTAGTACATGTGTTCCTCTTTTTATTTTGTGTACAGTCGGTAAATTGTTTAGGTAACTGCTTTTAAAACATCTGTTATAAATTTTCTTGCTAGTATTTATAATTGGGAGACAAAGAAAACGCATGTGTAACTCATGTTAGAAATATGCTCTAAAACCTGTGAATTTGTTGAAATGTTCTTAAAACAAATGCTCTTCTCCAGTACTCTTGGAAGTTGATGAATCCTACAGATCATCATGCCAACAAAGACTGTCCGGAGACTGATGAAGCCTATGAAAAAGTAAGCATTCAGAAACAAATAGTTTTTTTGGCCTTTCTTTATTCCTATGTCACTGTGGGTTTCAATGCAAAGACATTCTAGTTATGCTATTTTCCTGTTATGGATTTTTAGACCAAGCTGCTGTTATCTCGCATCAAGTATATTTAATTTATCTTGCATCTGATTCCTTGAATGGGACAGAAGAGAAATGTCATAAGCGAAGTCCAGATCATCAAGCTGTTTTGTAGGGGTCCACTGAGTTCCATTCTTGGTGTTAATAACAGTTACTGTTTTCATAATCCAGTCTATAGCCAGTTAAAAAAAAAGAGAGGCTACAAAAGACATCCCTGTCGCACACCTGTATTTATTTCAAATGTATCTGTTAGCTTTCATTCATGAAGAACTCGACATTTCATGCCTTTACTAAGTTAATAATTTTATGTGGGATTCCATAGTGCCCCATCAATTTCCAGAGAGATTCCCTATCTGTGCTGTCAAATGCTTTTTCATAGTCTATAAATCCAATGTAAAGTGGTGGGTTCGGTTCAATGCTTTGCTCTGTTATAATATGTAATGTGGCTATCTGGTCAGTACAGAATCTGTTTGACCAAAAACCTGCCTGTTCATCTCTTAGCTTTTTATCAATAGCATCTTTTAATCTTTCTTAAATAATTCTACTTAATATTTTTCCAGGAACTGACAGCAACATAATTCCTCTATAGTTTTCACATTCCTGTAGATCACCTTTTTTGGGCAGTTTCACAAGATAACCTTCTCTCCAGTCTGCTGGTATTTCTTTGGTCTCCCAGACTTTACTAAATAATTTATGTGGCTATTCAGTTGATTTGTTTATGTTGGCCCTAATGGCTTCAGCTGGGATACCATCTGGGCCTGCTGCCTTTCCTTCCTTGAGAAGATTGATAGCTTTTCTAATTTCCTCTTTAAATGGTCTCTCACAGTTGATATCCAGTTCCATTTCTAAAGGCTGGATATCTGGGGAAACCTCTGGACTTGGTCTAATTAGAATCATTTCAAAAATTCAACCCATCTGTCCATTTGATCTTTAGTGTTAGTAAGTACCTTTCCTTGACTATTTTCGATTGATCCAGTTGGCTGACTATATTTACCTACTAATTTTCTTGTGATACTGTAAAGTTCTCTGAGGTTTCCTTTTGCTGCTACTGTCTCCGCTTCTTGTGCTAGATCATTTAAATAATTCACTTCATCTGCTCTTATTCGCCTCCTAACTTCCTTATTGGCTTCTTTGTATTTATCCTGAGCTCTAGCTTTAGCAGCTCAAGTTTTGCTATTGTTTAAGTCTGCCTTTTTACTTTTCCTTTTTTCAATAAATTTAATGGTTTCTGGTGTTATCCATGCTTTATGTTTCTGTTCTTTCTTGCCAAGAACTTCTACACAAGATTCATTCCAGATTCCTTTGATCTGATCCCAGCAGACTTCTGTGCTGACATCTTCAGCTGACTGCTGCAACACCTGGTACTTATTATAGACCAACTGAGAACTGTTCCTTAACTTCTTTATCCCTGAGATAACCTACATTATATTGGTTTCTATGATTATAAGGTGTTATATATCTTTTAAGTTTCAACTTGATTTTACTTACCACCAGGAAATGGTCAGTAAATACATCGGCACCTCTGAAAGCCCTAACATCATAAAGGGATGATCTAAACTTTTTGTTAATACATAGGTGATCAATTTGATTAGTTGTCTTATAGTCTGGTGATTCCCATGTTTTTGTGTATTCTTTTATGGGGAAAAATACTTCCACCAAAAACATACTGGTTTCCTGCACAAAAGTTTGAAAACAATTCTCCATTTTCATTCTTCATAACCTGTGTTGTCTGATGCCATTTTAGCATTCAGGTCACCCACCAAAATTTTTAAAATGCGCTTTCTTTCATTATAATATTTTGAAGCTGCATGTAAAATTCTTCCTTAGCAGATGCATCTTTATCATTTGTTGGTGCATAACACTGTATTACTGACATGTTCACCTTCTGTTTCGCTGTTCTAAATGATGCTCTTATTTTTCTGGGACTCACCACTTCCCATTCTATTAGTGCCCTGTCTGTTGTTTTTTTTCGATAGCATCAGGGCCACCCCTTCTGTGTTGGGCGAATTTTCCTCTGTGTCCTGAGAACAAAATAGTTTCCCCTCAATTTAGAATACTTTCCCCACCCCAGTCCATCTAGTTTAACATAACCCTAAAATACTAATTCTATAATGTTTTATTTCCCTTGCTACTTCCATTGTTCTCCCTATATCATAGAGAGTTCTAACATTCCAGGTGCTAATTCTGGAGGTTTTCCTAGCTGAGAGGAGCTACGTCAATGATCCGGACTCCTTACGGCTTTCTCCACACCGTGTCATACTTCTTCTACTTGAAGAGCCTCCCCTCATCTTGGTGGCTGGGTTTTTTTTGCTTCTCTTTTTGACTTATCCATGGTTGATCGGTTTTTGTGGCTATTGTTTTAACAGGATGAGGTAGCCAACCTCAAGCCCAACTTTACCTTTAGTCGCCTCTTACGACATGCCTGCTCATACTGTATTTTATTGACTGTTGTCAGTGAGCAGTTAATCTAGTGTTTAGTATAAAGGTGCTGGAGGCTAAATCATACCTCTAAGTAGCTGCAGACAAAGAACACCCTGCAGCTCTCCATTGTTGGAGAACAAGATACATACACATGTCATAATTGCAACAGACTCTGAAAGCCTGCTGAGAAAGGTAAAGACAAGGATGCTTCAAGCTGAGTGGCAAGCTTCACTGGAAAGGTCACAGGTAAGGAGCATACTTTGGATCTCTTCTCCTGGCCATGCCGGTGTGAATAGACAAATTGGCTGGATCTGCACCACTGGGTGGGGAACTGATGTAGGACAAAGCAGATGTGGTCAGGGTCCTTTGGGAACAAGCAACGGAATCAGTAGAGAAAGAAGATTATTATGGCCTGGAGAGAATGAGGCACCTAGGTGTAACCAGAGGGTCTGGCCGGCTGACTACACTCTGGGGCAAGGCAAGACGGACATATTACCAGATTGTGACCGGTGCCATCAGTATTAGAACTTTGCGCTGGCTGCTGAAGATGAGGACAGAGCACACATGGAAATGCTCCAGTGCTGTGATGTCAATTGTAGACTCAAATCAACTCTAGTGTTTAGTAGACACTGCATTCATACAGTGAGAACTATAATTAGAGTTAAATAAAAATGTAAGAAATCAAAAAATATGAATATCGCAAACATTAATAAACAAATACATTGATACAACAATGATGGGACAGTCATGACATCTAGTGCAATGTGTGCTGTAGAGAAAAAAACGTGTATGTACATACACGTGTCAACCGAAAGGCACAAATATTGCATTTAAAAAAATGTCAATGCAGTTACATCCTAGGATAAATAGAGGTCAGTAAAAATTAGAATTACCCTAGCAAAGGTTACCTTTTGCAATGAAGCAAAAAATAGCAATACGAAAATGTCAAATGTTGTGAGAAAATATGTTAATGTGGTTTTTAAAACTATGACCTTAACACACACACAATTTAATAATATTCACATTCCAAACATGGTATGTAGACTTAGGTAACAACTTATCATCATCCAGGAAAAATTATTGCTCCTACATACTTCATGGCTGCCCCGTATGGCAGGCAGCCTGGAAGGTTTGTGATAAACTATGATGTTTATTGATAGTGTTTATATTTTTTGGAGCAAATGTGAAGGCAAGGAAGATAGAATGTAAACTGACTCACACTGGCTATGATTTCATCTCACAGAGACATCCATGTTAGACTGTTAAGTCAGTTCAAGAATTAAATATTTATTTTTAATTTAAAAATAATGTCATATAATATTTTCATATCATGCTATAAAATTTAAAAAAGCTGTAGCACCAAACAAGTAGGAAAAATTGTAAAGGTAATGAAACATGTAAAAGACAAAATAAAAAATTTGTGCATATGCAATTTCATAATAATTTGTGGTATATTTACAAAGTTGTTTCTCTGACCATTAACAGGCCACACGCTATAATTACAGCAGAGATGAAAAGTTTGCTCTGATTGAAGTCATTGCAATGATAAAAGGGCTGCAGCTTCTAATGGCTAGAATGGAAACTGTGTTTATGGATGCAATTCGACGACACATTTATGCAGAACTGCAGGAGTTTGTACAGCATTTTTTGAGAGAACCTTTGCGCAGGGCAACCAAAAAGAAAAGCGAAATTATAAGAGTGTCAGTATTTTTTTCTACATTTATGTAATAACATTACTGATATTTTTCAAATAAAATTGCATTTTGGGAAGCAGCAATAGTGCAGTGGCACAGTAATGCAGCCTCATTCATGATACATTTGAAATCCACAGTGGCATATTTTTACAACTGACCTGGGCTCCGAGGTCAGCCAAGCTAAACACTTGGTACCAAGAGATTTTCCTGGATGTGTAGGCAGCTGGCATGATTTTAACAACATCTCAACAAGTGCTGATTGGTCTAAAAAAAAATCTGGTACTAGCACTGCATGCCCCAATGTAGGGAAGAGGTCCTTTATTCACTTAGAAGAATGCGTATTTATTGTATAGTCCCCAGGAAAATGTGACACATATCTTCTGCTCTGAACAATTGAAAATACACAGGTTTCCCAACACCTGCCAAGCGGAGAGCACTTAGATACCCTAGTCTGTTATGTAACCTAATCTGTTATGTAACCTTATTAAACCGTTTTTCTTTTCAGAGCAACAGAAAACTGAAAATGTTATAGTTCTGTAGCTCTTAGACTGGAGGACCAGGGTATTTCTATTTATCTGTTCTTTTTCCTTTGACCTGTTTAGCTTGGGAGACCCTGCTAGTAACTATGTTGCCGCTCATATAGCGCTCAGGATTATTTAAAAACTCAGGCATTCCCTGCCATGGCAAGGTGGAGACACCTTTGGGGTAGGCTGAACATCTGATTCATGACAATTCCCGCCCAGGTGATATTGTTATCTATACACATAGCTCTGTGTTGAGAGACAGAAGTGTATGGGGTTCATATCATAAGTGAGTGGATGGCCCTAAGTGCAGCAAAGCCTAGCTCATAATTCCACATCTAATTTGAGGTGGAGGCAGTCACTAAATCCTTCCACAAGCTCGAAAACTAGCTTCACACACAAGTTGTGATTGTAACACTCACAAGCTTGCTGAGAAAGGTGGAGACAAGTATGCTCGATGCAAAATTGCAAGCATAACCAGATATTCTGGGTAGTTAGCAACCTTTGGATAGATATTTACTCCAGGGCATTCAAACATTTTGGTCATGGCAGAAACGTAAGTTCTTTCTGCACTGCCTGGTGAAAAATTTGCGCAGTACAAGCTAGGTGTGGTCAGGGCCCTTTTAGAGTGAGTGAATAGTGCCAGAGCACAAATAATTCATCAAAGTCTAAAGAGAATGGTGCAGTGGGGAGTGACTGAGGATCTGGCCGACATTAGCATCGAGGGGAAAGGCAAGATGGACATACAATCAGACTGCAGCTGGTACTATCAGAAGTGGGTGGGGTGTGCACTGGGCAAAAATCTTGTTTCAGTATTACACCGAGACAACCTTGAAAAAAACTAAGGAGACCTTGAAAAAGACCTTGAAAAGCCTTGAAATTGATTGGTAAATTTGGCTATGAACCCTGTCTGGCTGCTGTAGATGGTAGTGTGGTACTTGTGGAAATGTCCCAAGTGCTGTTATGTCGGTTCTGAACTCAACTCAAGACTGAAGAGAAAATCCCAGTCGCACCTCCATATGGTAGAGGATGCTAACACAGTTAGGGGCACAGAGTACCAAGATAAGTATACACCTCTAGGGTGCCCTCTGTTAATAAGAGTACTACAGATCACTGATCATAGCACTCACTTGTCCTGGCAGTCTAAAAGGTTCCTAAAGACTGATGACAAGGGGAACATTACTGTCCCAAGAAACCTTTTGTGGAAGCCAAATGATGAACTTATAGATTTGATGGTGAAGCCCCAAGGTCAGACAGTTCATAGACATAAACTGGAGAAGAGAATGATGACTGAGCAGTAAAGCAGTGGAAATGACAGCCTTTATCCATAGTAAAAATTTTGAG
The DNA here is from genome assembly GCA_905116865.2 of Candidula unifasciata. Taxonomy (NCBI): domain Eukaryota; kingdom Metazoa; phylum Mollusca; class Gastropoda; order Stylommatophora; family Geomitridae; genus Candidula; species Candidula unifasciata. The sequence goes on along the minus strand of CAJHNH020006534.1, from coordinate 199,560 downwards.
ATCACATATCTTCTCTGTAGCAACATACTGGCGTGAGTTTTGAACAGCCTCACAATCTTTAATGAAGAACATTATAGCTTAAAAAAAAAGAAATTCTAACCGTTATGGGTGCCCCAGTTACAACTTCTTTGGATTTTGAACAGGGTATCAGGGATTTGCCTTGTTCGTCTGCCATCCTCTTCAAGTCTCAGGAGTGACCTAACCTTCAGGTAGCTATCTGGAGAGGAAAAACAATCAGTCAGTTGCCATGTCATGGCTTTTGAGCTGACATGCTACACATTCTCTAGACTATTATGGCTTTTGAGCATATGGGTATAAGTCACTGACTGTCTTGAAATCATTAAGGAAGATAATTGAAGCTTTTGAACTGAATTGCTACAGAAAAATTTGAAAAATAACATGGACAGAGAAGAAAAGAAATATTAACATTAAAATTATCTGAACATCAGGGTAGACTGGCTCATAAACAGCAACTTGTCTTAAAAACTAAAATACTTTGGCCATATAAGATGTTGTAGATGCTTAGAGTGAATTTTAATGGAGGGCAGATACCAGGTATGAGGGACTGATAAGCATGAAGTGTGTCACTGGACATAAAAGACACCTTAGGCGGGAAAGTGCATGAGGCAAGAGAGCTGAAGAGGGACCGAGATGCCTTCAGGCAGGCTGGAGCAACATTCCGTAAAGGACAAGCTATATGATGAATTGAAACTTGCATATGTGCGCGGGTACACACACACACACACACATACACACACACATGAGTATGATCCAAGTGAATTAACTTACCATTATTGAAGTAACAGCTGTTTGGTACTGAAAAACTTAATAATGTTTTTTATACATTTTGCCAGCATAGAAGCACATGCGCAAAAACTGCATGCATTTATGCGCAAACACGCATGCCCCCATGCACGCACACAGAAATAGTGATTGAAACTAATGTTATTGAAAGACATGTGAACATTGTAAATATATACATAGAAATGTTATATCTGCAATCATTTTGCAGCATCATCATGTCTGTCCGTGATACTTGCGTTGACTGGTACAGAGGCACAGAGCCAACAGATGACCCTGCACTGTTGGGGAAAAAAGATCCTACTGAGGGTTTTCACATTAAAGTACCACGCAGAAATGTTGGTCCTTCATCCACACAGGTGAGCAACAGTTTGTTCATGTGCCTCTTTTTCTAAACTAAATTACTGATCCTTAGTCCACTTTTTTAGTGGGTTTAGTTGGATGTTGGTAAGGCTGTAAATGTAATAAACTGCTGTACAAATATCATGAAAAAAAAAAGCTGAAAGGTTTAATCATATTTGCAAATATACTTTAATAATGTCCTGTTATCTTTTATTCTTTTTTTTTTCTTCCTGCTGATGAAGGCTTAGGAGGGAAATGTCCATCCTGTTGCTTTAGAAAATTATAAATTGATATTTTCCATTTTCATCATTTGTCCTTAAGGCCATGTTCAAAACATCAAATTTGGGCCAGGACAACATTTTTTGGAATAGTGTGTTTTTACACACCTAGTATGTCTTCTGTCAGATTTAGTATTTGTTTTGCCTAAAATAGGTTATTTTAATGCAATATTAATATTTTACTGAGCTAACCCTAGCTGTGAAATTATTTGTTCATTAAAATTTATTACGAAATTAGCGAAGTTTCGCCCTTGGCAACACTATATGCACAAGGAGTTGGCTGTATTTATTATGTGTCATTGAAACCGGAATGAAATCCCCTACACTATTCAGCCGGATTCGCCGATTGTGGAATTTTATGTTTTCCATTCACCGCCGATTCATTGAACTCTATAAATGTCCAGAAACTCCCATTTATGGACGTAAACACGATCTCAGTCTCTACAGGCGATTCTCGCTGGCTGAAACCAATTACGTTGGTGTCCGATTCTTAAAGATGGCCGCTCTGGTGGATTGTTTACCCAGAAATGGCATGACAACTGTGAATCGAAAAATACCTCGTTCCAAGAAATTTAAACTCTACTTAGCGGATCAACATCAGAAAGCTCAAAATCTACAATTGGCAAATGTTTGTAAGCAAAGATAGGTCTACCAGACCATCATTAACATTACAGAAAATTTAGAATGCTACACATCTGACATGCTTGTTCCCAGCGTCGTTGGGATTTTGGCAGTCAGTGATTCTGTACCATCATGTTCTAGTTCTCCAAGTTGTGGAAGTGACACTCTTGCAGAAAAAACCTGCAGCCAGTTTAAGAGAAATATGTATGAATATATGACCTCATCTAGCAGCATGTGCATTTCTGTTGATAATAGTGGACATAAAAAACAACAGCTGGAGAACAGAGAAGTAGTTGACTTTTGTGAAATTGATAAATTGATCAAAACATTCTGTTGTCCACTATGTAAAAATAGTGGTCTTATTTTGAAAACTGACAACAAGAAAACTCAAGGATTAGCTGTGCATGCAGAAGTTTACCGCTCGCGTTGTGAAGAAGTGGTTACTGTAAGGTACTGGCTTCAAGAAGTAATGATGGCGATAGATCTTTTGCCATCAACAGTTAAATTAAATTCAAAGTTAGAAGATCTGGAGGACATGGTTTTCTCTTAAGCCATGAAGTATGTTCGGCAAGTAAATGCACAGGAGTCAGTCATCACTCTACATGACAATGATGTGCTGGATATTACTGTAAGCTTTGATGGCACTTGGTTGACAAGAGGCCACACATCCTACATTGGGGTTGTCCATACAGTGGATTTACTTACTGGACTTTGCATAGATGTGCATGTTATGTCCACCTATTGTCAGGTGTGTGAAACCACTGTAATAATAATTTCACAAAATCTGCTGGAGGTGGAGGCTGTACAAGTGCTGTGGCCCGCCATAAGCTTCGTTATACATCAGTACTTTCTGATGGTGATGCCAAAACATTTGCGGAGCTTACCAAGATCAAACCTTATGGGGGGATCATTCACATAGACAAAGAGGAATGCATCAGCCATGTTAGTAAATGCCTTGGAACAGCACTCCGTAATGTTGCTGACAATTTTTACAACAAAGCGATAAGAAACAACACAAGTGTAGAGTCCATGAGGAACAGTGTTATGGCTTCACTGCATCACTGTTTTTCAACAGACAAAACTTCACCTGTTTTTCAACAGACAAAACTTCACGCCATGAAATGTGCCCAAGTGGAGAGCAATCTTGGTGTTTTTGTTCAGTCTGCCCTGGCTAAGCACCAGTCCCCGGGTTCTCATGACAAGATGTTACACACATAGCTCAACTGTGACAAGCTGCAGAAGTATCTTTTGCCAATTTATGAAAGGCTGACCCTAAACTACTTAGCAGATGTGTTTCAGGAAAAATTCAGAATTCAAATGAGTGATTACACAGCCTGATCTGGGCTCGCTGTACTAAAGACAAGTTTGCCTCACGCAAGCGCGTTCAGTTTGCAGTAGTAACTGCAGCAAGAGAGTTCAACTTTGGTGCTGTAGCTTCTCAAGACACTGCCCAGTTTTTTGGATTTTCTGCAAGCCTGCATATGAAGAGACTAGGAGCATCTAGGATGCAGAAGAGAGTTAGAAATAGCAAGAAAAAGTAAACTAAGAGACACAACAGTGTACGAACTGCCAAATTGAAGAGGAAAGATGAACTACATGCCCCCAAGAGGGAGGTCCTGCACTTACAGCAGGATTGTTCTAATGATCATGTAATATCAGAAACTTTTTTCTGTGTAAAATGTTAAATTATGAAAATAATTTTATTAGTAAAATAAAACGTGCAAAAATTCCTTTTTCCTTGGTGTTCTCATTTTGGCAGTTTTTCGGCTCACAGTATATTGTTTTTAGAAACTGCTCGTCTGATTATAATGAAACTTTGTTCATTTATTTAACATTGTATTACTTATGCAGATACAATAGCATTTGTGAAACTAAGGATGGGTTTTTGTGCATCAGTCAGAAAGCCACAAAAATTGTCTAAAAGTATTTGCTAAATTTTAAAAATTTAGTAGAAAAAAATGAAAAGTGATATCATAAAAACGTTTTGTACTTGTGTAAAGGGGCTATGAATGTATAAATATACCCAAACAAAATTGAGCCTGTACATACAAAAATGGTGGTTTTAGACCTGTCTGAAGAAATCAAACTGACCATTGTTTATCTTGGTTTCCATAGCAACCATTGAGTGCACAGTAAGTTTGACAGCATTTTTTTCGATCTGAGGTCTTCAATGTTAAACTATATACCATACCAGAACGTAGAAATTAATAGTATACAGTTAAGTTTCAAAAAGTAAGCATCACCTTAATTTAAAAATGAGCACTCTTTCAGTTGTTTCCAGCTTTTGTTGTCATTTCGATTATTCCATGGGTTTGTTTTTCGAACCATGGCAACTTGTGTTTGATATTTGAATCCTTTTTAATGATGTAATTTTTCCCCTAACTGCTCTGAGCTCACAGAATGTTGTAGTAGAAATATAGTTGCTCACATTCCAAGATTCACTACCATACAACAGTTATATGACATTTCAATACTCATTTTCTGTTGTTTAATGAGAGGGATTTATTACATAAAATACTTTTCATCTTCTGAAAGGGCCCCCTTTGCCTGGTAAATTCTGCTCCTAATTTCTGTCACACATTGTCCATCTGATGTCTGGAATGATCCCAAATACTTGAATTTATTGACTTGGTAAGCACTTTCCTTTCTATTGCTGTGTCACATTTTGGAGTTATCTTCTTCTTTGATATAAACATTGTTTCTATTTTCTTGATAATCAAGGAGAGTACCTTCTTTATATTCTCAAGTAGGTCAATTGTTTCTGCAGGTCTTCTGCATTTTCAGTTAATAATACTGTATCATCTGCATAACGAAGATTGTTTATATTATAACCTTCAGCTAGTATTCCTGGTCTATCCTTGAGCTCCCTCATTATTATTTCACTATAGAGAGAGAGAGAAGAGATACAGTGACAAAACACACTCTTGTCTCACTCCTTGCTTTTTCTGCTCAGACTGGAGGGAATTAAATAGTATGATAGAATCACTTATGGAGAGCTTTGGAGAGAACTAAACAAAATCCAGTGAGTTAGGAGGTGAAGAAAAGACGCCAACGGGGCATACAAATACAGGCAGACCAAAAATTGCATGGATTATTGAGCTAGAAAGTTAGGTTATGAAGATGGGGTGGACATGGGACAAGCTGCATTCAGTGGCAAAAGCAAGGCAGGGCTTCTAGTGAGCCCTAAATAAATCGGGAACTCCATACAGGTACCATAATCCTTTTAATGTAATCAGGAAATCAACAGTAAAAGGAGATTTATACTGTAGGAAGGTTGTGAATGGACACATGATGTCGGTTGGATTTCCTAATTCTATTTTTTGCACCGCTTACGTTTATAACATTCCCCCCCTCTCCCCCACTCTCTCTCTCTCTCTCTCTTGGTGCAGTTCATGTAATTTAGCGTGTTTAGTGATCAATGTTGTCACTGTATCTTTGTTCTTTGTCTGTCTGTCAGTATTTATAACCTTCCCTCTTTCAATCATTGCTATCTTCCATTCTCTCTTCACTGACTGTTCTTCTTTCACCTTCTCTATGTCTCCCATCTTCTGTCTCTCCTCCTCCCTCTCACTCTTCTACCTTGCACCCCAAACTTTGTCTTTTTTTTCTTTTTCTCTTTTTTGCCAACTTTCCCTGTCCCCCATCTCTCTCCTTCACGCCTATTCCTCCTGTCCCCCCTCCTCTCTTCCTGTCTCTTCCTTCCCTCTCTATATAGTCTTACTCTGTCCTTACCTCTCTATATAGTTTTACTCTGTTCTTTACCTCTTTTATTCTTCTCTTTCCCCCTTTCCCATCATCCATTTTTTCTTCTATCTTTCAAACCACTCTCCTCCCCCTTCATCTGTACTGCTCTCCTTCTCCCCTTCTATCTTTAATTACTCTCTCCCATCTTCTCTTTCTGCTGCTTATTCTCTTCCAGCTTTCTTCCTACTCTCCCTCCTTGTCTTTATTTCCTCTCTTCTCTCTCTTTCCCTGCTGTCTCCCCTCTCCCTTCTCCCCTCTCTGTATATCCTTGCTCCGTATTCTGTCACTGTGTCATTCTCCTGCCTTCTCCATCTCCCTCCTGCCCCCCTTCCCCATCTATCTCTTGTTCCTTTTTCCTCCCATTCCCAACTTGGTGTGGTTTGTGGTTGAGGGCAGGAAAATACCTGTGCTCACTAATTAGTGGAGGCTGAAAAATAGAACCATAAAGTTTCCTGGGAAGTTAGATTGACTAGCTTGATCTCCCTGTTAAGTTGCTCATATTCTGTAAAATACTATCTGCTGATTGTCAGCATCACGCCGGCTGCCTCTACTTCCCGGGACTGCCCCTGGTGCCCACTCAAGGCTGGGTCGACGTTGGAGCCAAGGTCATGTTTGAAAAAAGTCCGGCTCCTCCAGGGACCGAACCCATACCCTCCAATCCGCGGCGAGCGTCTAGCCGCTCCGCCAGGGGGACTCCCTGTATTGACTGAGGTACGCTGATATATGTGTTGGTGGGAATGTGGGATCTCTAATACTTTCATACAGTAAATTTGTCACGATTAAGCTTTGTGTTTTGATGACAAATGTGTTATTTGTTTCTATAGTTGTACATGGTGCGAACAATGCTAGAGTCTCTGGTGGATGAGAGAAGTGGTGGGAAGAAGAGCATGCGTAAGGAAATGGATGAGCAGCATGTGGCCGTTATAGAAGAATTCCACAGAAAATCGTTCTTCTGGAATTACTTGCTTAACTTCAATGGTTAGTGAGTTGTTATTCAGTTCTCCATTAATTTTAGCTCTATAAATTATGCATTTTGTTTTCATCTGTTTGATAATCTGTAAGATCAGTCATTATAGAAGACTGTTAACTGTAGCCTTCACTGCACTGTGCTAAGTTAGTTTGTAACATAGAGGTTAGGATCCCCCTCACATGTCTTATGTGTGATATATTGGTGAGGTATGCAATGTTATCTGTGGTGGTGGGGGTTAAATCTGTTAGTAACAACAGCTTCTATTGCTGAGCACTGAAAACACTCCTGGTTGAGACCAGAAATTGTACAAATGCTGTACACTGCATGTTGGTTCTCCAGCCTTGATTGATTGATCATTAAAGTCTCCTGACAAGAACAACCATACTATATCTAAATGAACAACTGCCTGACAAGAACTCAGTGACATAACATTTCTGCATTGTGTATTGCTGCTGACAAAAGTAGACGCCCATAAAGAACAATAAACCACTGGATTTCACTGAAAGAAGCAGACACAATCCAAGAGACTGAACAAAAAATTCACGCAGCAAGCAAGTATAAATTACCCACATGATATCATTAGACCCTAGGCTAAAACTAAGCAGAGCACAGTAAATCACCATTTTGTTTACCTCTTCAAGGTCAGTAAAGACTATCATCTATTATCTGAAGTGAAATTTACCAACACACTAGCCAGAATTGTCCCCAGCCTCTTGAACTCTGGCTTGAACTATGCATTTTCTGCGTTTATTCTGCGTTTATTCTGCGTTGTCTAGTTCATCAGAGAATTGCAAACCTTTATTAGTCATAAAGTAGCACATCCAAGACCTAAATGTAAGGGATTACATGTCAATGTGACAGATGAACATATTTTACATATAGTTGTCTGGTCAACAGCATCATGTGTCATGCAGAGATGTACAGATGTTCATGTTAATCTCCTGTATTTAAAGCAGCCCTGTGGGTACTGGATTGGAGTCTGCTGACAGTGACATTTTAAAACCTTGTGGAGAAAACTTAGGCTTAATTCTGTCAGTTGATATCTATGTAGTGCTGAATCACAACCTGGTTACATCCTAATATGCTTCTTCACAACTGTGAAGTTTCCATATTCTTCTTGCACATCTGGTTTTTGTGCTTGGGGAGTGGAAGGAAACCGCTGCGCACAGTTCACTGTATCAGGAAAAAAGTCTTTGACACCATTCACACTTAACCAGAAGTTTATTTCATGACTCAGACAATCTGAATGCTAGTGTAGCAGACTTAAAATTAATATTCTTCCAGGAAACAAACCAACCAATTGAAGATAACACACTTAATATTTTCATTTGGGGTGGGGGGGGGGGGGGGGGGGGGGGGGGGGGGGGGGGGGGGGGGGGGGGGGAATAAAGTGTTAAAAACACATTACTAATTTCAGCATTTCTTGTACAGTGCATATGATATGAAAATATTGCAAAATGTTTATACCAAGTAGTTTTATTCAGAAGCACTGATATTTTCACTTGCTTTTAACAGTCAGCAGTTTTTTCTTTCTCTTTAGCATCACTTTTCAACTGCTGTGACTTGTCCCAGCTCTGGTTTAGAGAGTTTTTCTTGGAGCTGACCATGGGAAAACGTATACAGGTATTTTACAGTAAATTTTAGTTTATAAAACTGATAGTTATTCCACTGTACAGTGGAACCTCGCTTAACGAGCATAATTCGTTCCAGAACCATACTTGTTAAGCAAAACACTCGTTATGCGAAACTTTTCTCACATAAATTAATGTAAAAAACAATAATGCCTTCTATGTGGAAAAACATACTCACAAAATGCTATGTATAACATTTATTTAAAAAAAAATTATATACATATTGGTAAGGAGAGTGAATCATCTTCACCCTTTCTTCAAATGCGGAACCAACCCACCTGAAATGCGAATTCGATTTGCAAAAAGAAAAAAAAGTCGAAATAATTATGATACGTAGCTAATTATTTTTCTAATTGAAAGATGTCCAGAGACATTTGTTTTGCAGACTTCAAAATTTGACGAAAATGCGACACAGCATTATCATTATATACATTTTCAGCGCGCATAGCCACTTTATTATTAGGGTGATGCTTCTCAATGTAAGATGCAACAGTTTCACATGCTTTCAGCATTTTTCTTATTTCTCCTCCTCTGACAAACTTTCCTCCAAAACTTCTTGCTGTGAAACACAATACAATTCCATAAGCTCTTCCACAAGCTTTTCGATATCACTGTTATTCACCTACAGCCCCATGATAGTGGCCAAAGTCACAATCTCGTCGACTACATGTTCCACAGGTACTGTCTCGAACCGCTCAAAGTCAAAAATCAACAAAGCTCTCCGGCCAAAGCTTCTTCCAAGCAGAAGTTAAGGTTCTCTTGGTAACCCCTTCCCCCGGCTTGTCGATCCTCTTGAGGCAGGCAACGATGTGGAAGTGATTTTGCCAAAGCTCTCTGAGAGCGAGGTTGGTCCCTTCAGTCACCTGAAAACAATACTCGAAGAGTGCTTTAGTGTAGAGCTTCTTAAAGTTAGAAATAACTTGCTGGTCCACGGGCTGGAGTAACGGAGTGGTGGTGGAAGGCAGAAACTGGATCTTGATGAACTTGAATTCTTCAGAGAGGTCATCTTGTAGGCATGGAGGATTCATGTACACATATCACAATATAACACAAGTTTGAGAACATGTGTAATCACAAGCAACACACGAAATAACAGCTAAATCAACTAAAGGGTACTAAACGATGCTACTGGAACGAGTGCTAAACACAGACTGATATAACATGGGCACAATCCGGGACTTCCCGTCTCCTTGCCACTCGTTATGCAAAACGTCGCTCGTTGAGCAAGTCATTTTTTTAACAATTTGTTTTGCTCGTTATGAGAGGTGCTCGTTAAGCGAGGTTCTACTGTACTTGTATGATATTTATGTAAATTAGCTTGCCTGTAAGTTTGACCAGGATGACTCTATCCAGTATACTCCAGTACCCTTTAGTTGATTTAGCTGTTATTTTGTCAAACACTAGTCCTGCTCCTCTTTCTTGTTTCTCACAACCTGAATATATTATTGTATTTTAGTCAGTATTTTTTTTTGACTAGATCCCTTCCATCTCGTCTTGAATTATACTAGTTTTGTTAGTTATGATCCAGTGATAGCTTTCCTTCCGCAAGATGTATACGTTTAACTCTACTAGCCTTTAAATAGACAGACTCCCCAGTAAAGGTTGGAAATATATAATATTTTTATTTATTTGTTGATTTGTGTAAACATTAATTATAACTTTTAAATATAGTAGTTTTGCAGTATGAATAAATCTACTACTTTCCATTCTTCTTTTGATGTTTCATTTAAAGCAAAGTAACAAAGTATGATCAATTTGAGCCATAATTTGTTTCAGTTCCCTATTGAAATGTCCATGCCTTGGATTCTGACAGATCATATTCTTGAAACAAAGGAGCCATCCCTTATGGAGTGAGTATCATCATTACATCATCATTATATGCAGTGCAGGGTTCGTAGCCGACCGGGAATCTGTATTTTTTCGTGGAAATTGCGGCCCAGACCAGGAGCATGGATCTTTACCCGGGAAAAGACATATTGACCTTGGAAAAGACATATGTACCTAGAATTTAACCCAACACAGTGGGAGAATTTGAAGTAAAACAAACTATGGTCAGAAGATCAGGGATTTTTGGCAGTTAGGCTACTTTCATTTTAAATGTTTATGATCGTTTCCGGTAAATGTACAGCATGCCTGGATGCCGTTTTCAGCTGAAATAGGTAGATGTGCCTAAGTAAGGCTATTTTTTACCATTTGGCTACTTTCATTTAAAACGTTTATGGTCGTTTAGTATGGAAAGGGGGGTGAGGTGTGCAGTTGATCAGTTTTATGTTCATTGTTTGGTTTGCGGGGTGCGGATGGTTTGTATTGGAGGAAAGGTGGGGGGGAATGGGGAGCGGTGTTGTAAGAAATGGACTGATTGAAGACACACACTGATAGCCAGTATGTGACAGGAGAGGGCAGCTTGCACGCCTGCCTTGTTTCTGGACCACATTTAAATTAGGAGAGGGTAGGGCTTGCAAGTGATGATTTCACTTGGATTTCCCAGTTATATTTTAGGCATAGCTCATTCATTACCATCTCCAGCTTTGTCTTCTGACAGAGGTCTTAGCCCATTCTACAGTGTATTTGTCGCTGTGTTCTACCTCCCATTATCTTCTCTTCTCTCACAGCTCTTTCTCCTTCAATTTTTTTTTCATCTTCTGCCTCTCTTTTCCTTTTTCCGTCCTCTATCTCATCCTGTCCCTTCTTTATCTATGCTTACTCTGTTCTCTCAATCTGTCTCCTGCACTCTCTCCCCCCCCCCCCCCCCACCCTGTCCTCATCTTCTCATTCTCTTTGTTTGCTCTCTCCTTTCCTGTTCCCCCCCCCCCCCCCAAATCCCTTTTTGCAATTTCTTTTTCTTGTTTACTAAATGTGTTGCTCCATAACCGTATTTTACTAGTAACTGTGTCCAGTACACAATAAGTTGTTATGGTTGGGGCAGAGGATGGGAGATTCAGCATGAGCCTTATGTTTTTTTTTTTCTTCTCTTTTTTCTTTTGATGTCAGTTTTGTCTTTGATAGGTGATATTTGTTAGTAGCCCTAGTATTTGAACTGACTATAAGCATGTTGTTTAATCTGTGTCAGTCTCGCTAACTGCCCCCTCACTATTTGTTCTACCTGCCCCTCACTCTTTGCCTCTCTGTCACTGCCTTCCTGTATTTCTGTTTGCCTCTGTCTCTCTGTCTCTCTCAATACCTTCAATTGGAGTAGCAGAAGGTCATGTGGTTCCTAATGCAAAACATTTCCTGTCCACCACTCTCTCACACACATAATATATATATGTAGAATTTTAAAAGCAAATTTGCCATTCCCCCTCACTCCCACAGTGATGACACCCGGGCAACCCATCTCTCTATCTGAATGTCCCTCTTTCTGCATTTGTCTCCCTCTTGTTGATCTGGGTCCCTCTGCCCATTTCTTCTATTTTATTCTCTATTATTGTCACCACTGCAACAGTCAGCAAACCAAGGTTGTATCGCATACACACCACCGGGGTGTCTAGGGCACAACCCAAAATGACCTGCATAGCTGCGTTGCCTTTTCATGTTTGATGGTCATGCTGTTTATTTATTTCACTTTATTTTTCTAACACACATTTATATTTTGCCCCCTTCCCTTCCCCAACAACTTTCACACCTGGTTTATCACTTATGTGTCTTCATATTCACATTGTAGAAAGAAAATATCTACTTTGAATATTTAAGTAGACACAGTTCTTTGTTAAAGAATGTATTGGAGGGAAGAGTGAGGACAGGAATATAATACAAAGACAGTGTCGACATGTTATTGGTCCCAGCGTCAGTACTTGAACACCATGCCTGAGTGCACTGAAAATGTAGGACAGAAAATGTTAAAGATCTATTACAGGTGATATTCACTGTTTTAAGCATAGGGATGGCATTGAACATAATATCTGTTTTTATTGCTGTAATTTCATAATAGTCGCTATAACTCAATGACTGTTTAGTTATTTAGCAAACAGACCTAATTGGGATCTGTTTTATATTTTTCATATTATTTCAGAAATTTTCATTAATCATACAGTGTTCGGCTCTATTCTGTTAAAAATATTTATCATATGTGTTATTGAAATTATGGTTTAAAATAGAAAATTAACTTTCCAGGTACATTCTATATCCATTGGACTTGTATAATGACAGTGCTCAGTACGCATTGATGAGATTCAAGAAACAGTTCTTGTATGATGAAGTAGAAGCAGAGGTCAGTAGCAGAGAGACTTAATTCATTGTTCAATTCAGTAACTGCTTTAAACTTGACATAACTGTCAAAAAATTCTTTTGTTTTACATTTTTAGACAGACCTATGCATATTATTTTACTTTTTTTTTCTCAGATTTTAGACAACATTTTTAAAATGTGCTATGTTCTTAATAGAATGGAAGATAACGGAGACAAAAACTGTACACAAACAAGTTAAATGGGAGTAGACCACAAGATCATGAAGAAGATGGAGATAATGAGATATAATAACATATCCACAAAAGCTTGGATTATACCCTTTCCTTTCAAAACATGTTTTCCTATTATACGCTGAGATTTAAACAAACAAAACATAAAACACAACCAGATTACTAGAAGATTATTGCCTAACATATATCTTTTCAGGCATATACTACAGAAATACATAAAGATAACAAAATCTTACAGTGTCACTATTAACATTTTCTTGATTTTAACAATGTACACAATGTGCACATTCTGCTGGTATCTGTTTTTGCAGACAGAAAATAGAGTTTTGCATCACAGTCTCAGTGGAGAATTTACATTGATACTGGGGCTGGAGAAAAGTCTCTACCAGTCTGGGCTGGAGAAAAGTCTCTACCAGTCTGGGTTTGAGAAAAGTCTCTACCAGTCTGGGCTGGAGAAAAGTCTCTACCAGTCTGGGCTGGAGAAAAGTCTCTACCAGTCTGGGCTGGAGAAAAGTCTCTACCAGTCTGGGCTGGAGAAGAGTCTCTACCAGTCTGGGCTGGTGAAAAGTCTCAACCAGTCTGGGTTTGAGAAAAGTCTCTACCAGTCTGGGCTGGAGAAAAGTCTCTACCAGTCTGGGGTGGAGAAAAGTCTCTACCAGTCTGGGCTGGAGAAAAGTATCTACCAGTCTGGGTTTGAGACAAATCTCTACCAGTCTGGGCTGGAGACAAATCTCTACCAGTCTGGGCTGGAGACAAATCTCTACCAGTCTGGGCTGGAGAAAAGTCTCTACCAGTCTGGGCTGGAGGAAAGTCTCTACCAGTCTGTGTTTGAGAAAAGTCTCTACCAGTCTGGGCTGGAGAAAAGTCTCTACCAGTCTGGGCTGGAGAAAAGTCTCTACCAGTCTGGGCTGGAGAAAAGTCTCTACCAGTCTAGGTTTGAGAAAAGTCTCTACCAGTCTGGGCTGGAGAAAAGTCTCTACCAGTCTGGGCTGGAGAAAAGTCTCTACCAGTCTGGGCTGGAGAAAAGTCTCTACCAGTCTGGGTTTGAGAAAAGTCTCTACCAGTCTGGGTTTGAGAAAAGTCTCCACCAGTCTAGTCTGGAGACAAATCTCTACCAGTCTGGGCTGGAGAAAAGTCTCTACCAGTCTGGGCTGGAGAAAAGTCTCTACCAGTCTAGGCTGGAGGCGAGTCTCTACCAGTCTGGGCTGGAGAAAAGTCTCTACCAGTCTGGGCTGGAGAAAAGTCTCCACCAATCTGGGCTGGAGAAAAGTCTCTACCAGTCTGGGTTTGAGAAAAGTCTCTACCAGTCTGGGTTTAAGAAAAGTCTCTACCAGTCTGGGTTTGAGAAAAGTCTCTACCCGTCTGGGCTGGAGAAAAGTCTCTACCAGTCTGGGTTTGAGAAAAGTCTCTACCAGTCTGGGTTTGAGAAAAGTCTCCACCAGTCTAGGCTGGAGACAAATCTCTACCAGTCTGGGCTGGAGAAAAGTCTCTACCAGTCTGGGCTGGAGGCAAGTCTCTACCAGTCTGGGTTTGAGAAAAGTCTCCACCAGTCTAGGCTGGAGAAAAGTCTCTACCAGTCTGGGCTGGAGAAAAGTCTCTACCAGTCTAGGCTGGAGGCAAGTCTCTACCAGTCTGGGCTGGAGAAAAGTCTCTACCAGTCTGGGCTGGAGAAAAGTCTCTACCAGTCTGGGTTTTAGAAAAGTCTCCACCAGTCTAGGCTGGAGACAAATCTCTACCAGTCTGGGCTGGAGAAAAGTCTCTACCAGTCTAGGCTGGAGGCAAGTCTCTACCAGTCTGGGCTGGAGAAAAGTCTCTACCAGTCTGGGTTTAAGAAAAGTCTCTACCAGTCTGGGCTGGAGAAAAGTCTCTACCAGTCTGGGCTGGAGAAAAGTCTCTACCAGTCTGGGCTGGAGAAAAGTCTCTACCAGTCTGGGCTGGAGACAAATCTCTACCAGTCTGGGTTTGAGAAAAGTCTCCACCAGTCTAGGCTGGAGACAAATCTCTACCAGTCTGGGCTGGAGAAAAGTCTCTACCAGTCTAGGCTGGAGGCAAGTCTCTACCAGTCTGGGCTGGAGAAAAGTCTCTACCAGTCTGGGTTTTACAAAAGTCTCCACCAGTCTAGGCTGGAGACAAATCTCTACCAGTCTGGGCTGGAGAAAAGTCTCTACCAGTCTAGGCTGGAGGCAAGTCTCTACCAGTCTGGGCTGGAGAAAAGTCTTTACCAGTCTGGGTTTGAGAAAAGTCTCTACCAGTCTGTGCTGGAGAAAAGTCTCTACCAGTCTGGGCTGGAGAAAAGTCTCTACCAGTCTGGGCTGGAGAAAAGTCTCTACCAGTCTGGGCTGGAGACAAATCTCTACCAGTCTGGGTTTGAGATAAGTCTCTACCAGTCTGTTATGAAAGATGGAATATCTGTTCAGAGCCCGGACCTGACAATCTGGTAACCTTAGCTTTAGCTTTATAGCACATGTCTTGTCTCATAGTCACTTCACTCCTGTGTCAGCGGAAAAAACAAACACAGAATGTCCATCACTGTCCTTTATGGATAAATTTACACAAGACTGCAGTTCCAGCATATCCACTAGCTTGTACACATGTATTAAAAGCATGAGGCAGCCATCAGATGTGCAGTTACATATGTGAGATCAGCAGTTGCACATGCAGTCAATTTTAATCAGTTCTGTGGCAACAGGCCACACACAATTTGCTGAATCTACAGTTCACAACACTATGTTGGTGACAGTCAAAAGACATTCTAAATGAAATCCGCAGCTCACAGTGTCTCACCGTGCACTCAGCTCAGCCTACAAATGGAGGAAAATGCAATGGCCACAGTCTGTTGGAAGCAAAAAAATTTGCTATGACTAAAAACAGTGATCATGCCTATTGTCCATTTTTGACTGGAATGATAAGATATTCATCATCATTATCATAAACCACTTCTGCTGTTAAGGGTCGTTGATTTGTGATCCAGTGCACGCTGGCTGACACTGGCTATTGTTATGCCTTAAAGGTGTAGAATGTCCTTAATGTTGTTGATCCATTTTTCTGTGGCCGTCCTCTTGCTCTTGTAGATGATCTTCTGAGATGTAGTGATAAGGTATTGAACTAAACAAAAACAAGTTGTAACCCAAGTATACAGAGCCAACCAAGACATAACAAATGTTGTAAGGTGTAAATGCAGATCACCCCAGCAGCACCCCGCTTCTGACAAGAAAATTCCTTCCATTAGATGTCTGTCATGTCAATCATTGAAACTGAAACAAAATTACAAGTAAAAATATACTGTTGTTTTTTTTTTTTTAAATTTTCTCAAAAATCATTCATGGTCTTAAGACCGTATACCCTTGTCCATCTTGAATGTTCTAATAACTGGTACTCGTTCATTATCTTGCACTCCATATAATCTCTCATTGTATCTGTTAGGTCATTATGAGCCACTCCTGTCCATTTTTAACTTTACATGTTGTGGACCGTGAATCAGAGACTGTGGTTTGTTGAGTTGAGTTGAGTCAAGAATTGACATCACAGCACTCAGGGCATTCCCATGCATGCTCCGTTCTCATCTTCAGCAGCCAGCGCAGAGTTCCAATACTGATGGTACCCGTCACAATCTGGTTAAAAGTCGTCTTGCCTTTCCTCTGAGTGTAGTGAGCCGGCCAGACCCTCTAGCAAAACCCAGATGCCTAATTCTCACAGTCAGAGACTGGATTGCTCTCATGATTAAGTTATCTGCCAGCCACCTCTAAGATTTAGTGATTGTAGCCACTTCCATTTTCATATTTAAGATTGCAGACCAGTAGGCTTCCTTTTGCTCACCAGTGACTGACTAATGAGAATTCCCAGCCAGATTGATTTCCATGATTCACACAACCATTGGTTTGTACTTTGTCTCGCTAAGACTTTTTATCTATCACTAATTGGACCTGTTTTTTTTCTTCCATTTTATTTCTAAATACTACTGACTAATTCTGAAGCTAGATCTAAATATGCACATAAAAAATCAGCCTGTAATGCATCTTGAGTTAATTATAACTAATATGACTGTTCAAGTACTGAACAAGTTTAGGCTACAATAAATGCATGACATTGCTATCTTTTAATATGCCATGACAAAACAAGCCAATTTTAGCACCCTGTAACTCATACTGTTTCAGCGATGATGCAGAAATACAGGTAACATCAGAGCATGCATCATTTAAAGCTATTAATTACAAGAATACAACAGCACACTGACATAATGTAGTAAAATCTAGTAAAAACTTCAAGCCAACATACATAACCTTTTCACTCTGAGAAGCTGCAAAACCAAAACTTTCGGTTGGTGCCATTGCCCCATAAAAGCCACTTTCCCAGCTCACTACGGTGGCTTATTTATAAGAATAATAGTTTTAAAAATATTTAATTGTGCAAGCATATATATATATATATATATATATATATATATATATATATATATATATATATATATATATATATATATATATATATATATATATATATATATATATATATATATATATATATATATATATATATATATATATATATATACATGTTTGATAATTTGTATTATCCTGTTTGTATTTTATATTTCAGGTTAATTTATGCTTCGATCAGTTTGTCTATAAACTGAGTGATCAGATTTTTGCTTACTACAAGCATTTGGCTGGATGGTATGCCTTTTTTAAATTTTGTAGGTCTTTAATCTAGCTAGACTCATTTAGAGAGACTAGAAAAGATACAAAACGAGACTGTGCACATTATACTTGTATTATAAGATAAAGCATGCGGAGCAATGCTGTGCCTCCTTGGTTTCTAACAGTGGAAGCTAGAATAAGAATCTGTTGAGCACACACCTACCTTTGAGTCAGTGCTGACACACAACACTCACTGCACAGTGAAATCATTAAAAGAAAAAGCAGCAAATTAAAGAGAGAAAAATCATGGATGGTTCAGGCCGGGGATCTTATACAAGAGATTTGTTCTCTTGAGGACATTAAACTTGGGGAAGAATTGTTACGTGTACCACCAGAGTGTCATACGTCCTTTGAAGTATGCATCAAGCTAAACACAGAATGCATATAACAAAACCCAATAGTTGTGGAAGCAAAAGTGCAGGCCTTGATAAGTGAGAATTCTTCTGATCAGTGATGTGATGTGATCAGACAGGTCTGTCATTCGATATTTCATGAGCTCGTGGGAATTTATGGCTCATATTGCAGGTAGAACTGTTAAACAAGACTGCAGCACCTTCGCTTTAATGTAAAGCAGTTTGACTGTGGAGGTCATGGCAACAATTAAAGCAGTAGCCTGGCTAGAAACACAGACTTTCACCCGGGCATGCGTTCCCACTGACTCAATGAATATTCTCAAGAAGATCGAGAAGGGTTGCATACAAAGACAATGTACGGAGTCCCTGAATAGATCAAGGCTGAAAAAAATCAGCCTTATATTTGTTCCGGGGTATTCTGATGTAAAGGGCAGTGAGCGAGCTGACAGCTTTGCAAGTGACGCTCACGTGGGAAATGGACGAGCAATGGACAGGGCTGATATACTGAATGCCCTCAGAGAGGCAGCTCAATCAAACGAATCAAGCAATGATCGTGAATCTGCAAAAATGACGAGACTACCTGAACATAGCATTAAAAGGGGTGAAGCTAGACAAGTGCGCTGCACAGGGCCCCAAAGAAAAATAGTAAACCAACACAGAACTGGTGTCATAAACCACTACACGCTGATGGAGATACTGAAGAGGAGATCTGTGCGCTTATGGACTGGATGATTCGATGTGCGATGATGAAAATCTGTCAACTGTGCAGTAGTTTAAAACATGTTTTCATGTGTTATCTTTCAGCTTTATTGAGCTTTATTTAAAGTATGAGTTTTTTTTTAACTTGCAAAATTATTTATTACATTATAATTATATATTTACCCTGTTCAATAGCATTATGCTGGATAAGCGATTCCGTGCTGAGTGCATAAGCAATGGAGAAAAGATTAACTACCCAGTGGCTAACAGATACCAAACTCTTCTCAAACAGAGACATGTTCAGGTAAGATATTATACTGGGTTGTTTAAATGGTGTTGTACAATTGTGAGAATGATTTGTGCTCCAAACAGTTCTCTACGGTATTGATTTTGAGCTTAGTTCACTCAGTCCCTGTCATCATAAGCTTGAGCAATTCTAATATGCTGGAGCCCGCCCCCCCCCCCCCCCCCCCCCCCCTTTCTCTCTCTCCCCCTCTCTCTCCCCCTCTCTCTCTCTCTCTGTCTCTCTCTCCCCCTCTCTCTCTCTCTCTCTCCCCCTCTCTCTCTCTCTCTGTCTCTCTCTCTCTCTCTCTCTCTCTCTCTCTCTCTCTCTCTCTCTCTCTCTCTCTCTCTCTCTCTCTCTCTCTCTCTCTCGTTCGTTCGATTCATTTGTTCGTTGTACCCCACCAAGACATCACACAAGCGATACACACCTGGAAACACAAAGTGCCACCATGTGGATGAGGATCATCTGTGAAGAGGTCCCAGAAACCCCTTTTAACCATTGGGCCATATTGATGGCCCAGCTATATTGAGGGCCCCTGGCAAAAGCCAGGGTAGGGCTTCAGTTAAGGAAAAATTGCATTCCACGTGGGGATGACTGTTGATGTGAAAGTTAAAAAAAATAATTTTTTTTTAAAGTGAGTTAATTTTAACAGATCATGTCTAAGTGTGCAGTTTATAACATCAGATGGAATAAATATTAAAGAGGATAGAAACAGAAGGAGAGGTAAAAACTGCATTTTATTAAATGTTTATGCAGTAATTCCCTGTAATTGGAGATTAGAAAAGAAAAATCCTTGCATGTTAATTTATAACTGTTTTTTAAGAATGGCTGTGAATCATGGACAATTCCACACACTAATATTTTCCTGAAATCATTGCAAAAGAATGCTGAAATCTGCAGGACATCCTTAATTGGGTCTATATCTTTTGAAAGACTGAAACAAAGATAACTTATTAGAAACATATGGACACCTCGGAAACACACCTCGGTGACGAGATGGTTAAAATTGCGGGCTTCCAATCCTTCTACAATAGACGGCACCTCGGACAGCTCATTCTTGTTCGTGACCACATACTGGTGTCTGAGGTGGACATGTCTAAGTGGGATAATGACGACCTACAAGTACACGCAGTCAGAGTGATGGGCCCGGCCCAGTTTGTGATTGTCAATGTGTACGCCTGCAATGGAAAGGTGGATACAGCGAAATGGCAGAGTTTGCTCCAGACTGAGGAAAAGAAAGTCCTTTACTGCGGAGATTTCAACGCCAGAGGAAACCAGTGGGGCAATGTAATCACCAATAAACAGGGGGAAGACCTGGAGGATGCTCTAGTGTCTGCCGATCTAGTATGCTTGAACGACGGAAAGGTTACCCGAATGGCAACCCGACAAGGGGATTCTGACAGCGTAATTGACCTGGCCCTAGTGTCTCCCTCCATTGCACCAGGATGCAGGTGGAGCACACTGGGATACCATGACAGTGATCACTTTCCTTGCGTCGTCTTGGTGGAGAAGAGCAACAACAAAAAGGTCATGTAATCAATGTGCCTGCTTTTATATATGACCGTACAGGGCAAGATGCCATTAGCAAAATCAGACGACGTAATACAAGAGCAGATCGCAGACGGCGGGAGAGATGGGCCCAGCCACCATGGTGGAATGAAGCAGTCAACATAGCGTGGCTAGAAAAAAGGAACGCTGTCAAGGCATGGCAAAAGGCAAGGAAAATTGATCCATCACTTTCTGAACGCCTGATCAGTCTGAAAGATGAGGTCAACAAGCGGACAGTGGCTTTCAAGTTAATTGTGAAAGAAGCCAAGACAGCGAAATGGAACGAATTCTGCAAGAGCGTTTGCTCCGAGGGATCTCTTGTGACATTCTGGCGCCTTCAACGGAGCATGCACGGCGCCGCACGACCAAGGGGTATCCCTGATTTTCAGGGTACAGACCTGATATGGCAGAGAACTGATGCTGATAAAGGAAAAACCCTTCTTGCGCGCTACTTGGAGCAAACTGACCAAAAAGACGAAGCTGCAAGAATAGGGGTTAAGATGAAACTGTCGATGCTGTGCGAGAACACTGAGCTAGGCACTGATTTCACAATCACTGCAGACACCTTAAGAACTTGCCTCAAGAAATCGCGCAGCACTGCTCCAGGCCCTGACGGCATCCGATACAATGACATGCTGATGATGTCGAATGCTGATTTGAAAAGCGTGGCAAAGGAATTCAATATCAGCATCCAGAGTGGCCAGATACAAGAGGAATGGCTCCATAGTTATTTGTTTCCACTACCAAAGCCTAATAAAGACCACTCAAAGATCTGCGGCTACAGAATCATCTCGATGCAGAATACTGTTGGCAAACTTTTGGAAAAAATTGTCGCACAAAGATTGACCACCTACTTAGAACTACATGATAAGTTCCCATCAACACTTGGAGGGTACAGATTGAAGAAAGAGACATGGTCCAATGCTGCTGTTTTCGCCTACGATGTGTACGAGGGATTTCAGAATAAAGAAGAGACATGTGCGGCAGTGTTGGACTTAGAAGATGCCTACAATAAAGTACCATATGATTATTTAATGCAATTACTGCTTAAACTAGAAGTCAATCCTATTCTGATCCGCTGGATTGCTGCGGTCCTGTTCCAGAGAAAGATTGCACTAAGATGTGGTAGCTGGTCCTCAGAACCGCAAACGATATGTCCAGGCTTGCCACAGGGATCACCGCTATCACCAGTCTTATTCAACGTTTATACGGTGATGATCACTGAGCAGCAGTTGAATGGAAAGGGAAGGACTTTGTCATTTGCTGATGACATTTTGATTTATCGACGAGGGCGTGATAGACAGGAGATCGCCAGCACAATGCACAAAGAACTCGATCGAATTGCCGCCTGGTGTGATGGTTCCAATGCCTATGTCAATCCCTCGAAGGCAGCAGTGTCATGGTTCTCTTTGAACAATCACCTTGTCAAGTCGGACTTACCAGAAGTGAAAATGCGTGATAATGTATTGATCAGAACCAACGTTATGACGTTTCTCGGGGTGAGGTTCGATCGCAGCTTGTCATTCAGGGAACACGTTGACCATGCGATAACAAAAGCACGCAAAGGTCTATCTGCAATGAGGATTATGGCTGCTTCCAATATCGAGCAAAGACTGCTGGTGCTTCTATTCTACGGTCTGGTCCTTTCCCCCATTGAATACGCTCTGGCCATCCTCACTGTCAGTGCTTCCCAGATTGAACGCCTCGAGAAGGTGCAAAATGAAGCCATGCGTATTATTTTGGGATGTACAAGAGACACATCCTGTGGAGCAATGAGGTATCTACTTGACTTTCCAACAATGAACCAAAGGATCAGGATGTGGAGGGCTCGGGCATACCTCAAAATATGTGCTGATAAGAAACACCCACTGCATCAAGAACTTTTTAGTGAAAAGGGCGACAGACTGAAGAGGGGAAAATCATGGCTAGGTCGGGCAGAAGATGTTATTAGGCAAATATGCAGCCTAACCGACATCATACCTGGTGCAGAATGGATACCTGTGCCTCAGGCGTTTATTTGTACATTTTCCTGTATTGTCACACTCAACAGGCGATGTAGAGAAGAGAATCCTGTTGCTGTTAATGCAGAGGTCAACGCTCTCATCGGTGAAAATTCAGACGAAGCAGATGCACTAATCTATACAGACGGATCCGTTATACGCCAAAGAAGAAGCGCATAGGCATTTACAGCACGCTCAGCGGGCAGAACAGTCAAAGAAGCCAACGGCGCCTTCTCCATGACAACCAGCAGCATGACGATGGAGGTGATGGCAGTGACGCAAGCGTTTGCCTGGCTTGAAACACAAAAATACACCCGCATATGTATACTCGGTGATTCAATGAGTATGATCCGGAGGGTTCAGGCAGGTTCAGCGCGAAGACAATGGCTTGAATCAATTCAGAAGTCCACTGTGCGAGGAGTCACCTTTATTTTTGTTCCGGGACACGCAGGCGTCGATGGAAATGAAAGAGCTGACAGGCTGGCTGGATCCGCTATCACTACCGACGGTCGGCCTATGGATCATGCTGATATTATCAATGCCCTCAGAGAAATGGGAAGGATAGAGGACTTTGGTGGCAGTGAATCCACATCACTCGCCAGAATGGCAGACTTGGGAATTAAGATCGGCACAGCAAAAAACGAGACGCACACCGGACACGTCAGAAGATTTGTTAATCAACATAGAACTGGTACTATTAGCCATCGGACGTTGGGATTCATACTGAGGGGAGGATCTGAGCACCTATGGACATGTCCGGAGTGCAATGATGATAACCCAACTAACTAACTAACTAACTAACTAATATGGACACTAAAAAACAAAACACGGTTGTAAAATTATGGCAACATTATAAGAAGATGGAACATTGGAAACTAGAACACTCTTGTAAGCATTTAAAAGATCTATGGAATTATTGACTGATTTAAGTCTATTTCATAGCACATTAGGCAGCAAATGTCTTAAGGTGTAAATGCTAACTGTTCCCATACCACACTTATTATACACACATCGTTTTCTTCCTTTCATTTGCCCGTTCTTGCCATGTTGACGTTGTAACCATGTGATTTCCTGCAATGTTGACGTACTGATGCTTGGTATCCAATCATGCCACATTTGTCCATTTTGAACCTTCTGCAGTACTGACTGAGAATCAGACACAGTAATTCCTCTGGTAACTTTATTTTTTCCTGTCTGCCTCAGAGTTTCAGTGAGTGCCTTCACCTCCATCCTCATGCTTGAAGTTGTAGATAAAAAGCTCAGTTTTTTTCTGCCAAAATATTTCCCTTCAATCTAGCTGAAAATCGCCAGCCAGATCCTACAACCTGATGAACAGAACCATCAGTATACACTATTGTGTCATCTAGTCCAGCACTTTCATCTGTCACTTGTACTTCTAATTCTGCAATACCATTATGTCACTCTCTACATTCCTCTTTCTAATATGATAATGACCTGATGGAAACTGCTGTTGTATGTGTTTATGTCGACTCATTCCTGCCCCCTGTATATTTGCTCAACTAAGGCCGATATCGCCATGGTATCTTCAGCTAGTGCTATCCCCGACTTTTCCTCTTTTCAACCAGTCTTCTCTCATTCTTTCAGCTGATACCTTTCATCATTGGTAACTCACATATAGGCCTTGGCTTCTGCCAATGGCAGTTTAATGTTGAATATTGAATTAACAGTCGACATCATACACTCCCGAAAGCGCTTAGTCCCTATCTTCAGTAGGAGACGAAGAGTTCCAATTCCAATGGTGCCAGTAACTGTCTGATTGTATATCTGTCTGGCCTTTCCCTTGAGTGTTGAACGTCGGCCAGATCCCTGGTAAGTCCTCACAGCGCCAGTGACGATCTAGACTATGGAATGAGATATAGGGAAGGACAGGGAGATATTATTCTGGACATCTCAAATAAAGAAAATATGTCTGCGCATGAACTGATTTGTTAGAGATCAAAACATATGAACAAGCATGATCACATATGCCAGCTGGCAATGCACTTGATAGTGATTTACATATCAACTGTTCTCATGCATTCAGAAAAAAAAATCATGCTGTCACCCATTTACATCCACACACTTCCCACATAAACAGTTTGTGCACGCGCACACGCAAGAACGCACACACACACACATCCTTCTCTTCTTTAGATGCTTGATCTGAAGCATCAGCATTTCATTACTCTGTCATCTGACATTGTTATGAAATGATGTTGTTTATATTATCTCTTGCCCTCAACATATATTTTTTCTGCCCTCCTCTGTCTCTTGTATCTAGTATTTTCTCACATAAGGCACATTTTTATATTCTGCCTCTTCTGTTGACTATATATAGATATCTGTGTGTGTGTGCGTGCACGCGCACAAGCGTTCATGCATGTGTGTTCGAGTGTGTGCATCATCATCATCAAGTGCCTAGGTGACTGGCCTGGGCAATCATACCTCTCCACAATCGCATGTATCAGTTTGTGTGTTGACACCCCTCCATTCCATGACAAAAGGCTGTCAAGAATTTCCCTCTTCTCATAACAGGACCTGAAAACGATGACCGTCTCTTTCTGGTGTTTGTGATAAGTTGTCTCCGAACCCTTGCCTCTTTAAAAAAAACATCTGATTGCTTTTAAAAAATTTTTTATTCTAAGGATTCTTCTGTAAAACTACATCTCTGAAACCTTAAGATATTGTTCGGTTTGTTTATTAATGAATACAATAATATATATATATATATATATATATATATATATATATATATATATATATATATATATACACACACACACACACGCACACACACACACACACATATACATACATACATACATACATACATACATACATACATACATACATACATACATACATACATACATACATACAAGCTTGTATATGTGACATTTTATATTTTTATATACAGTTACTTGGAAGGTCCATAGATCTGAATCGACTAATCAGCCAACTTGTTAATGCAGCACTACAGAAAGCTCTGGATGTGGCTATATCTCGATTTGAGGCAGGAGATATTACAGGCATTATTGTGAGTGTCTTAAACCTGTAGAGAATGCATTCATCAGTAGGTAAGAACTGACTTATTAAAGGAAAAATTTTAGCGCCGAATAAATAGTGTCCCAACACTCGATAGTTGTTGCCGGTTTTTGTCATTCAAGGTAAGAACAACGCCTTTAATGTCATGTCAGTTTTAACAGTGCGTATTCCTGCATATCAGACCTCCTTTGGTATAGTGCCCGTAAAAATGAATGCTATAAAGTATACAGAAGTCTCATTCTGGTGATTTTCGGTGATGGTACTAGAACTAAACTATTTTGTCTGTTGTTCTTTAATAAATTGTATGACTAATTTCAGTCCTGATGTTCAATTAAAAAAATGTTTTTGTGTGTCCTTACTCCAGCAATGTTATTAGACATCTCATTTGCTGTTTTAATTCTTTGTTCATTAGTTGCAGTACAGATTTATATTTGACTCTGGTAACATAATGTTGGCCAGAAAAAAAGTGTTTTAATGAAATTTATCATTTGTATTTTTCTTTGGGTGAGAAATTGTGTTAGATCTCCTAATATCTGTTTTGTTTTTGTTTGCTCATCATTTTTGGTGTCTTTTTTTATTCTTCTGTCTGAAATTAACAGTCTTCTTCCTAAAGTCCATGCTGTGTGTTGTTGGTAGTCATGTCTGTCCACTATCTTCTGTCTCCTGTACTTTCAATCAACTCCTGACACAAGATGATCCTCCATGCCATGATGTCAGACTGTCCAACATCTGTTTCCTCTGTCTCTGTCTGCTTCTTCCCCCCTCCAGCTTTCCTACCGCCACAATGTACTCCAGTTTTCTCTTTCTCATCACATGACCAAAGAATGTAGATTGTCTTTTTTCTGATGTGCTCAGTCAGCTCTCTTCGTGAGTTAGTTTCTTTCAAGACACCTTAGTTTCTTTCAAGACACCTTAGTTTCTTTCAAGACACCCTCATTACTCTTTTGATCTGTCAATGGTATTCTGATCTATCTGTCTATTGTCTTTCTCTCCTTAATGCTGTTAGGCATTGCAGGCACAGCTAATGATCAGTTTCTGACACCTATGGAAAGACTTGGCCCCCCGGTATCGCCGGGGGGATAAACTGACATCTGGAGACAGATTTCGACTGTGGACCGGGTTGATCACCCCTAACACAGTATAATACCTCCGATTTCGTAAACCAATATAGAAATATGCCCCCAGGGCCCTTCGAAAGAGGGGGAGAATGAAGGGCCCAATCAAATTGATACTCTCGGTGACGACAATGCTAGCCCCCGGACTCAGATACTCGCCCAACGTCCGGGCTGGCTCTGTACATGTGGGAAGAGCTTCACGGGGTTGCATGGTTTGAGAAAGCATGCCGGAAGGATGAAATGCGAGGGTGCTCCATGCAGTAAACGCCATCGCAAAACTACTACTCCTGTGGTAGTTTCTGAGTCGTTAGGGAAAGACAGGCTGGGTGAAACTGACTCGCCCTGAGAGGCCCATGACGTTGACTGCGAAGGCGCACATTTGATGATTCCCGAGGAAGTGCGTTCCAAAATCAGGTTTCCACCTGCGAGCGATAAGGTGGAGTGGTGCAAGCTAGAGAGTACATTGTGTGAGATAATTAATCATGATTTAAACAAGAAGTCGTTAGGCGACAAGCTTACTAAGTTTGGTGATGTTATATATGAACACTGCTCCCGTCAGTTCGGGACAGTGGAGAAGGCACAGCCGGGTGCCAAGCAGAATACTAGCAGGAGACAGAGGGACATTCTGAAGTGTCGGGCAGACAAGAATGCCCTCAGAAAACGGTTCAAAGCCGCTACAGATAGCGAACGGGAGGGGCTGCATGAAGTTTGGTTGCATTTAAAGAACAAACACAGTGCCCTCTGTCGCGCTGAGCGTTTCTGTACCAACAGACGGAGAACCAAAAGGGAGCGAGAGAAATTCTTTAGGGACCCGTATCAGTTTGCCCGAGGTCTATTCGAGCAACCGAAGTCTGGGACTCTGGTTGTCAGTAAGGAAGAGCTTGAGTTACATCTACGCAAGATGTACTCTGATAAAAAGAGGAGAGAGCCTCTCGATAAACAATCAAGAGATCATTAGCGGCCTCAAGCAGCCTGAGTTGCCGAAGGTACCATTTAAAATGATACCTCCCCTTTGGTCTGAGGTTGAGGAAGTTGTGAAAAGGGCCAGCTGCAAGTCTGCTCCACGTCCGAACGGTGTTCCGTACGTTATTTACAAGCGTTGTCCGAAAATCCTAAGAATGCTTCATATCTTGTTGAGACAAGCGTGGAGCCGTAAACACATATGTCCAGAGTGGCAAAAAGCGGATGGGGTCTACATTCCCAAAGAGCAGGACTCGAAGAGTCTTTCCCAATTCAGGCCCATCTCGCTGTTGAATGTTGAGGGAAAAATATTCTTCTCGGTCATGGCTCGCCAGCTCACACAGTACATCGATACTAGTGCTCAGAAGGGTGGTATTCCGGGCGTTCCTGGGTGCCTTGAACACGCGACCATGATTTTGGAGGCTATTCAGAGAGCCAAGCATGAGAGATCTCAATTGCACATGATTTGGTTGGACTTGGCCAACGCCTATATCAACGCACATATCAACGACATGATCGAGCAATATTTATCTAAGTTCGCTTTGCGCTTCTCTACCTCGACGTTTACCACGAGATGGACTGAGCTACAAGTTGGGATAGCTATGGGCTGAACGATCTCACCAATACTGTTCGTCATGGCCATGCAGATTATGTTGGACGGGGCGGCCGGCTACGGACAGGGCCTTCAAATAGGGGATCACTAGATGCCGCCACTACGCGCATTTATGGATGACACGACTATAATCACAGGCAGCTAGGAGTCTGCCCGCACGATCCTGAAAAGATTGGACACGGTGGTCCAATGGAGCGGTATGCAGTTCAAACCGCAGAAGTCGAGGAGTCTGTCAATCCATAAGGGCAAGGTGTTGGCAACCAGTTTTATGGTGGCAAGGAACAAGATCCCTACGGTTCTTGAGGAACCGGTGAAGAGCCTTGGTCGCGTTTACGATTCGAAGTTGTCCGATAGAGCGGAAGTCCGGCGAATACACGAGTCACTGGCTACAGGCCTGCTCGCGATCAAGCATTGCAGGCTGATTGGGAAGTTCAAGGCCTGGTGTCTCCAATTCATGTTGATTCCAAAGCTCCTCTGGCCGCTGCTAGTCTACGAAGTGACGATGACTGCAGTAGAAACCATGGAGAGGAAAATCAACATAGCCTTAAGAAAGTGGATTGGTGCACCTCCTTGTCTGACCGACGTGGCTGTGTATTGCAAGCAGGCTAAGCTGGTACTCCCGTTTAAATCGATAACCGAAGAGTTTAAAGTTGGCAAAGTAAGTCTCGCCATGCTCTTGCGCGAGTCTTCAGACCCAAATGTCATCGCTGTCCAGCACGCTCTCAAGACTGGTCAAAAGTGGAGAGTCCTCGATGCGATAGAATCTGCCCAGAATGCACTTAAATTGAGGGAGATAATGGAATACACTCAAACCAACCGTCAAGGCCTAGGTCACGGGAAGGTTAATTGGTGGTCAAAAGCCTCAGCCAAAGAACGCCGAGACATGGTGATACAATAAGTGAGGGACAACGAAAACGAGGTTTGTTTCTAGAAAGCAGCCCAGCAGTCGCAGCAGGGCCATTGGGTCAGCCTGGAGATCGCATTGCCAAGAGTACTCACATGGGTTGAGATCTGGCGAATGACCCCGTTGCGACTGAGCTTTATCGTTCGTTCGGCATACGATGTATTACCATTCGGTGTTAACATGGTTAAGTGGTCTGCGACTAACGATCCGACTTGCCCGCTGTGAAAAGCGAAGCAGATGCTTGAGCACGTCCTGTCCGCGTGCAGGAAAGCCCTAGGCCAAGGCCGATATACCTGGCAACACAACAAGGTGCTAAAAGAGTTAGCAGCCGTTGTTGACCAGGCTAGGATGCGGGCCAACGCTAGGGCCAGTCCTACCATCATCCCCATACGCTTCCTCAAGGCTTGGCAGATTCAAAAAGGTAAGATCAACTGAGGCGCATTCGCTCCATCTATGCTAGACACTGCGAGGGACTGGTTACTGGCGGTTGATCTGCCAGGCCATGAAAGGTACCCTAAGTTAATCCGGAAGACCGGCCTGCGACCTGACATAGTTCTCCACTCGGCGGAGAAAAGGCAGCTTATCCTGATTGAGCTAGCCGTCCCGTATGAGTCGCATATGAACGAAAATCACACGTATAAACTCGAGAAATACTGTGATTTAGCAGCCGGTCTGAGGAGAGACGAGGCGTACACAGTACGTGTCTTTGCCGTCTAAGTGGGGGCGAGAGGCCTCATCTCCACTTCACTCTACAATGTGGTTAAAGAATTAGGATTGTGCGGTAATGAACGGAAACGAACACTTAAGCGGCTGGGCGAGGCTGTTGAGAGGGCCTAGAGCTGGCTTTGGACGCAATGGAACAACGTGGGGGACGGGCCTCGGTGAGCTGGTCCGGGTGTCTAGCGGAAAAGGGTTTCTCATCCTTTAAAAGTCCATTGTGTCCGAATTGTCTGCCAGTGTTCCTCTGCCACCTGCTAACAAAAGTCTAACATGTGTCCGGTATACCATTCGTAAGCTTGTCGCTCGGTCGTCCAGGTATGCAGACTGCTCTAATTATGCTACCGCGACGATTTCTTATCTCACAGTACCATCTGCAAATCACCAAGTCGTCTTGTCCCTATCCGAAAAGAAAGCACCATCCGGTAATTCCGTGCAGCGGGGAAACCAGCCCTGAGCTTCATGAACTCAGTTGGGCCCACTCTCTGAAAACGTCTAGGAGGTCGTGGGCCGAAACGTTAGTCGACGAGGGATAACTTCTACTGATGACTGGTAGATCCCTGCTGTACTTGCTCCCCTGTGGAGTTTATTCCTACTGAGATAGTTCATGCTCGTTAGCTTGCTGAGTGGTAATATTGTGAAGTTTCAGCAAGTCGTTAACTCCATTTATCCATTATCTTCATGGCCTTTCTCTACCTCTTGATGTTTCCATTCTCATATTGTATGCTCTTGCAACCAGTGACTCTGAGTTTATTCTGACCAGTTAGCCAAATCATTTCACTCTTTTATTTTTCTCCAGTAAATCTCATTTCAGGTGTTGTTTCCACCATTTTCCCTTTTTTTTTTTTTTAAATGGTCTTTTTTTGTTGTTGTGTTGACTGCTTTTCTCAAACATCTTATTTCACACATCGTTAGTTACTGCTCTTGTTCTTTTGTTAGTGCCAAGGTTTGGCATCGGTAACACGATGTTGGTAAAAAGATTGCTATTTTCGTCATTCGTTTATAAAACTAAGTTTTTGCAGCATCCAAATATTTTGTTACTTATCTACCAACTGTCCATGATTCACTTCTGTATATCAGGATAGGATTAAAATAGCTTTGAAGAAATCCCATTCTCATCTCAGTTTCTCATCAGAATGAATATTAACCCTACCAGACCGCTGGCCCGATTTTCTGGGAATTTCTTAACCTGACGCTGTACCGCTGTCCCTAATTTTGGGCTATTTGCATAGTACGGGAAAAGATGTATCGCAGACTAAAAATAACTAACTATCAGTCATAGTCAGATCTCGTGGATATTCTTCCTAGATGTCCGCCTGCATGTGTTTGGATAAAATTTGTTGTTTTACATGAAAAAATTCTGAAAATTCACAATAAAACGAGCGGCTGATGAACCAAGCACTTCGACAGGAAAGTAAAGTAGGTCAAGACTTTTCACAGTCCAACAGGTGATCAATTCTCTGCTTTATTCAGACTCTGCAGAGTCATAATTTCATGAAGAAAACGTTCACAGTTGAAGTGACACATTCAGCTCGAATAATGAGAAGAATCTTGAAAATTATAAATCTAAAAATAGATCGGTAGTAAGATAAGGGGGCGTGACCCTCAAACAGCAACATCTGGTGCTCACTTTGTAAAACAATCTTTATCCTTCTGAGGGGATTGGCACACAAAGGTGGAATATTGGCGCTAGATAAGAGATAAGCCTTTTTTCTACAATGTCTCCAAGTTTCATCTTATTCTAGCCACTTGTTTGCATGTAACAAATATTTCTGTATATCATGTTGTTTTTTTTCACCCTAATGCCCAGGAGCTCAGGTATAGGGGACAGTTAGGTTCAGAGCCTCAGGTCTGGTAGGGCTAACCCTACTTCTTAGTAGTTACAGACCAGGAGGAAATATAAATATTACAGACTTTAAAGACTTTGGCTTGATAATTAGTAACCAAGTGTCCAAAAGAAATCCAGTGGTGACAGATGGTTACAGTAGAAATTTAAAAATCATGAAGAACCTATGCCTTAAAACATTAATCAAAGAAAACTAACAATTTTGGGAATATGCATCTTTTCTGTGGCAACATGTGTACTTGAATCATAGACCATTTCATCAGCATCAAAGATTAAAAATATAGCTTTTGAAATAAAAGTGTTAAATGTAAGTTCTTATAGAATGATGTGAATCAATACCCTCTCCAAGATCTGGGGCATCAAAGACAACTAATAATAAGAGTACTTACTATTTCTTAAAAACTAAAATATCTCAGAAACTTAAATTCCTTAATCACTTCATATATCACAGTGTTTTAAAAAGATCAATAATTGGAAGGCATAGAGATAAGGCGGGGTCGGTCAAAGCACTGATAGTAACAGAACTTTAAAATTCATGATACAAGAAAACTGATGGGGGATTGAGGGTCCTTTGAAAGGTCATGATGAGAGCAATCTGATAATGATTATTAAAAGAATTTGAAGCAGCCATTTTGAATTTAGTGGAACACTTAATACTTTTTTTTAAAGACTTCTAAGATTGAGCATTCTTAATTGGCTGCTGCATTTCTGTGAAACTGCAAATGTAGTCATTAGTTTTTTGCATGTGTATGGTTAAACTAATGTTCCCAATAAATTACTAGCTAGTAAATTAACGGTTGACATTAAAAAATCCAGCCATCAGTAATGCGGTTCCTTCAAACTTCCTGCGCGGATTTCGGAGTACATTTTCAGAAGTACCACTTGGTATGTCACTGTTTTCCGGAGGTGCCATTCATGTTTTGATGGCACTGGACTCCAGAACCGGCTTTTGGGTCTTGCTAACATGAGTTAACAAGAATTCCTGCTTATTCCTTCTCATTTTATTTTTTATTTGGTGCTGTATAACCCCATATCAGCAAAGAAAAGAGTAGATATAAAACGGAAACATTGTGCTTTGTAGATTGTAGGTCTTTGTCAATCTTTTTCACAAATCTGGCACTCATTGATGGCTGGATTTTTTAAATGTCATCATGTACTAATATGCATATGTTAATATTACAGCTGATATATTTTTTATTATGTAATTTAATTGGTTAATACACATGTTTTTTTAGTTGTGCTTAAATACAGTTATTTATTTCTCATTTAGGAACTAGAAGGCCTTATTGAGGTCAACAGGCTTGTTCACAAACTGATGAGTGAATACCTCTTACTGAATGACTTTGATGCCATGTTGAAGGAGGCTAACCACAATGTCAGTGCTCCCTATGGAAGAATTACCCTGCATGTTTTCTGGGAACTCAACATTGATCTGCTGCCAAACTATTGTTACAATGCAGCTACAAACAGGTATAGTAGACAGATTACTTTATATATCATTTCTCATTAGGATGCCATTTGTAGAACTAGTGGCGTAACAGTTAGTTTACTTTTTTTTAAATTAAATCACAGTGGTTCAGATTTAATCCCCAGCTGTGGTAGATTGTGTGTGTGCGTATGCATGCATGCACATGAGAAAGAGAGAGAGAGAGAGGCTGACCGACCGACCAGTTCAGCTCTGGGGGTAATTTCAGCTTCACAAAAATGGGTAAACTTTTTGGATGGGGGGGAGGGGGGGTGTGACCAAATTTAAATACTGCCTTTATTATTATATTAGTCTTGATAGGAACAAGTCAGAAAGAACTACAGGAAATGATAGACACTGTGGTGGTAGATTGGGCCCCAGTTTTAAAAATTGGAAGACAGAAGTAATGGTGGTATCAAAATTATTCCTAAATGTGTAATAAAAGTCAGTGGTGTTATTTTTGGACAGGTACAGAAATTTTAGTATCTGTGCAAATGGATAACATCAGATGGAAGATGCATTACTGAGATAAAAAAAAAAAAACACAGAATAAAACAAGCAAAAACTGGATTTTATAAAATGAAGAACATCTTATGCAATATATCTTTGTCATTGTGGGTTAGAAAAAGAATTCTTGCTTGCTACATACATCCAGTTTTAACATATGGCTGTGAGCCCTGGACAATCAGTAAGCAGGCCAAACAATTTCTTGAGGCCTCAGAGATGTGGTTTTACAGAAGAATGCTTAGAATACCTTGGACAGCCAAAAAGAGTAACCAAGAGGATTTTAAGGAAATGGGAGCCCGAAGACAACTACTCACAGACATCAGAAGGAGACAGTCATCATTTACCGGCCATGTGATCAGAAGATGGAAAATGGAACATGTTGTGACCACTGGAAAGAATTATAAAAGCAGGGATAGAGGAAGACAAAGAGAAGATTCTTGACAATCTTGTTGCATGGCATGGAGGTGTGTCAGCACACAAACTAATACATGCTGCAGGAGGTCACAGATGGACCCTGATGATGATCTTGATTATACTACTTTTGCGGTGTAGGCGGGGGATGTTTGAGCCTGAGCATTTGCGGCCGCATGGCTAGTGCTGTCGCCACGACTGCAGGTGAGGTTTTTATTTTGCTCCCGACAGAAAAAATCCACAGCCTTACTGAGAATTCAAACCTGGGTCTCCCGTTTGAGAGCCCAGCATTCTAACCGTTTGGCCAGCTGCTCCTCAGGAAACTGGCTACCCACTTAATTGTCATATATTTTATTCTTCTACCCTTCAAACCCTAGGGGAGCATGAGCCTTGGTGTCACAGACCTCTGGGTGACCTTGCTGGTCCGTGGCTCGTAACTAGGCCTATGACAGACGAACTAACCTTTAACACACACTGAACCCGAACTCACACAGAGCACACACGACAATCTTTATTGTAAGTACAGGTAATACAATAGACAGTTGACTTCCCGCCGTGTGGCCACCTATTGCTTGGACCCTCTGGCCGAACGAGCTTTACAATCGCCTCGCTCTCCAGTCGTTCCACAAGCAATCTCCTGGTGCACAAACCCCACTGGCACGAGATACGCTCTTACCTATCGACACACTGACCAATTAAAACTGTCACAGCCTCTGTCTAGTTCAGGGTCAGAGTGCCAAGGTTAGACATTCTCTCACAGAACATGTACACAACTGATTTAACTGGTCAGAAGTAACTGGAACCTATTTACTTCTTATGGAACAACACAATACCTTGTACCAGTTAAATACACAGCACAAAAACTATCCTATTCTAACAGAACACTAAATAATCTATGCAGTCACTAACAGAAATATCCTAACTCTAATATACTATCACTGTCTCGCTAATACGTCTGCTTCGTCTGACCGTCGCACACCGAATGTCCTGTGTTCTCTCCACCTCGTGTCTCTTGACCCCGTTCACCAGCTCAGTCCCAAAAGGGGTAATCGGACTTGTCTACAACAAAGTTCACTCTTTCTTGTCGTGGCCAAGCGCTTTATCCTGAGCGCTGGTTTCACCGTGCAATAACAGAACAGACTTGACCAGTCACGGCCCTGACCTTTGTGTCAACCCTGGGGTGTCACCTCAACACGCACACCTTACGGTGTGGTACATTCCGCCACTCACTGTACTCACAGGGTTGTGACACTTGGATTTGTTACGAGCTTCTGGTCAAAATGGACGCTAGGCACTGTCACTGTTTTGAGTCATGGCAAATTTGTTGTTTCCACCAAACGGTCGCCATATGTAGACTGAAAGTATATAGTTTCGTTGCCCAGCTCCTAAGTTGAGTGCATGGTACGACACTGTGAGCTGCGGATTTCATTTGGAATATTTTTCGACTATGATCAGCATGATGTTATGAATTGTAGATTTATAAAATGGCGCGTGGGCTTTCTTCACAATATTGGTGGTGTTCTTATATGATTTAAATTGATCATGCTGTGTGCAACTGCTGATCAGTTGGTAACTTCTGCTACCATCAATCATGAACTGCATTTCAAATGTTGGACTGTTTGTGTTAGCACTTCTGATGGCTACTGTGTGCTTTTATTGCGTGCGTATGCTAGTGCATATGCTGAGACAGCAGTCTGTCAATTTTTCCACAAGGGTCTGTGATAAACGTTTTGTGTTTTTTCGTTGGCACAGAAGCGGAGCAACTATGGGGTGACCCATTAGATATGAAACTGAAACTAAGATTACCGAGCCGCCTTCTTATGTTGTGCTTTTATCTTCATCTTCCTCTATATGCCTTTTCTATCTTATTTACCTTTAGCGCAATTCTTTTCTACATTGTGTGTATGTGTGTCCACGCACCCAGTTTTTTTGGTGTTATTTTTTGTTGTTGTTTTAAATTAGCTTTATTTTTTTTTTGCTCTAGATATTTAAAAAAAATATTTCTTACAGGTCTTATTTTGGTGTGCCCTGTCCAACATCAGCATTGTTTCCTCATCTGTTTTTTTTTTCACTGGAATTTGTTGAGTTCTCTCCCTACGCTCCATATTAGTGATTCTAACATTTAGTTCCTTCTGTTCAACACAGTCACCATTTAATTAACTGTCTTTCAGTCAGCAATCATTTTTGTGTTACTGTGGTCATTTGGTCATTTGGTCATTCAGCTCAAGGGTGGGTACATTATAATTGGTTTGATATTGTTGTTGTTTAACTTGTTATATGGTCCAGTATAGTTATGAAAAGCATAGATTTCGTAGCGGACCTTGAAATCTTGAAAAAACTTGGGAACAGCAATATTCCTCTCAAGTCCTTGAAAAAAACTTGGGATTTTCATGAAAACTGATGAAAATCCTTGAACTTTACCCACCAATCCTTGAACTTTACACACGTAACCTGAACATGGATAACAAAAGAAGAATTTCATGTGATTTTTGGCAGTCAGCTTATTGCAGTAATGCCATTTAAACTGATCATCGGTAAACTTCACGGGCAAGATTATGGGCTACCATAGTTTTAAATATGTGCCGGCAATCTATGAGCTGGCAGGCAATTTGCAGTTTACGGTCTCATTGTTTGCTTTGCAGGGTGGGGTATGGGCGGTGCCTAGTCAGCTGTCTTCACCCATCTCTTCTCTTGCCTCTTTCCTCCCTTCTCTCGACCTACCTTCAGTTAGTGTAGCAAGGTCAGCTGGACCCGGTGCAGAACTTCCCCACCCACTCACATTCACACATTAAATATATGTATAATTTTAAAACACATTTGCCACCCTCCCCCCTCTACAGTGATGACACCCTATGGTTGTAAGTGTCTCACACAGTATATTATTTGAAAAAACAAAATGGAGACAGGTATGCTCAGTGCAGACTGGCTTGCATCGCTTCAGAGATCCTGGTTAGCATGCTTTGGATATTTTCTCCAAGCAGTGCAGGAGGCAGATCAACAGGCAGATACTTAGTGGTAAACTGTTGTATGACAAGCTCGATTTTGTAAGGGCCCTTTAGGAGTGAGTAAATAGTATGAATGCACAAATAGGCCATTATGGTCTGAAAAGACTCGTGTAGCGACCAATGATCAGGTAATCTGGCTGATTCTTGACACTCAGGGCAAGAGCAACATGGACATACGATCAAACTTACTGGTGTCTTGGGAATGGGAACTCTGCACTTACTTTTAAAGTTAAAATCCAGATGGACAAACAACCAGGACTTTCTGTCACAGCTTACAGCTGGTGAAAAAAGAAAAAGAAGAAGCACTCCATTAAGTCAGTGATCACATCTTTACAGCATTGCTGTTGTTACCAAGTCAGATAGTTTTGAATCCACCAGAGCTAAAGCTTGCTCATCAGCCTTATCTTTGATATGCTTCTAATATAATATTAGCAAAAGTATCTAGCACATTTTAGCAGCCATTCATTATAGTTACAGTTACTCAGAGATTGTCTTGCTCAATTATGTTATTACAATTGTATGCTGTTATATTTCTTGTATTACGTCATTCTCATTTAATTTCATGCATTGTTCAGATTTGTGAAGACCAAACTGCCATTTGATAAAGAAACCAAGCGAGAAAAACCTCCAAATCCATCTGTTCATTATCTTTGGGGAACAAAGGTAATATCATTGTTCTCACAGTCAGTGCACATACAATTATGTCAGTGTGTAGTGAGAAAAGTTAAAGGTTGGCACAAATAAAGTGTTCATTGTTCTCACTGTCAGTGCACATACAATTATGTCAGTGTGTAGTGAAAAAAGTTGAAGGTTGGCACAAATAAAGTGTTCATTGTTCTCACAGTCAGTGCACATACAATTTATGTCAGTGTGTAGTGAGAAAAGTTGAAGGTTGGCACAAATAAAGTGTTCATTGTTCTCACAGTCAGTGCACATACAATTTATGTCAGTGTGTAGTGAGAAAAGTTGAAGGTTGGCACAAATAAAGTGTTCATTGTTCATTTTTTTTAGATCATCTTCATTGCACATCAGATATTACCATGAGTGTTCTCATCTCCAATTACAGAGGCATCTCCCTTCTAAGCCACGTAGGAAAAATTTTTGCAATTCTGGAACAACGAATTAGATCCGTTGTAGAACCGATCCTGAGCCCATCACAGGTCGGATTTAGGAAAGGAAGAGGGTGTACTGACGCTATTTTTGCTTTAAGACAAGTTAGCGAAAAGACAATAGAACACAGACATCAAATAAACATCGCTTTCATAGATCAAGAAAAAGCTTTCGATAGAGTAAACAGAAATTTATTATGGAAAGTTCTTGAAAACTACGGTATAAATGGAACAGTATTAGATTGTGTTAGGGCTATTTATAGACAAAGTGAAAGCGCAATTAGAACAAGAGCTGGCATCACAGACTGGTTTCCAGTAACATCAGGAGTAAGACAAGGTTGTGTATTATCACCTTTACTTTTCATAATATTTATGGACAATATTAATAAAATAGACATAACACCAACAGATGTTGATAAACAGGAGGACTTCGACGATCTTTGCCGACGATCAATGCATATTTCACAGTGATAGTAAACAGCTGCAAGACCACATAAACCTACTACACGACAGTTGCCTCAAGCATCATATGAAGATCTATACTGAAAAGACAGAAGTCATGAGCATAAGTAGAGAGCAACAGACCATCGACATAAAGATTCTAGATCACAGCCTAAAACAAGTGCAAGAATTTAAATACTTGGAAGGTATCTTTACATTCAATGGTAAAATAGACAGAGAGATCGAAGCAAGAATCCAACAAGCCAACAATGTCGCATACCAGCTTGCCCCAATTTTAAAACACCCTGCTGTCCCAGCTGAGATAAAAAGACAAATTATAAATACAATCTTTATACCGACATTAGGTTATCAATGTCAGACTTGGACATTAACAAAAGAACACGAGAGAAGACTAACCACCTGTGAAATGAGATGTTTGAGAATGGCTGCGAATAAAACCAGAAGAGATCGAGTGAGAAACGATGTGATTACAAGAACTATTGGAACCATACCCATCGTTAAATTTATTGAGAAGCAAAGAATGAAATGGTTTGGTCACCTAATGAGAATGGAACCAACGATGCCAGCATCAAGAGCATACAACATGAAAATCGAAACACCAAGAGGCAGGGGAAGACCAAGAAGAAGATGGATTGAAGGAGTCACGGACAACTTGAGACTTCATAACATCACGGCATATGAAGCGACTGAGCACTCTGGCTCAGTTGCCGATCATCTGATAGACTGCGACGCCTAGCGGCACAAGCAGATTTTGACAAAAGAAGAAGTTCTCATATCCTCCTGAGTATGTCTCCAAGGGTTTTCAGGCTAACAACTC
Organism: Candidula unifasciata; assembly: GCA_905116865.2. NCBI lineage: Eukaryota > Metazoa > Mollusca > Gastropoda > Stylommatophora > Geomitridae > Candidula > Candidula unifasciata. The sequence goes on along the minus strand of CAJHNH020006534.1, from coordinate 160,199 downwards.
CCATTTTGTTCTGGGTGATGCAATGACGGATGGCTCCTGCATGATTTTTCTATCTCACGGCTTCAGTTGGTATACCTAGGGTATTCAGTCTTTTCAGTGAAAAAAATCATTTTTAACGAAACCGAAAACCTCGTGGCGTTTAGTCTCTCATGTGGCATTGATGCTGTCTGTCCTGTCCATAGAGAGCCCATACCTTATGGTCAACCTGCCAGCAAAGCATATACTCAGAAGGCATTGTGTGTACTAAGTGGTTGTTCAAAGAGAACCAAGTTGCTGTCCCTTTTGCATGGTTAATCTATACTCCAGAGGTTTGACACCAATTAGCTATGCATCCTTAACCTTTTGTTCTTCTTCTAAAGTTCCACCCCTGTTCTTGCTTTGGAGGTACACCATTATGTCATCAGCATATGAGGTTCATCTTCACCTGCGATTTGATATTTTGTCACCTGAATTCTTAAACTATTGAAGAGGACTAGGGATAAAGGTGATCCCTGGGCAGTCCTGGACATTTTTGCTTGATAACATTGCTGTGTTAAAATAATGTTTAAGAGTGGTTGAGATTCATTACAACCATCTTTATTGTGCAGATGGCGCCTGATTAATTGATTCATAAAGGTTTTCACTTGTTATGCACAGCCTCTGATTTGTTGCAGAAAGATTATGTTTAATAACAGTCTATGAAGAAAGGCAAACTTGTTTCATTTACAGAAATTAAACCACTCATTCAGCACAATCTACAGCCTTTACTCTGGTTTCATTGGAGCACCTCATTTTAGAGCAATATGCCGGTTGCTAGGATACCAGGGCATTGCTGTTGTAATTGAGGAGCTCTTGAAAACTGTGGAAAATTTTGTAAGTTTTTATTTTCAAGTGACCTTTTTCTAAAACATTTTTGTGCCAATAGTCCATGAATTATGTTATTTTATATTTCAAATGTTTCTATTATACTATCTGTTATTTTCGGTGGCTTGCTGTCTTTTTTTTTTCTCCACGAACACAGTTTTTAATCATTGTATGTCTGTGATGTATCTGATAACATCAACTTATCTTGTGTTTCTTCTTCTAATGATTTTTATCCCCCAATATAGCACTGGCTTCAACTATGTCATGCAAAGCCCTCCTATATTCTTCTCTTAAGTATTTGTTTATTTGTGGTGTGCTTTGTTTTCCTAAATATGCCTATATTTTGTGTTAATAAATCGTACACTATTTTATTTCATGGATTTATGATTTTTGATTCATTATTCAGTTGACTGGAACAACAGCAGAATATGTGGCAACCTTGATGAAAGTTATGCCTGAGCAATGTAAACTGCTGCGGTTTGACTATGGTTCACCAGGTGCGTAGGAAATACATTTATGAAATATAAAATGTTTAATTGATAATGAACTGAAGATGTCAGGCCAGAGGATGACTAGTGGTTAACAGATGGGTATGAATTAACCCCTCCCTGTGTAAACCCTAGCAGAGCACATGGATTTTTGCACTTCTTAAATAGCTTAATTTGGTCATGGACCATGCTAATGTTTCTACATATAGGCAGGTTTGAAAGCTTTTTTCTAAACTTGATGAATGTAGTATCATTTTATCACCTAATTAGTATCACTGCATTGTGGTAAAACCCATCAGTGCTACATCACTGTACAGACATACCATAGTATCTGCTGTCACGTACCACCACTTATTGCCTGTCTCAGTTAGTTCTGTCTATTATCCAAGCAGCAAGGATTAGAGCAGGCTCCAAATAAAGCAGTGATGATAGCCCTTGACCTCTGGATGTCATTGTAGGGATAAGTGTGTGTTTGTGTGCATGCATGAGTAGGTGGGTCGGTTTGTGTTTGTTTAGTGTTTAATAAAGAATTGACATCACAGCACTTGGGACATTCCCATAAGCGCTGTCCCCATCTTCAGCTGCAGTTGTAGAGTTCCGGTTTCAGTGGTACCAATAGCAGTCTGATTGTATAACCATCTCACTTTTCCATTGGGTGCTGATCGTAGACCAGATCCCCTGGTTACTTCTCGCAGTGCTATTCTCTCCAGATCCATGATGATCCATCTGTTCTTCAGCAGTTGTGCAGGTCCAGGCAGTCTATCTATCTGTTCATTTCGTACTGCCCCAGCATATCCTGAGGAAAATATCCAAAGGACAAAGGATCTCTAAAGAGATGCTTTTCACTGAGCAAACCAATCTTCACCTTTCTCAACATGCTCTGTGAGTCAGTTACAATTAAGATGTGTATACAGCTGATTCTGAAGCCAACGTAAGGCTGCAGTGACTGCCTCCACCTCCATTCTCAAACTAGATGTTATGATGTCTTAAGCCAGGCTTTGTTGCACTAAGTGATATCCATTCACTTTTCTAAGAACCCCTATATGCTTCATCTGCCTCTCAACACAGAGCCCATCTGTATAGATTATCACATCACCTTGGCAAGAATTGTCATGAATCCTTTGTTAACTTCTGATTCTGCAGCCTTAGCTGGCCAGTCCCTGCACTCATGGCCCAGTCTGACAGGTTGGACTTTTGCTGACATGCCTCTCCTCACTCAGTGTTATCAAGCCTACATACATGTCTGATTGTGTCTTCAGCTTGCGCTATCCAAGACCTTCCTCTTTTAAGTCTGTGACCCTTAGCTCTGTCTAGGATTTCATGCAGGAGGTGTTTCTTATCTGTGGCTAGTCTGAGATATCACTTAGCTTGCAGCACTTTGAACCTATCTGTAACAGTCGGCAGTGCAGAAATGTATCACATACATACTACCGGGGTACCTCTAGCACATCCCAGAATTACCCTCATTCTGTATGTGTTCAAGGTGGGTGGGTGGTGTGTTGTGTTTGGCTATGCGGGGCGCTCTGTGTGCACGCATGTGTGTGTGTGTGTAAGAACACCCTCTAGTGAATTACAGAAGGGAAGAAGATGTTGAGGCCAACCTCTACTATGATATAAAGATGTGTGCAAGTGGGACATGAATGATACAGGTATTGAGGCTGACTTGTTGGGGAGGGGATGGGAATGCTATGGCACATCAGCAAGGAAATGAGAATGAAGGAAGAAATTATTCTATAAAAAATGTCTGGTGCTTTCCCAATTTCTCTCCCCAGGATGATGTCGCAGGAAAGTCTAATATTTTTTAGGGTGGTAAGGGCGGCTTTCCTGGCTGTCTGCAGCTTTTAACTACTCAAAACGTTTAGAACTGGGCCTAATTCCAACTTATCTATGTCCCACGAGAGAGTGCAGCCTAGGTCCCACTGTTGCATGCAGCCTAGGTGCCATGACTGCATGCAGCCTATCTACCGCCCCCTAAGACATTCGACTGTTGGGGGGAGGGGGGATATTGGGATAAAAATGAATATCTACCACTGGCCTTTGATAGGACATTTCATATCTGTATATGTATATACAAATACAGATACACATTCAGGTCTCACAGCCGGCCTTGACACCGATAAAACCCCGGGAACAGCAACTTATTTTTTGAAGGATCTGAGTATCCCAGGAAATTTGGAAACGAAACCAGTCTTTCCCAAATTATTCATAGTCGCGGCGCCTTTTTTCATACAAATTTTTCTGCGGTGCCCTAACCTAAGTAAAAGTATGACTATTCATATGTAAGAGATTTAAAAAAAATTAAACTTGTGTATCTTCAAATATTTTGCGGCTCCCCTGTGAAGAGGCTCTCTGGGGTGCCGCAGCACACAGTTTGGGAATCACTGCTGTATACAGAACTCATGAGACAGTCTATCACAACACACATGGTTGTTTCTGGGAGGCATGTACTGAGAAGAAAGTCATGTTTCCAAGTTCAGCAGGTTTTTACAAAATAATGATTCAATTGTAGTGTTATCACCACACATGGGTGACCAAATTTGAGGTTTCTGTGATAGTTGGTGGTCAGTGTTCCCCTCCAGGATAGCTGTTAATAGGAAAAAAACCAGAACAGAAGCAAATTCCAGAAACCTGTTCAACTGTATGACTTATTTAAATTAGGGCACCCCTACCATCATGCAGTAACCTGCAGTACAATGTGGAAACAAGAATATTTTTCATTTTTAATTTTCGGGTTTCTGGGGCATAATTTGTATATGGACTATTAAACTGTTATAATTTGTATATGGGCTATTAAACTGTTATAATTTGTATATGGGCTATTAAACTGTTATAAAAATATAGGTCTAGCTTTATATTCCCAGTACGCCTAAAGACATGGAAAAGGGACCTCTTTATTAATCTATTAATTATTTACTGTGTGTTTACCATATATTTTTGTCTGTAATACTTTATCAATCTTAGACTTCCACATTTTGCTTAATTTGTTACTTTTTCAATTAAGTTTACTTTTACTTCAGCAGAACAATTATTTGAATTATTGGAGGCAGTTTGTAAACAAGGAGCGATGCTGAAGTTAAACTAAGGGAATATTGGCCATCAAATAAATGACTGCACAGGAGCAGGACACGGCCTAAATACAACCACCGTCACCCCCCCCCCCACCCCCCCTTTTTTTTGTGTTTGCTAGTGTATTTGTTTTTTAAATTGGTGTAGGAAAAAGGGGGGGGGGGGCGCTCAGGCAGTGTCTTATTGTCATTTAACATAGGTTCCCATTGTTTAAAGAACTCAGAGAGTGCAAAATGTCACCCTCACCTCAAGCTTTTATAAAGGGGAAAATCCCAACTACACCTTGCAGTGGAGGACAAAAGCGCACCTCGGTGCAGCTGATGCATTCTGTTGGTGTTAGGAATCTGCTGGGATAAGTGGACACCTGTGTAGCCCTGTCTGCTATTAGCGATAGTACCACAGAGCAGGATACTCACTTACGCTTGCCTGGAGGATGTCCCCTCCCCCAAGACTGCGTTAGCTGCACAGATATGAGCTTCCTCCACCACAAGGTGTAGTTGAAATTTTTCCCTTGGAGGTAGGGGGAGGGGAGGGGAATCTGCCAGAATAAATGTACACCTTGTGCAGCCCTGTTAGCTATTAGCTGTAGCATCACAGAGCAGGATACTCACTTATCCTGGCGATTTAAAAGATTGCTGATGGTTGAAATGCTCAGCCATGTGGTTGGGGAAAGCAAGGGGAGACTACCACATTATTTTATCCCAATATGGCTAATGTAAAAATGTTGAGATCCTGTATCTTTCCCGTGGCCACATATAGAAGTGGGTCATTGGCTCTTACTCAGCCATTACAGAAACAAACAGGTGATTTTCAATTGAAATGTTGCCCACAACAATTCTTTGGAATATCCAGGAAAACTGGCTCATAAACAGCATCCTGTCCCGAAAGCTGAGGTATTTTGGCCATGTTAAATGTCATGGTGGCTTAGAAAAAAACGGTGGTAGAAGGTATAGTTGAGTTATGTTCAAGAATTTACATCACAGCACTTGGCATTCCCATGTGCGCTCCGTCCTCATCTCCAGCAGTTGTGAAGAATTTGCTGATGATGATTGTTCAGAAAATAACATCTGATACAGTAAAGCAGATCAAGTATTAGAACAGCTAGCACCCAATTAGAGCCAAAATACAATCCCTATCAGCACAAAGAGAATCTCATATATAACACATACATTCCCATCCTATTCTACCAGTGCCAGAATGGTCACTTACAACAAACCAGAAAAGAAAATTAGTAACCATGGAAATGAGATATCTCAGAAGGACTGCAAGAAGGATCAGAAGAGATCAAATCAGGACTGAGGTCGCAGGAGAAAAGTCGGCAGGCAACTAGTTCTAAATAACCATACAGACAGCAAATCAGATGGTTTGCCCATTTAGAGAGAATGCCTTGTGACGCCATACTATACAAGGGGGTAGAGTATAAAACAGACCAAGTACAAGATGAAAAGATAACATCAGAGAAACTCTACAACAGCACAGTGTGTCAATGGTTAGGGTGACTAGAGAAGCAAGAAGCAGAACTTTATACTTGACATGTTGGGTTGTGGTTTAGAGCTCATCTGTGATATAATCTGAGCTGTCACTTTTTATGACACAGCTTGTTTCATTGCAGTGGTTTTAACCTTTTCTCCCCAAAAACGAGGCCCCAAATCTTACGCAGTGGTGTTTGTGTGCTGTTTATATCTTTAGATATCAATAATTTTTTAGGCCTGTTGTTATATTTAAGCAAGAAATAATATAAGATAAATGGAGAATATTTGTTACCCACGCCATTTTTTTTCTTCACATTCTCTAATTCCCTTCTACAGTCATCTGCTATCACATGCCTAAGATTGAAGAAACTTGTTTTAAGCACACTGTTACAGTTATGATTACCTAACAGATATAGCCTTTTAAAAAAACAAAATCTTTTCACCCCACTGTGCATGTGTCTGGCATCTTGATTATTAAATTGCACCTCCTGACTAATTCTCTCTAATTTCAACACATGATTTAACAGGGCTAGACTAGTCTCATTCTAATTTTGATACATATGAATCGGAAGAACCTCTACTGACTTCATGTTATTTTTTAATCTCCAAAAGGTTTTTTTTTTTTTTTTTGGGGGGATATAAATTTCTGTTTGCATTGTGTTGAATTTTTTTTTATAGCTCTTAATGTAGCAGGTTTGTAGAGTGTTTAAAGTTTCTTACTTATATAGTAGGGCACTGGAAAGTATATTTTGTTTTCATTGCAGCAAAATTAAAAGGCTGTTAAATGCAACTAGCTGTATATATATTCTGTTGTGTAGGTGTCATGGGATACTACCAAGCCCAGCTGGTTGATCTCATTCAATACCCTGACCTCAGGACTGAAGTGTTTCAGAGTTTTCGGGAGATCGGCAATGCTGTTTTGTTCTGCTTGTTGGTGGAGCAGGCATTAGTAAGTAGATGCACATTATAATAATTCTAATTTTTTTTTATTTTCCAACTTTCTTCTTTTTCTTCACTTTCTCTTTTACGGTCTTGGGTAGCTAGGGAAATATACAGTTCATTCTGCTTCTTGCTTTTTAATTTTGTTCCTTTTTTAGTAGTAAGAGAGAGCTGCAGTATCGTAGTGGCTAGACGCTTCTGCCAACCCAATGGTCAAAGGTTCAAAAATTCATTGATTTGAATTTATTTCAAAATTGACCTTCGCTGCCAGTCTAACCCAGCTTTGAATGAGTCTCAGGTAATATCGTGGGAAGTAAAGGTGGCAGACATGATGTTTAGCTCATTCATCACCCATCGAGTGCTAATTTCACTGTAAAAACATTGATCTAGCACTATGCACCTGATGTGCCAAAGGCATGAAAAGCTTCCTTTACATTTTGCTTCACTTTAGTAGTAAGATCTTCACAGTTGTGTGAAGAGAAGCAGAAAGCTCATCAGTAGGGTCTGCTAATTTTCGACAGCTAGAGAGATAAACAGCACATTAAAAATGAGAATTGTTAAATGTTATGTATACTCAACCATTTTGTGTAGTGCAGAAATTAGACAAAGAACAAGCAGCTAGAAAATCGAATTGTTTCTCTAGTAAAATGTGGGTATACATAAGAATATATATCGAAACAAAAAGTCTAGTACAGAGGAATTTTTCCTAAACTATTAATAGTCAGTGGTGTTTTTTTGGGACAAGTACAGAAATTTACATGGATATCATCAGATGGAAGATGCATCACCGGATAAGAAACAGAATATGACAGGCAAAAACTGCATTTTATAAAAGGAAGAACATTTTTTGCAGTATATCTCTGTCGCTGAAGGTGAGAAACGATTCTTGCTTGCTGCATACATTCAGTTTTAACACATGGCTGTGAATCCTGGACAATCGGTAGGCAGGCCAGACAATTTCTTGAGGCCTCAGAGATGTGATTTTGCAGAAGAATGCTTAAAATACCTTGGAGGGCCAAAGAAAAGCAACCAATAGGTTTTGAAAGAGACAGGAGCCCAAAGACAACTTATAACAGAAATCAGAAGAAGACAGTCATCATTTTTTGGCCATGTTATGAGAAGAGGGCAAATGGAACATGTTGTGACCACTGGAAAGATCTGTAGAAGGAGGGATAGAGGAAGACAAAGAGAGAGGATTCTTGAAAATCTTGTTGCCTGGCATGGAGGTGTGTCAGCACACGAACTAATACATGCTGCAGGAGGTCACAGATTGTGGAGAGGCATGTATCACCCAAGCCAGACGACAAGGCACCTGATGATAATGACAGAGGTTTTGGAAAGACTACAAATGAAAACAGAATTACTGAGAGAAAAAAAAAGGAGACAGCTGGAATATTTTGGCTACATGAAAAGACATAACACGCTTTAAAAAACCATACTGGTGAGAACAGTCTAAAGCAAGAGAAAGACAGTGTTATAAGTTTGAGGTTAACACCAAGAGATGGATAAACAGCAGTCTGAGAGAGTGTATAACCAAGACAAGAGATAGCATGTTTGGAGATCCATAGCAGCCAACCTTCGGTGTAGAGACAGCACCTGATTGATTGATTGAGAAAGCTCACATTGATATTTAGCAGGTCAGATGTGTCAGCCGAAAGGTATAAATCATTCAGCCGTGTTTTAAATGAGCACAATGCTTTTATTTCTTCGGATGAACGCAGAAGAAAAATGTAGGGATGCTGGTGAATTTTCATATATTGAGTTTTTGAAACCATCACAGCTAGAAAGATTAAAATTACAAAGCCAACGGTACTTCAGTGAAGCCTATAGGCGAATTCTAAGCGGAGGTATTTTAGTAATTTTTTTGTGGTGAATACCACCATGGACAAATTATAGTAGAGTTTGATAAAACATGGATTCCGGCTGCGGCACGTAAGATGACTGAATGTTTGCATTTTATGGCCATAACTATTTTATTTCTGAACGAATCCCTTAGCAACTATACATTGCTGGAATTGGGATAGTGAAACCTAACTGTATATGCATATCTCAAATACATAGGATACAGAATGCGCCTAATTAACATATTAAAAACGTAACCAGATGACTATTTTTCATCAAAACCGTACACATTTATGGTTATCTGCCAACGAGCCTGGCAAGATGCATATCATATTATGTGTTCTGACAAGGCGAACGAAAGGATCATGAAAATGTGCCAATGTAAGTTGATGTGACCTAATTATAAAAATGGCTGCCAACTGACCACTTTTCAGCAAAAACCTTACACATTTATGATTATCTGCCAATGAGCCTGGCAAGATGCATATCATATTGTGTGGAAGTTCATTGTTACACAGTGTAGTTTTCAGATACATATCACTGCTTCTCTCTTGTTGTGTAGGACAAGGTGCACGCACGCATATCAAATGGCAAGACAAAATTCCTGATACCGTAGTCTTGGAGAAAGCATCCATGCCCAGCATCCACACTCTACTGATGCAGTATCAAATTCATTGAGCTGGTCATGTGGCCAGCATGCCAGATCACAGGCTCCCAAAAAAGCTCTTCTATGGTGAGCTGCAAAATGGGAAACGTTCCTAATGCAGGCATAATAAACGCTTTGCATATGTGTGTATACCTATGTACATGGTCTATTCTCGAGCTTATTCCTCAAATTTTTGGGGGAGTACTCAGGGGATGGCTGGGAACACTCTATCGTTAGCCAGGGGTGATAACGTCATGTGAAGCTGACGTCATCAGCCCTATGGCCCATCAGTCACAGATAGCCAGTCATGCCGACCTTGTGTGCATAGGGAATTCCCTGTGTCAATGTCTTAAATATCAGTGGTTATTTGGCATGATTCTTCCCTTGTCTCACTCTCTCCCTCTCCCTAGATATATATATAGATATCCAGATCGGTAATTGTTGATACAAGTATTCTTCCATATCATGATGTCCAGCACCTCTCCTCATCTCTCTCTGGCTTTCATTCCTCCCAACTTTCCTGTTTTTACAACATACTCCTGGTGTCTTTATATCATAACATGCCAAATTTGTAACTGACTCACAGAGCATGTTGAGAAAAGTAAAAACAGACAAGCTTTGTGCAAAGTGGCAAGCATCACTTGGGAGGTCCTGGGTAGTTTGCATTCTTTGGATATTTTCTCTAGGTCATGCCAATGTATTGGCAAGTAAGCAGGCAAATAGACTGGCTGGGTCTGCACCACTTGGTGGTGAATTGATGTATGACAAATTAAATATTGTGAGGGCTTTTTGCGAGCGAGTGAACAGTATGGAGGCGCAGATAGATCATCACGGTCTAAGGAGAATGGCGCTGCAAGGACGCTTAACACTTAGGGGAAGGATGAGACAGATATACAATCAGATGGTCACTGGTACCATCGGAATTGGAACTCTTTGCATGCTGCTGAAGATGGGGACTGAGCACTTATGGGAGTGTCCTTAGTGCTGTGATGTTGATTGCTAATTCAACGCTGTGCATGGATTTCTGTCACAGGCGTGAGGTAAAGTTAAATCCAACGTGATGTGTATAAGGAGATAGCCGTACATCACTCGGGCGCACTGTTCTGATTTTACGGAACTTCACACAAGACTCCTGCAGCACATCCTCGTCATGCGCCACGAATAATGTCTCAAATGACCATTAACAGAGCTGTCAGGGGATCTCTGAGTTTGGCGGCTCCCAGAGGTGTAGTGTCCTTGTGGCTCTCATCAGCCCACAAACGCATGAATGAAAAAGCTTATCAAAACTCATTAGGAACATGAGAAAAGTGCTTGCCAAACGTACAACTAAAATGACAATCCTCGGTTAAAAGTGTGTGGAGTGAAGAGAACTTTGTGCTGCTGAGACTCAACCCTTGACCTAGAGATTCACCCGCAGCACAGATTAGTAACATCTTCTGTGGGTGGCGTCTCGCAGCAAGATTCTACCCATGTACATCCTCTGTCAACCCTCAGTGTCATCGTCACCGTGCTCAGGTACACTATGACAGCAACCATCCATCGGCTGGTTAAGCCCAAATGTCAGACAAAAATAGATCATACGGCACACGAGCAAGCTCAAAATCTGACCATCGTAAATCGTTTTGATTGGAAAAAGTCCAAATGGCCACATCCCGAGACCCCACTCGCCCGAGTGTTGGGACCAGACATATAAAGACATGCCTGCATTCTGTCATGCTAACAGCACATTTAAGATGACAATCGTGCGATGAAAAAGATTGTACCTATTCATGTGGTCACAAAAGTCCAGAACCCAAGAGCTTCTCCACGCTGTTTTCCGGAGGGTGCAGCCCGTGTCGAGCGGGAAGCCTAATACGGTTGTGAGGTTAAGCGGTCATGTGCAGGACATGACGATTCCTTGGGTGAGCCCAGAACCAGAGCGTTATGTGTCGGCTCTGCACTTATGGAAGCCTCCTTGGATGGTGGGAAATGCCCTTGATCTGTCCCTGCCTTTCTTTGAGGGCTAACCGTTCCACACAGGGCTGCCCAAAAGGGGGCAACATCTTTGTAGAAAGGGACAAAGAAGACACCACACGAATAAGGTAACATCTCGACCCACACAAAACAATAGCCACAGTCATCCTAGAAATAGGCCTGATGTCTTCCCTCGAAGTCGGAGTACATCTGCCTGTGAGGCAGGGAACAGCAAAAGCCAGTAAAACTCAGGTCCAGGAAAAAGCCAAAAGTTCAAGCGGGAGATTAACCGGGACCTTCCACCAGAATTCACAGCCGGTGAACGAAGAAGAAGAAGAAGAAGCTAATTCAACATTCAGTTGTGCAGGCATTTGAAGATGTTCATCTTGTGAGTTTAATACTTGAGTTAAAAGAGTAAAAATCACTTTCACTCTGTCAGTGGATTACATTTCACATTGTGAGGTCTTCGTTATTACTGCTGTTGGTTTCACTTAGGTGATACATACATGTCTGCCTTATTATGGGATCTTTTCATTTTGCTTTATATAAAGCAGCAGTAAAAGGTTATGATTTAAAAATATTAATGATCACATATTATTTCTACATAAGTACTGGTCTAATTCTCTAGCCCTGAAGTATTCATTATGTTTTCTTGATAAGTGCTTACTTGTTAATTAGAAAACAAAACTTTGAACTGGATTTAAATCACACATACAGTTCTTTTATAACAGTCCTCGAGTACGGTTTTTTTTTTTTCCATTTCAGACACAAGAAGAGGTTTATGATTTGAAGCATGCTGCACCATTTCAGAACATTATTCCAAAACCTTATATACCCCCTAAAGGTAATTTATAATGTTTGTAATTTAACTGTAGGTGTTACAATCAGTTGTTTAATAGTTGCAGCCTTTCATTACTGTACATTTAATAATTTCTGGTAAGAATCTGCACTAATCCAGTTGCATCCTTATTTGACCTCCCAGACACCATTGAAAAGGTTGGGGAAGGGGGGAAATAGATCCACTGCTCATCTTGCAAGCATGTTGTAAAAGTTAGTTGACTTAGTGTTTCCTTTGAGATGTATAACCAGCAACTACATACAAATTAGCCAAATGTCAAATGGAATTGCATGCAAACAAAACTCAAGTCCTGCAACAAAAGACGCACAACCAGAACTTTCCACCTGATTTTACAGCCGGTGAATGCTAAGAAGAAGAAGAGTTTAATTTAGAATATAATTTTTTAAATTTTTTTTTAAACTACAAAATTTATAACCCTCTTGCAAAGGAAGAAATTTATGATTAGGATCAACTAAAATATTATCACAGAAATAAATTATGCTTGTAAAATTATCTTGCAAAGCATTATGAAGAGTGTTAAAAGGAAGTTTCAGTACGAATATCACTTATTTATGGGTGTCATTTTTATATTTTCATTATCTTCATCAGATCTAAATGCTGGGGCTCTGCACTGGCTTGTAAAGGATACCTAATTAACTTTTGACATCAGATCTGGGCTTATCATTTATTTATTTATCAGAACAATTCTCTAGTCTGCTTAGCTGGTAAGCAAGATACAAAAGCTTTTGTTTAGTGACCAGAGTAAATTTGGCAAAACATTTCAAGTGTTGTAATTACTGTAGATAAAGGTATTTATTTTCTTTGGTATTTAACACAATTATAATTTTTTTCTTAATTGAATAACCATCTTCTTCTGCATTTATTTGAAACTGTAAATGCATTGTACATATTGACAGTGTATCCGGATATTTTGGCCTTTTGGTTTGTTGACATCTGACTTCTACAGACATTTGTTGCCCGGGTTAGCCTTCCTGCTTAGTTTTATGGAACACTGCAATCTCATTGCTGTGTGGTCATCTTTGTTTCCTAGTTCATAGAGTAGCCATATAATGCTGGTCAGCTTTCAAGAGAAAGGAGGGGCAGAACATGACCATCCAAGGAGGCTTCCATGAATGAAGAGCCAATACACATTGCTCTGATACTGGCTCACCCAAGGAATCTTCACATTGTGCTCCTGACTGTTTAACCTCACTTTCATATATGATCATCTTATTCATCACAGGCTGTTCCTTTAGAAGCCAGCAAGAGGCAGCCTTGAGACCTAGGAATGCACAGGATGCATACTTTCTTCTGAGGCCCATTAGACTTTTACTGCTGTGCACTTCCTTGTCCACTATAGTTTTATATGCCTATGGTCATTCAGTATGGCAGTATACAGACAGATGTATCTGTTTCATTACCTCCCCCCCCCCCCCCCCCCCCCCCACTTAATGGCTTCTGAACTCTGCATCTCCAAGGACTACCAGCAGTTAGAACCTCTGACAGCTTTTCTTTCTTACTCCTTCAGATGTCAGTGTGAATATTATTCCAGAAATCAGTAGCCATCTTGAGGTTGTTGACATCTTCATAGAGTTTGTCCTCAAAAAGAGCGTGTGTCAGCCATATAATTTTCTCTGTTCTGCATATGACACTCTTGAGTCAAGTGTTCAGCCATCATTTTTCCATTTCCAGTTACCATCATCAGTGTCTCCCATGTTTAGCTTATTGAACAAATGACGTTTCAGCCTTCTATGTCCTGTATGGAGTCTAAAGATCACTACTTGTTCTCTTCAGTCAGTTTGGTAGTATGCAACATCCTTCTTGTGTCCTAGATGTTCAGAATTCCACTTGGTACTTTAAGCACTTCTTATAAACCTCTCGGCTTCATCATATTTTTTTATGTCTTTATCAGGCTTGTGAGCCTTCCACCTTCCTTTGCCAGAATATCAGTCTTTTCATTTCCAGGTATGTTGCAACAGGATGGGAGCCACTGTATTACAACTCTTTTGATTCCTGACTCAGTCCATAGGATGCAGCTGTTAAGTCTGCTAGTTCTGTGTTGTTTTTGTTCTTCAGTGCTGTGACAGCTGACTTTGCATCTGTGAAAATAGCTGTGTGTTTCTCTTTATTTTATTTTTTTTTACTGTTTTCTGTGAACCATTTTTTTTATTATTTAAAGATCCTCGACAGTTTCCCAAACCTCAATTTTCTTTCGAGTGTTTTGCTTGGGTACAAATGTTACTTAAGTAGTGTTTTTTTTTCTATGCAGTTTAATGTGGTTTTCCTGCTTTCTGTCTTATTCTGAGTGTTCTTTTTCTCAATACCAGGAATATTTTCAATGAGCTTAGGCTTGTAACTCCAAGCAGGGAACCTGTGTGTAATGTGGATAAGTTTGGATGTTGATAAGTTGAGTATCAAAATCAAAGCGTCTGGAATTAAAGCCTATTAGAGTGGGTTATTGGAATTGTCGTAGAGCCAGGCAGAGAGGACCTGTACTGGAGATACTGATTTATGACTTTGATATCATCATGCTGCAGGAATTAAACATAGATTGATTTAAGTGTCCTGGATACATTAGTTACATAAATCCTACTGCTATTAGGCTTCTCATCTGTGGGGATTTCAATGCGCGGAACATAGCTTGGGACAGTAGTGGGGAAAATAGGCAAGGAAATGCATTAGCAGAGGCTATGGTGGATGCAGACGTAATCTGTATAAAGCGTGGTAGGCTAACTAGAATGGCAATGAGACCTGGTTGATGCAGACAGGGCTATTCATTTGGCGTTTGTTACCCAGTCAGCAGTGCTGGACACAAAATGTAGTGTCTTAGGCGATCATGAGAGTGACCATATGCCATGCTCAGTCTTGATTTCTAAAGCTAGCAAGATCAGGGCTGTGAGAACGCGCAAGACTTTTAAGTATGAGAGGGACATACACTTCTTAGAAGCCTACGACAAAAGGTATGCAGCAGAACAACCATCTCTGCTTTTGTGCAGCCTCCATGGTGGACCCAAGAAGTAGAACAGGCATGGAGAGCAAAGCGAGCAGCAGTTAAGAAATTACAGAAAGTGTGAAAGGCATCTCACAGGTTACAAGAGGATGTAGAGAGGCTAGAAAGTGTTGGAAAAGATAAAGTAGAAGATTTTAAGTGGTGTGCAGCAGATGCAAAGAAGGCTAAATGGGAACATTTTATAAGCTAAATTGGAGGGAAAAGATCATTGGATAGGTTTTGAAGACTTCACAGACAGATGAAAAGGAAGGAGTGGCCTATCACAACAGGCATTCTATATACCGATAATAATATACCAATGACAACAGACAAAGAGAAAGGTGAAGCATTTTTGAAGAGATTTATAGCCCAAACTGATCATAATGATAGGCAGCTTAGAAATTTAGTTTTGAGATAATCTGTATAATACAATAAAGGATAATCATTTTGAGGATATAATTAGGGTGGAGGATATAAAACATCTATTGCAGGGATCAAAGATCAAAACCAGACTCAGCGGTTTCAGGATTATCACCCTACAAAATACTTTTGGCAAGGTGCTAGAGAAGATTTTTGCTGTTAAACTACAAATATTTTTGGAAAGGTTAGAGCTCCTGCCAAAAGTTTTGGGTAGTTACCAGCCACAGAAAGATACCTGGTCAAATGCAGCTACTTTTGCTTTTGATGTTTATAAAGGGTTTTAGAACAGATAGGAGATGGTTGTGGCAGCACTTGATCTTGAGAATGCCTACAATAGAGTCATATATGATATTTTGATTACCACACTCACTGAGAAGGGGGTTTGTCCATGGTTTGTGAATTGGATAGCAGCTGTACTGCATTCGTGTATGGTTGCCCTTCGCCGGGGTACATGGACCTCAGAACCATGTAATATCGCCCTGGGGCTACCCCAGGGTTCTGAAATTTCACTGGTGCTCTCTTATGTATACAAGCAAGTTTGCAGAACTTGAATCACCAGGTGTTGGAAGAATATTGACATTTGCCGATGATGTTCTTGCATATAGGCAGGGGAGAGATAGGTGACGGATAGCCCAAGAACTACAGACAACTGTAGACAAAGTGACTGACTGGTGTGCAGAAAAAAAATTGGTGCTGTCATCAACTTAGAAAAGGCAACTGTTTTATGGTGCTCTCTGGACAATAGAACTGTAAAAGCTAATGTTCCAAACCTCACAGTTAATAACAATAACATCAAAAGAGAAAGCAAACTGAGGTACCTGGGTATCATTTTCGATAGAAGCCTGTCCTTCAGGAAGCTTGTGGAAGCAGTTGTGGGGAAATGCCAAAAAGGACACAATGCTCTCAAGATTATGGCAGCAATGGACATGCAACAAAGAATGTTGTTTACAATGTTACAGCATGTGATCCTGTCGGTGATAGATTATGGACTTGGCATGCTTACCATATCAAAGAGTCAGCTGATGAAACTTGAACACATACACAATGAAGCTATGCGGGTAATTCTGGGATGTACAAAAGAGACCCCAGTAGTATGTATGAGATATATACTTGCACTGTCTACTGTTGCTGATAGACTCAAAGTTCTGCAAGCAAAGTCATATCTCAGAGTAGCTGCGGACAAGAGGCACCTCCTGCATGAAGCCCTGGATAGAGCTAAGGGTCACAGACTGAAAAGAGGAAAGTCTTGGATGGCCAAAGCTGAAGACACAATTGGAAATGTGTGCAGGTTTGATAAATTTAGGCTAGGAGAGGAGTGAGTCTGAGTGTCCGATCAGGTGTAGGGTTCTAATCACTTTAGGACCTAAGTGCAGGGACTGGCCAGCTGATGCTGCATAATCATAAGTTCAACAGATGACTTATGAAAATTCCTGCCCAGGTGATGTGATGGCTCTGTGTTGAGGGCAGACGAAGTGTATGGGGGCTTATAGCAAAGGCGAATGGATGTAGCTTGGTACAGCACAGCCTAGCATATGATATAACAACGTATAGTTTGAGAATGGAGGTGGAGGCAGTCACTGCTGCCTTTCGCTGGTTTGAGAATCAGCTGTACACACACACATGTCGTCACAGAGCATGTTGAGAAAGGTGGAGACAGGCATTGTCCGTGCAAAGGTCCCGGGTAGTTAGCATCCTTTGGATATTTTCTCCAAGTTATACTGATTTGTTGGGAAATTGGCAGGCAGATAGACTGGCCGGTTCTGCACCATTAGGTGGTGAACTAATGTATGACAAGCTGGATGTTGTGAGGGTCCTTTGGGAATGAGTGAACAGTGCCGAAGCACAGATAGATCATTACCGTCTGAGAAGAATGGCGCTGCAAGGGGATACAAGGGGATCTTGCCCTGGCTCAACACTCAGGGGAAAGGCAAGACGGATATACAATCAAACAGTTACTGGTACCATCAGAATTTTAACTCTTCGCTTGCTGCAGAAGATGGGGACGGAGCTATTAAACCTTTGATACATGTGCTGATTGCCAACCTTCTAAATTGTTCTGCTAAATGTGATACCTGAGATTGTTTTCTTGAGGCAATATTTTTCCATTTGAGAGGGAGAACACCATGCATGTTGTTTTATCTTCACTATAGCTATATAAATAGGTTAATAACATATTGCATCATTGAGTAAATTGTTTGTTGCTGTTAGTGATACCAAGCAGTTATTATGTGTGGCATTATAATTAAAATATTTTTAATATATTTTGTATGAAAATAAAATTTTCTCAAAATGTTGCATTTGTGCTCTTTTGTTTTATAACAGAGGGCAAGGACAGAGAGGCAGAAGCTAAAGCTGTGATGAAGCAGTTGGAAAAGAAATACGCAGCACTGAAAGTTGTGCATGTGATTGAGAAGTTGGGCAACAAATATGTAAGTCATGTGTGGGGAAAAATATGGGGAGGGGGGGGGAGGTGTGTGTGTATTTATTCATTGTTTTTTTCCCTCTCACAAATATTAACATGTGTCATTACAGTTTTTAATTTGTGTAAATTGCACTTTTAAATTTGACTATACATGGCGTGTTTTTTGAGTAAGTTCTGTTTTGACCACAGCGACAAGCACCAACAGAAAACGTAAATGTCCATATGCGGTATGCATATGTGGTTCATAAGCTAGATGTGTACTTTTTTTTTTTCCACTGTTGAAATCCTCTTATTTGAAACTGTGTGTGAGTTGTTTATAATAAGTGCAAAAATAAATACTTCCACCAGCTGCCAAGTTCATGCTGTGATCCATGTGGTTTTTTAGCAAAAAACAACAGTGCTCCAGAAATTCACAAGCAACTCATTAAGGTTTATGGGCCAGATGTTATGACTGATAGTATGGTTAGGAAATTGTGTTGAGTGTTTAAAGAAGGGCAAACAAATATCCATTGTGTCGAATGTTTAAAAAAGGGCGAACAGATGTCCATGATGAAGATCGTAGCGGTCAGCCGAGGTTGGTGACAGACGATGTGGTCAAAGAAGTGAACCAGAAAATTCATCATCATTTCACAATTTCGGTGTTGTCTGTTGAATTTTCGGAAGTTTCACACTCACTGACAAGAAACCTTGGGTAAAAAAATTGTGTTCCATCCAAAACAAAAAACATGGGTAGCTGTCCTCTGGAATTGTGGTTTTGCATGAAAATGTTTGACCTCACGTCGTAGATGGAACTGTTCAATTGATGCAAAATTTTGACTAGGAAATTGTTGACCACCTGCCCTACAGCCCCAATCTTATAAAGGTCATTTAACTTGCACTGACCAACGTGCTCATTTGTACTTCTCATTTTTGCCTCCGACTCCCTGAGCTTGATAGTACCAAGAGTTATGAGTGCTGCCTCATAGTTCAATAATTCAACATATTATCTAGATCAATCTAACTCAATAACTAAAACCATTATTCATGCGCATTGCCACACTGCAGTTGTCCAGACCGTTCACTAGGACGTCCAGTTAACGATTGTTCCCAGCCGGTTCACAACCCGAGCTCACTTTTCCTTACTTCGGGTAGTTCACATGCCCTCTGTGGCTTGTGTGCACATCATGACAATCATGTTTAATGCTTTGACAGCAGCCCCACATTCCCCATATCTCTCCCTTACCCTGATCATGACGTGATGGTTTTATTTTTTTATATACATTTTTTTTTTGCCTAGCCTTACTTCTGTATTTATTCAGGGGGATGCTGTCTCTTGTTCTGTATTTGCCACACTCATGTGCCTTGCTAATTCTCTAAGTATTAGGAATTTCTTTTCTGCAAGCTATAATACTGAATATAAAGAAAACAGAGGTAATGGTTATATCAAAGAAATGACTTCCACCACATTGTGATCTTAGAATAGAAAGTTAGTCCTTGTCGATAAATCCAAATATGTGGGTACAATAATAACATCAGGCGGAAGATATGTATCAGAAATTAAGAGCAGAATAGGCCAGGGCTAACGATGCATTCCACAGAATGGAACAACTTATGCAACTTTGGGCGTCTGAAAGAGAGTACTAAAATGTTATGTAGTACCTATATTGCTGGTTCCTCATACGAATGTTTAGAATCCCTTGGACTGCCAAAGTAGCTAATGAGGATTGCTTGAAAAAAAAAAAAAAAAAAATCAACATATACAGCTAAAAGAAAAAGACAAGCACTGTTCTTAGGTCATGTGATAAGGGGG
Organism: Candidula unifasciata; assembly: GCA_905116865.2. Taxonomy (NCBI): domain Eukaryota; kingdom Metazoa; phylum Mollusca; class Gastropoda; order Stylommatophora; family Geomitridae; genus Candidula; species Candidula unifasciata. Next base: position 140,492 of record CAJHNH020006534.1, on the reverse strand, counting down.
AGGCTTTAGAGAACATTGTGACGACTAGGAAGATCAACAATAGAAGAGGAAGAGGCAGACTGAGAGAGATAATGTCGGTCGGATTGCGGCAGTAGTACGGAGGGTTATTATCAGTGGAACTGATCCAGAGACAAGGGACCGAGATCTTTGGAAATGCATAAACGCCTTTGCCACTCAGCAGGGCATTTGATAGATGAATGTAAGAAGCTTGTCAAGCTATCTAGTACTTTAGAAGGCAGAGGTTAATAAATACGGCTATCCTCCGAATAGCAGTCCTTAATTATCGAGGTGAAAAATGTACCCTAACAGGGCCTCAGATATGTGTTAATTGCGCACATCTGGGGACTATAACGCCACCGCCGAATTGTAAAGTTCCGGCAACTTCCGCCACCGCCGAGAGTGTCCCCTCTCTAAACTAGATGGCTAGGACTCACGAGTAGATAAAATGAAGGAAGCTGCAGGAGATGCAGTAGCTGCTGCTTGTGAGTCCTAGCCATCTAGTTTAGCCCCAATCCACGCCGCGTGAGTGGTGTGGGGTACACTCTCGGCGGTGGCCTTTCTTGCCTTTTCTCTGAGCCTCAAGCATCTGCCAGAACCTCTTGTCACTCCCTGCATCGATCTCACCAGACTGGTGATCCATCTGCTCCTCGGAACTGTACACGCTCTCCCACAAGGCACTAATCACGTCTGCCTTATCATGCATCAGTATTCCACCAAGATGTGCAGAGCCAGCCAGTCTGTCCACCTGTTCATTTCCCAACACACTGGCATACCTGGTGAAAAAATCCAGACAATAATCTTCACCTGTGTCCTCTGCACCGAGGAATGCCACTTTGCACGAATCACACCTGTCCTGATCTTCCTCAGCATGCTTTCTGAGTCAGTTAAAATCACGATGTGTGTGAGTGCCGTGTTCTCTAGCCAGCGGAAGCTGCAGTGACCACCTCCACCTCTGTTCTCAAGCTGGATGTTGTGGTGTCATATTTTCAATGTTCTTTAGTATAGAGTGAAACCAAATTATGCAAAGCAAGTTTATAAGTAAGCTGTCATAAAACTTAATTAGTAAATTAGTGCATTAATTTAAAACCGGCATGAGTAATTCAATATAGATTTTGCTCATTTACTATACGTTTTCTTTGTGTTTAACAGCAAGCTCTGATTGCAAATGATGGCGATTTACTTACCAGAGAAAGGTTGTGCTGTGGACTGTCAATATTTGAGATTGTTCTTAAACGCATTGAGTCTTTCCTTACTAATCCATTGTGGCATGGAGAACCTCCAGCAAATGGTGTGATGAGTGTGGACAAAAGTAATGAATTTCATCGCCTTTGGTCAGCCATTCAGTTTGTATACTGCATCCCGATAGGAGAGAATGAGTTTACCATTGAGTAAGTATACTCATTATTTAGACAGTTATACTGAGTCATAGACTAATCTATGCTTTGTCTGCTCTTTAATCTTTTGGTCATCATCTGCTGTTAAATGAAGAATTGAGTTGGAATTTGATCTTTAGCCTGATATGTAGCCTGGACTGTATCAACTTTGTTTTGGTGTGAGTTTAAGCTCTTTTGTCTGGTGCAGTCCTGTGGAGGACTGTGAGTTTGAACTCTTTAAGTCTGGTCCCTTACTTTTTAAATTGTCTGAGCCATTAAAAAAAAAGACAGAGGTTGGCATAGATCTTTTCCACCAACCCAGAACTGAAGTACCATCTTTGTAGAAACTTTGTTATAGAGCTCTCTTCCCCTCTCCAAACTCATAAACCAAGTATGTGTACATGATGGAACTTCACATCATTAAAACTTTAGACATACTAGGTAATCTAATAGGCTATACTATGTAAGGGTTTTCCAAGGTATTGATTACTGGTAAACCTTAGTCCTGCCCTTACACTCAGCATCATATTGAGTTGTGTTGAAATAGTATGCTTTTATTAGATTCAACAGTCTGATTCTTGGTCTTTCTCTGATTCTGTTTTCAGAGCTTCTTAGACTGGCTACAGAATAGTGGCTAACTGGATTTCATTCTCACTAGGACCTTGAACCACCTTATTTGATATTTTTTTTAAACAAATTAAGTGCAGGGAGTAGTATCAGATGTTATCACTTCTAGAACTCTTACTTTAAACATTAGATTTTTTAGTTCTTGGACAAGAACATATACCTGATCTTAGAATATAGAATCTGGTGATTGTACACAGTTGTAAATGTTATCACAAATGGTAGGTCGTGATGATTATGTTATTATTGATAATATCATTAATACAGCTAACAGTTGAGAGTGGTGAAAATTTGCAAAATTCAAATGAATATCATATTCTGTACATATTGTTTTACTACATTTTGCTGACTAGGCCAGGCTGCCATATACATTCTTGTTACCTGTTGTCAGTAGCAACATCCTAGCACATCGTTCTGCTCAGTCCCAATTGCAGCAGCCATCTCAGTGTCTCCATGTTCACAAAAACCAATAGGAATTGACATGCAAATCTGTCTTTCTGCTGCAGCCAGTTTCTACGTGCTTGTCTTTGTTTAGTACCTGTTTCCAGCAGGTAGGACACTCTAGAATGCAGTGTATTCAGTATACCTGCCCTGTCCATACATCTTTCTTTGCTAACTACTGCAACCATGGCTATTGTCAGCTCTTTCATTTTCTTTCACTTTGGCATATCCTGGTATGTTTGTATGCCATATACATAACAATAAAGTATATATAAGTTCATGAAAATTATGATGTCTTTTATCTTTATCACTTTTGCCAGGGAGCTATTTGGTGAAGGTTTAAACTGGGCAGGTTGTGTTCTGATCACCCTGCTTGGTCAGCAGAGAAGGTTTGAGGTCCTAGATTTCTGCTACCATTTGCACAAAGTCAACAGAGTGGATATGAAAGATGAAAACATTAAGGGTATTGTAAGTAAACCATTGGATTTTCTTGAATTAATTGAAATTGAACAGTCTCTGGCATATTGCTTCAGAGGTTTATGCATTGATGGACAGCAGTTCCACAGATATGACACCATCTACATAAATACGCTTGTCATCTGTAATTTAATTTAAATGCAACTGAAAATAAAAGACATCACCAAAATGTGTGCAGCAGTATATATGAACTGTTGTTGAAGCATATGCTCACTAGCACAAGAATTTAATGTGTCAATTGTGACGGTTTAGCAGCAATATCTAAAGGTATGTTAACAGCCTGGACATGTAGTTTTCACAGAAGAATCCTTAAAATTCCTTAGCCAAGAAAAGCAACCTTAACATTTTGAAAGAGTAGAGGGCTCGAAAACAACTTGTCACAAACATCCGAAAGAGAGTCATCAATTTTTGGTAAGGTTATGAGAAAAAGGAAACAGGAACTTTTTGAGACAAGTGGAAAGATCTGTGGAAAGAGAGAGACAGAAGAAAACATGAGAAGAATCTTGACAGCCTGTTGTCATGGCATGTAGGGGTGTCAGCACACTAATACACGCAGTTGTGGATCGCAAATTGTGGAGAAGCACGATAGCCAACGCAAGTCAGCAAGGCAATTGATGATGAAATTGACGATGTTAACTGTAAATACAACAGATTTTTCTGACCACCAAAAGTAGGATCAGGATAAACTTGATTCAGTGAGCAACCACAAACTGTGTGTGTGTATGCGTGCGTGGGTTAGCGCACGCTCCTCTGTGTGTGTGTGTGGGGGGGGCACTGCCTAAGCAGTGGGGTGCTTACATGAATACAGCGACTTTTTCTGACCAACCCATGGTGCATAATTCATTCGAAACGAATAGTTTGTTTAATTCTGCCACACCTGTTGATGTTTCTCTCATCCTTTTGTAACAACGTCATTAGAACAGGTCTCAGATGAACACTTTACAAAAATAATCAATTAATGAAGTTAAGAATATATTTATTTAAACACCATCAGATGCATAATTTGTTTAGTAAATATTTTCTTGATTTATCTGCAGCAACTCAAAAAGATGGTGGACAGGATTAGAAAATTTCAGATTTTGAATAATCAGATCTTTTCCATTCTGAACAAGTACTTGAGGACCAATGACAGTGACAGCATGCCTACAGAGCATGTGCGATGTTTTCCTCCACCCATTCACCAATCTGTGGCAACTTCCATTTAGTTAGCAGTTTTATTTCTTGTATATTTATTTCAGATGACTGCAGAATATAAACAAACACGTTGAACAAATGTGTAAAAAATGTGTACAAGGCTTTTTATCATATACTGGAAAATGTTGAATAATTTCTTCCTAAAATCCATGTATAGCATTGGTCATCATGTCTCTTCACAGCCTTCTTTCACTTTGTATTCAAATGCCAGGATGGCAGTCTGTCTGACATCTGTATACTAGACCTATTCCTCTCTCCCTTTTGTCCTAACATACTTTTTTTTTCCTTTTAACATGGCCAATGAATATAGATTGACTTATTTTCTTGGTGGTAATGAGTTCTCTTTGTGAGTTAATTTCATTCATCTTCATTACATTTTTTTATCTATTGGAAGTGTTATCATTATTCTCTAGAACCACATCTCTGCAGTTTTCATTTAATGTCTCACATTATTTACTTTTGACATGCTTGGCAATTAATTTTATGATAATTGTATTCTTTATTGCTGACTGAATGATTGAATAGTTTGTGTATTCACATTTTAAGACTATTCTAGCCTTTCTTCTCATGTTACCCCTCTCACCCCGAGAAAGCCATGTTTTTTTCTTCCTCTGACTGTTATAGGTTTTTGTTAACATATCTTTGGGCAGTGCCTAGTACACCTATACGACAGTTTTGGACTGGCTGCAACTATATAATGTGTGGACTTGGTGGGTATGATTATGTGTACCCACAACACTTTTGTAAGATACATTTTTGGGGTGAAAAAATTGCTTTAGAAAAATGGTTGTGTCACTGTGACATCATCATCATGTCATTAATGTGTCACATTGCTGTGTGCGGTAAAGTGACCAGAACCACTTCTACCTGGTCAAAGGGAAGACAATTAGTTAACTATTTGCTCTGTGACGTCATTAAAGAAGCACAGAACTTCACGCCCACGTGTCTGCTGAGTAGTCTGAGGGTTTGACTTCCCTGGATATTTGTAAAAACTAACTAGTTTTCAAAATTGCTTCTTTTTCTCTTCTAGTTTCTTAGGGAAGGTTTCAAAGAATTATAAGGTTGCAAGCTTTTTTTTTTTTAAATTTGAAATATTGTTTTATCTTGTGTGTTCTTGCTTTTATTGTTTCTTTTTACCACATATTCAAATATCGTAAAAATGATATAAATTGTAATAATTTTTTATTGCATGAAGTCTTTTGATTTTATGTTTAAACTTCACTTTATTTAATTATGTGTTTGACAATTTTGAAATAAACTTTTTAAAGCTTTTGTAAGCAACTTGAAACGCAGTTTGAATAATTCTCCTATAGTTTCAAAAATTATAGGGGAAGTGTTTGAAAATCACAATTTCTTACATAACTTGGTTTAAGGGCAAAGTATTTTGGTTGTCGTTGCTGGTGGTCTTGTGTGATGCCCAATATTTAGTCACACTGTAGCTGTCGAGGACCACAAATATTTCTGTAACCCATGTGTCATGTTTCGTGTTACAGTTGAAAGTTGAAAATATTTGTTCATGGATACAGTATTGATATGTCAAATGCTAGCAGTTCGGTGGCATGGTCTATTACTGCATTTGTTTTGAAATTATAACTCAAATTGAAAACGATTCACATGTTGGTTCGGTCACTGAGTTTTTTCCCTATTGCAAATGTGACAATATTATATTCAACCTTCTTTTAGGTAGTTGTAATAGTAAAACACTTTTTTAACTCATGTTCTGAAAATGTCTGTCATTATAATTGATGTATTGGAGGTTAATATAATTCCTCAAGGGTTCATTGCCATTTTTAATGCTGCACTCATTTGCTTTATTGTATGATCTGAAGATTTGGTACTGATCACTGAATTCACCTCACGTTGCTCGCGCGCAGGATCTTGTGGCCGTTCTCACAGGATTGTCCTATGTTTTAAGGGTTTCAACTTAAGGTTTTAGCACATCAGCCACCGCCAACAAGTGTAAAAATACAAAAACATCAATGTTTCGATCTCGGGGGACCCCCCCTAACCCTCCCCAAGAGTATTTCTTCCTTGTATACAACAGCTTGCGGTGATTGGGCTACTCATAACAACAGCACTTTCTATAAGCAACACTCGTTCACATAACAAAAGTAGCAAAAACAAAGCTGCATCTAGGAGACACGTGTGTTGACTTCGTTGAACAAACGCCAGTCACTTTTCACCACACCATGTATAGACAGCAAAGATATGCATCTCATAACACCCTTAGAAGATAGGACAGCCCATCGGATGGCTACCGGATCTCACGTGTGAGCGAGATTGGATGAATGAGCGAGATTGGATGAATCTTGTGATTAGTACCAAAGATTTATTATAGAGTTTTTACGTACAGTTTTGTTTCGATTTGTGTAGTTTTATTTGTATGTTTAGTGTTGCTAGGCTTGTTTCATTTCTGAGACCTTTGATCTGTTTTTCATCTTCATTTATATTTTTTCTCTTTGTCCACTGGAATTCTTCAACATGTCTTCATTTTAACTGTTTTGTTTTTATATCTTCTGAAATTTGCTCCATAAATTCATCTGAAGAAAAACACACGGACAATGACATTGTTAAACTGAAACAGCTGAAATGATGGCTGTAAGAGTCATGCAAGGCAGAGGAACTATGCGACCCAATCTTAGCGATCATGGGTATAAGAAGTTGATATCTAAGAAGTGAAAACGGCCATTTTTACAGAGAGCAGTTTCATTTAGAAAGACAGTTATGTTTTTATACACTCAGGAAACACACTGAGAACACCTGACAGTAGTATAACTAGAATGTCCTTGCACTGAAATCCACATGGTAAAAGGAATTAAAGCAGGCCCGAGAAATTGCTTGAGTAAGAAAATTAGAGAATCACAGGCTGAATTTTTGGCTCAGGATATAACTATGCTGTGTTGAGTACTAGGGTAGGTGCTTCTCCCTGCATTGTAGAACTTAATTGTTATTTACAATCATACAAAGTAATGTAGATATGAAAACTAATTTGCACGCAGTTAATGAGATGCCATCTCTACAGTGAAGGTTGACTGCAGTGGATCTCCAACCATCTTTGTCTCTTGTCTTGGTACACTCCCTCTGACTGCTGTTTAACCATCTCTTGTCTCTTGATGTTTTCCTGCCACTTGCCTTCTACTTTTCCCTGCAATATTGTTTTTGAAAAAGAAATATGTCTTTTATTGTAGCAAAAAATATTTCACTTGTCTTTTTTCAGTAACTCTTTTTTCATTCGCAGTCTGTCTAGACTGGCAGTTCTTAACCTGTGGGTCGCGACCCACAAAATTAAACCAGAAATCAGTAATGAACAATGTGGATTTGTAGACTGTATATACTATACAATGAATATATAATGAGATCTTTAATTGATATGCCTGGAATTGTGGTTGATGGGCACAATATAAACAGTTTACATTATGCTGATGACAGTCTTGATAGCAACAAGTCAGAAAGAACTACATAAAATGATAAACATTATGGTGATAGAAAATGGAAGAATGGACCTCAGTTTGAATAATGGGAAGACAGAAGTAATGGTGGTATCAAAGAAAATAATTATTCCTAAATAAAAAAAAGTTGATGGTGTTATTTTAGGACAAGTACAGTATTGTAAGTATCTGGGCACACGGATAACATCAGATGGAAGATGCATAACTGAGATAAGAAACAGAATAGGACAGACAAAAACTGCATTTTATAAAAGGAAGAACATCTTATGCAATATATCTTTGTCATTGAGAGTAAGAAAAGGGATTCTTGCTTGCTACATACATTCAGTTTAACATATGGCTGTGAATCCTAGACAATCGATAGGCAGGCCAAACAATTTCTTTAGGCCTCAGAGATGTGATTTTACAGAAGAATGCTTAAAATACCTTGACAGCCAAAAAGAGCAACCAAGAGGTTTAAAGAGACGGGAGCCCAATGACAACTTATCACAGACATCGGAAGGAGACAATCATAATTTTTCATCCATGTTGTGACCACTGGAAAGATCTCTGGAAAAAGAGACATACGAAGAAAATACGGGACGATTCGTGACAGCTTTTTTCATGGCATGGAGGGATGTCAACATATGACATCATACATGGAAATATAATCTTGACTACAAATCATTAAATAAGAAGTACAAGCTACATGCAAACAGGTAAATCAGCAGTGGATTGAAAGCATATAGCTAGACTTAGACTAGAAATTTAAATCCTACTGTTCTCTAATCATAATTAGAGAAAGCATAAACACTGATAGGAAAGATCCTTGAGACTTTTGGAGTAATAAATAAAAAAAATCACTTGTGTTTTAACAGTATTTTTTACGAGCAACTTTCATACCATAAGACAAAAGCACCTATCTGGTGTAGTCTGATTCTCTTTTTAGGTATCAGTCATTCACTCAGATAATCAATGTAATGTCAGAAACCAGTGGTAATCTGTAATTCACAAACACAATACTTAGAGAGACTTGTTTTTTTGGTTGTACCTTCTTTAAATGTACATATTTGTTTCTGTAGACCATTTGGTGTGTGGGTTAACATGAATAGTTTGTGATGAATACAATATAGTGTATCACATGGATGTCTGGCCTAATTTGTACAGACGTCACAAAGCCATCTGGCACGTGCAGGGTACAAGGTGTCCTTCTATAAACAACATGACAACCTAAACTTCCTTTCGTGCCTATTAAAGTCCACCATAACACTAGTTTTCATTCTAAATCTGACCAGAATGCCCTGGTATCAAATGACACAGAGCCACGCTGAAGAAATATAATAGAATCAGAGCAGGAGGAATACCATGCAGAATATATAACCGTACAATTTAAAACAGCCTTAAGGAAATAAAGACCAACTTATACAATGTGTTGAAAAGAGCATGTAAAAGGTCCTTACAGCCCCCCCCCCCCCCTCCCCAAACTTCGATGAAATAAGTAGAGGAAAAGATGTTGAATTAAGAATCGACATTACAGCACTCGGGACACCCCCATAAGCACTCCATCCCCATCTTTAGCAGCAAGCGAAGAGTTACAATTCTGATGGTACCAGTAATTGTCTGATTGTGCATCCGTCTCACCTTTCCCCTGAGTGGCGAGCATCGACCAGATCCCCCTGTAACTACTACTCGCAGTGCCATTCTCCTCAGACCGTACTAATCTATCTGTTTCTCGGCACTGTTCACTCGCTCCCAAAGGGCCCTCACAACATCCAGCTTGTCATACATCAGTTCACCACCAAGTCATGCAGAACTGGTCAGTCTGTCTGCCTGCTCATTTCCAAACACACCGGCATAACCTAGAGAAAATATCCAAAGGATGCTAACTACCTGGGACCTCTGAAGTGATGCTTGCCACTCTGCACGGAGCATGCCTGTCTCCACCTTTCTCAGCATGCTCTGTGAGTCAGTTACAGTGACGACATGTGATTCTCAAGCCAGCGGAAGGCAGCAGTGATTTCCTCCACCTCCATTCTCAAACTAGTCATTTTGAAATCACATGCCAGGCTTTGTTGCACCAAGCGACGTCCATTCGCCTTCGCTCTGAACCCTCATGCACTTTATCTGCCTCTCAACACAGAGCCATCTGTGAATACAATCACATCACTTGGGTGGGAAATCATTTGTTGAACTTCTGATTCTGCAGCATCAGCTGGCCAGTCCCTTCACTCACGTCTCAAAGTGATTAGAACCCTACACAAATCCCTGATCGGACACTTTGATCCACTCCTCTCTTCACCTAAATTTATCAAGCCTGCACACATGTCCAACTGTGTCTTCAGCTAGCGCCATCCAAAACTTTCTTCTTTTTAGTCTGTGACTATTAGCTCTAACCAGGGCTTCGTGCAGGAGGTGCCTCTTGTCCGCAGCTACTCTAAAATATGACTTTGCTTGCAGAACTTTGAGCCTATCTGCAATAGTAGGCAGTGCAAGTATATATCGCATTCAAACTACCGGGGTATCTTTTGAAAATCCCAGAATTGCCCATATGGCTTCATTCTGTATGCGTTCAAGTTTCGTCAGCTGACTTTTGATATGGTAAGCATGCCAAGTCCATAATCTATTACCAACAGAATCACGTGCTGGAACATTGTTAACAGCATTCTTTGTTCCATGTCCATTGCCGCCATATGCTTGGGAGCATTGAGTCCTTTTTGGTATTTCACTGCAACTGCATCCACATGATCCCTGAAAGACAGGCTTCTTTTGAAAATGATACCCAGATACCTGTTTGCTTTCTCTTTTGATGTTACTGTCATTAACTGTGAGGTTTGTAACGTTAGCTTTTAAATTCTATTGTGAAGAGAGCACCACACAACAGCAACCTTTTCTGAGTTGATGACAGCACCCATGTTTGCACACCAGTCAGTCACATTGTCCACAGTCGCCTGTTGCTCGAGCTATCCGTTGCCTATCTATCCCCTGCCTACATGCAAGAACATCATCGGCAACTGTCAATATTCTTTGACCACCTGGTGATTCAAGTTCTGCAATCTTGCTTGTATAAACATTAAAGAGCACTGGTGAAATTACAGAATCCGGGAGTAGTTCCGGGGTAATATTACATGGTTCTGAGGTTCATGTACCCAGACGAAGGGCAACCATACGTGAATGCAGGGCAGCTGCTATCCAGTTCACAAACCACGGACAAACCCCCTTCTCCATGAGTGCAGAAATTAAAATATCATAGTATGCATCCTCAAGATCAAGTACTGGCACAACCATCTCTTTTTCCGTTTTCCAATATGGCGGCATGTTGTTTTTGTGCTCATGGGCTATGATTTCGCTTTTTATCTGGCGTAATTTCACTTGGACCATGACCATACTGAATATCGACTCAAAGGCAGGGGTATATGTGGTGCCGATCGACGTCATGGCGGTCTCAGCAACAACATTGACGACCTCTGCCGCATGTAAAATTCTCGGTCCAGGACTTCTAGCTTATGCGACGGAGTACGTTTGAGATGATTTTACTTGCTTCACAGATAGGCTATCCTCCAAATAACTGGAACAAGAGATGCCAACAACAGGGCCTCAATCACGTGTCAATTGCGCACTTCCGGTCACATATTTTGCGGTTTTCCGGCGACTATCGCCACCGCCAAGAGTCCACAGGGTCCAAGAGCAGCACTCGTGAGTCCTAGCCATCTAGTTTAGCCCCAATCCACCTGGTGGTGACGGTAGTCGCCGGAAAACCGCAAATTAAGTCGCCGGAAGTGCGCAATTGACACGTGACTGAGGCTCTGTTAGGATGTTTTTGAGGCCGCCTCTTTTGTGCCCGTTATTCTGAGGATAGCCCACAGATATATAGTAGTGATGGTTTGCATTGAAAAAGAGGCAGAGCAGAAAACACTAATCCGCCGCAAAAATAATCACAAAGTAAAACGTGCTGGGGCCAGAAAATCACTACTGAAAGCAGAAACGATAGGTCAAAAGAATGTTCGAATTATATACTGGAATTGTGTCGGTGTCAAACAAAGACCTGGACACATTTGTATATAATGATGACGTGGTTGCTCTGCAAGAAACACTCCTAGGTGACAATGCATTGCCATTGCCATTGCCAGTTGTCCAAGAAAAATTCCAAACTTGATCCTCTTTCAGCCGCCCGAGGGCCTGCTATATCGAAGAAGGGTCCTTTGCTGTCTTATATGGTTTCCTTTTATTTGTGGTGTGTAGACACACCTGATATTATTGTTGTTTGCTTCCTTGCTGTGCTGCGTTGTTTGCGGTTTTGGGTTCTGGTGTGATCCAGATCTCTTTGCGATGATATTGAAGGGTACTAGCTGACTGTTGCTGGTGCTTGGTTTGCCTCGTGCTGGTCGCTGTGCTGGTGCCCTGTTGCTGCTTGGTTGCCGATCTAAAAGCCGCCGGAAAAAGCCAAACAAATATCCGTTGCCCCGTCGATACAAACAATGTTCCTTTTCAGGACAACCAAGGCCGTCACAATCTGTTGTTGTGATCGGCCCAAAAAAAAAAAATTTTTTTTTTTCTCCACGGAGTGTGGAGAAGTAGTGGAGGTGAGATAGACTGCAAACGAGAGGTCAGTTTGCCCGAATGTGCCAGTAGATGTGATAGTGAGGTCGGGAGAGTGAGAGTGACAGATAGAGGCAGGATCCATCCCGGTCGGCTGAGGTCGCTTGGTCTGAAATTAAAGTGAAAGGCAATTGTTAACATACACGTGGGGTGGCATGACGGTGACTGGAATTCCCAAGTGCTGGTACCCTTTGGTGCAATGCCCTCGGCTGTCTGCTTCGGGGCGTCGGGCGGCCTGTGGTATTTTCCGTTGTCTTCTTTTTTCTGAAAATAAACTAGATTAAGATTTTGGTTAGTTCAATGGTGATTACGTGGTTATTTGCCAGTGGGGCGGAGCGGGTGGGAGTGGCTCCGGTACGTCGACCCGCCGTCCGGTTGGTGGTTGTTTGCTTAAGGCTGTCCTTAAAGATGGCGGCTTGTTTGGTGGGCTCTTTCTGTGGCTCTTTAGAATTGGCGGTTGCCTCTTCTATTCTGCTTTTTCTTTGGCGCCCGGAGCTGGTCCAGGGCTGCGTTTAACTCGTCGCAGAGTCGGCCAGCTCTATTGCTCTTTTCAAGCAGTTCAGGTGTTTCGCCTTCATCTCCGTATTCCTCGAAAGAGTAGCCGACAACGTAGTGGTCGACCTCGTCGAAATACTCCAGCGTGTGCGGAGCCGCCTGCTTGTTGTAATCTTCAACCCTCGCTTTAAGGTCGTCGAAGCTAGTTATTTTGGCTGCTGCTGTTTGGCTCACGCGTGGGGTGGCTGGCAGTCTGATAGGTGCCTCGCTTCGTTCTTCGATTGTCGCGGTGTCTGTCATCTGTGCCTGGTGTTGCGTCATTACTGTCTCGGTAGCTGTGCTTTTGTCGGCTTTGTTGATAATTGGTTGCTTTGTGACAATGCACTGAAACTCACAGGATTTAAACGTTTCAGAACAAGCTACACAGGGGATAGGCTATTTTTAAGTCAGAGATAATCTCGAAGCCCATGAAATTGACGTGTCTAAATAGCAAGATACCAGCCTCTAGTTACACGCTGTTACAATACGTGGGTTATGTCTACGCATCTAACGGTAAAGTAAGAAAAAAGTGAATGTGCCTTCAAGAAATAATGCAAACAGAAAAGAATATAGTTTTCTTTGGCGATTTCAACGCTAAAAGTTGCCTATGGGGCAATAGTTCAACAAACAGACAAGAGGATTTTGAGGATGTCATGATGGAAAGGGACCTAGTCTGCCTAAACAATGAAAGAATCACCAGGATGGCCTATCAACCAGAAGAGTTTCACCTGCACTTAGTTCACACTATAGTTGGTAGGAACTAGGTAATCATGGCAGCGACCAATATCCCTGTGTTGTTCTCTTAAAAAAAAGGGAGTCAGTTTACATCATAGGATCAATTCAAACCGCTTTAAATACACATCGGAAAATAATGTCGAAAGGAAAATCAAAAGCCAGCACCGTGTAGGCCGAAGAAAACATCTGCAACAACTATTGTTGTGGAATGATGAGGTTGAGTCAGCGGGGGTACATAAAAGCTATTTGATTTCGCTAGAAAATCCGGGCAATGACGCCATGCACATAAATGGCTATAGAATCATAACGACGCAGAACACATTAGGTATAACATTGGAAAAGATAAAAGCGATAATAGTATTTCAAGCCGTCTTGAAATCCATCATCTGCTACCCTTCACACTTGGAGGATACAGACAAAACACGGAAACATGGCGTAATGCTGCCGTCTTTGCACATGACACATTTGAAGGTTTTCAGGCTAGATTTGAAACATGTGCAGTCGCCATAGATCTGGATGATGCATACAACAAAGTTTCCCTTCCATTAACGAATTTGTCGGTTAATTGAACTCAGCATCCCCTTACATCTCATTCCATGGATATCTGCAGCATTTTTCCAGAGATAGGTCGTGCTTCGATGTCGTAGTTGGTCTTCTGAGCCGATAACAATACACCCTGGTTTACCACAGGCTTCTTCATCATCATCAGGTGCCTTGCCGACTGGCGTGGGCGATCATGCCTCTCCATATCTGCAATCTCCTGCAGCATGTATCAGTTCGTGTGCCGACACATCTCCATGCCATGCAACAAGACTGTCAAGCATCTTCTCTCGTTGTCTTCCTCTATCCCTCCTTCCACAGATCTTTCCAGTGGTCACAACATGTTCTATTTTCCCTCTTCTCATAACATGGCCGAAAAATGATGACTGTCTCCTTCTGATGTCTGTGATAAGTTGTCTTCGGGCTCCCGCCATTTTCAAAACCTAGTGGTTGCTCTTTTTGGCTGTCCCAGGTATTATAAGCATTCTTCTGTAAAACCACATCTCTGAGGCCTCTAGAAATTGTTTGGCCTGCCTACCGATTGTCCAGGATCCACAGCCATATGTTGAAACTGGATGTATGTAGCAAGCAAGAATTCTTTGGTTCTTAATTTATAACGTTCCCCAAACACGAAATTCCCGTGGGAAATCCTCAGCTGACCTGACAGTCCATTATTTCAAGGGGTGCAAGTGTGCTGTTGTGTGGTGCTGTTTTTGAGTGTTCATCTAGTGTCTTCTAACCCTAACCCTAAACCTAACCCTAACCCAAAATTTGGCTGTAGAGTAATCGCGAGAAACTACAACATGAACACCCTAGAATTTATTGGGAATGTCGCCCGTTACGTTGTCGTGACGTCAGGGGTAAGTTATAAATTAAATACCAATTCTTTTTCTAACTCTCAATGGCAAGGAAAAAATTGCACAAGATGTTTTTCATTTTATAAAATGCAGTTTTTGCCTGTCCAATTGTGTTTCTTATTTCAGTTATGCATCTTCCATCTGATGTTATACATGTGCCCAGTTACTTCAATTTCTGTACTTGTTCTAAAATAACACCATCGACTTGTATTACACATTTAGGAATAATTTGTTTCTTTGATACCACCATTACTTCTGTCTTCCCATTATTCAAACTGAGGCCCATTCTTCCACTTTCTAACACCACAATTTCTATCATTTCCTGTAATTCTTTCTGACTTGTTGCTATTAAGACTGTGTCATCAGCATAACGTAAATTGTTTATATTGTGTCCACCAACCACAATTCCGGGCATATAAATTAAAGATCTCAGTATATATTTACTGTATAGTGAAAACAAATCAGGTGAAAGTACACATCCTTGTCCTACGCCCCTCTTTATGCTTTGAAATGTACCTTAACAGTTGTTAATTCTTATAGCTGCTGTTTGCTGCAAATACGTATTGGTTATTCGTGGATCTTTCCCATCAATGTATAATTTTTCTAACAGTTTAATTACTTCTTCGTGCTTCACACAGTCAAATGCTTTTGTTTAGTCTATGAAGAATAAGTACAAATCAGTCTTTACTTCTATAGCTCTTTCTGACAATGTCCTTAGGATGTATATGGCATTGTTTGTACCTTTCCCTTCTACAAATCCACATTGTTCATCGCTGATTTCTGGTTTAATTTTGTTTCTTATTCTTCTCATAATTATTCTCAGTAAATCTTAGTCATGTGACTCATAAGACTTATTGTGCGATGGTCTTCACATTTTAAAGTGCCTGGTTTCTTTGGCAGAGCTATAAATATGGATTTTAAAAGGTCATTTGGAATATACCAACTATTATAAATAAATATCATGTAAAAGTTTAGTTATTATTTCAATTCCAAAATTTCCCAGTGCTTCGATTTCTTCCAGTGAGATGTCTGGCCCATGTGCTTTTCCTTTCTTCATATGATTTATTGCATCCTTAACTTCTGCAGTCATTATTGGTGGACCATCATTGTTGGTCTGCAATTCTGCATCTGGTCTATTATCATCATACAGTTCCCCTATATACTCTGTCCATCTGTTAATTATATTACTATGTCCCATTATGAAGTCACCATCTTTTGATTTCAAACATCCAGTGCTGTTACGTGTCATCTTTCCTGTTACCATATTTATCGGTTGGTACATGGAATGCGAGTCTTTCCTGTGATTTTCCCCAATCTCTGTACACATTTTGATTCAGCCAGGCTTCTTTATCTACTTTGCATTTGTTCACTATTTCTGTTTGTATTCTAGAGTATTCTTCTTTATCATTCGTTTTCTTCCTTCTTTCATCCATCACCTGCAGAATTTCGCTTGACATCCTTTTCTTTTTTGCAACTCTATGGGTTGGTGGGATTGTCTCTTTTGATGTCTGCTGAATTGACTCACGCAACATGTCCCACTGTTCATCAATAGTCTGTATAATTTCCATTGCATTATACCGGTTTTGTACAGTGACATTGTACTGTTTCTTTATTTCTTTATCCGTTCTAAGAATTCCTAAATTGAACTTGATGTTCTGTGGTGTTTTTCTAATGTTCTTTAGTTTTATCCTAAGTTTTCCTACAACTGGAACATGGTCACTAAAGCAGTCTGCTCCTGGTCTAGTTTTTGCTCCAACTAAGCTGCTCCGGAATCTTCTTGAAATCAAAATATAATCAATCTGATTGCGGACATTATCACCAGGACTTTTCCAAGTCCACAATCTTCGAGGATGGTGTTTAAAGCAGGTGTTACCTATTATCATGCTGCGTGATTCAGCCCATGCTATTAATCTGTCACCTCTCACATTCTTTTCTCCTAGGCTGTAGCCACCCGTTATTCCGTACACTTTTTCACTTCCTACTTTCGCGTTGAAATCTCCAAGTACCATTGTTACGTTAAACGTTTTTGCATTGATCAACAGCCAGGTCTAACTCGTCATAAAATGCGTCAATATCTTCATCTGAACTATCTGCTGTTGGGACATAAATCTGTACTAAGTTGATGTCAAACGGTCTGCAGCGAAGTTTTACTAATAGTACTCTATCTGATATTGTCCAAAATCCTTTAACAGTTTTTGAGTTCTTTGGATCAAAAATAATACCAACTCCCTTCCCACCCGAGTAAATAATTATATGCTGATCTGAATACTTGTTCCCTGCTCCCGGCCATCGCATTTCACTAATTCATAATATGTTGACGTTCATTCTCTTCATTTCCATCTTGATGTTATACAGCTTTCCATTTTGTACGAGTGTTCTGACATTCCATGTACCAATCATAATGTTTCTACCTTTTACTTTTTCTACAGTAGCTGGATGACGGTCGGGTATCACCCGTAGAACATGATGCTCCCTACCGGACGAGGTGATTCCGTCGTAATCCCCATTCACGTCGTTATCTGAATTCGTATTATTATGAGGCATGATTAACTAGGGATAGTACAGCGGTGGTTTCCCCTTGCCTTTCGCAGGTTTGTGTATGGTTTGACTCCAATAGCCTTTGTCTAAAGAGACTTACCCTGCAAGGCAGCAGGGGGGAGAGGTTATGGCGCCTCTTACCCGCTGATGGCCATGTCGTAGAGTTTTGAGGTATTTTATAGAGTTAGCTGTTCCACCAACTAACTCGCCTCCTCTCAATGACCATGACCTGTTTTGGTCCACGGCCACTTATTCAATATATTCGTGGCTAACCTCTATACCTAGAGGCCTTTCCACCATCCGCCACCTGGTGGACGCGCCTAGTAGTAGGGCAGGCTCCTACCCCAGGCTTCTTCATTGTCTCCTATCCTCTTCAACATTTGAACAGTCGAGATCACAGAAGAAGAACTAAGTGGCAGAGGAAGAACTCTATAATATGCGGATGACATCCATGTGTACCGACAGTGCAGGAACAGAGATGACATTGTTTCGGATTTACAACAAGAATTATATCGCATATCATCCTGGTGCAACACCTCAGGGGCAACAATTCATCCACCAAAAGCGACAGTTACCTGGTTCTCATGAAATAATCACCTTTCCAAAACATCAATGCTGATTGTCCAACTCTGTAGCGCTGACGTGGAGAGATCTGATTCCATGAGTTGAGTTGAGTTGAGTCAAGAATTGATATCACAGCACTCGGGGCATTCCCATTCATGCTCCCTCCTCATCTTCAGCAGCCAGCGCAGAGTTCCAGTACTGATGGTGCCGGTCACAATCTGGTTAAAAGTCCGTCTTGCCTTTCCCCTGAGTGTAGTGAGACAGCCAGACCCTCTGGTTACAGCCAGGTGCCTCATTCTCTCCAGGCCATAATGATTCCATGAAATACCTTAGTATAACATTTGACAGATGCTTAGCATTTAAAATACACGTAGTATGGCGTTTTCTAAACAACAGGATTGTTAGAGCCGATGTCCCAAGTCTCATGATAGATAATAGAAATGTCAACAAAGAGAGCAACCTGAAGTATCTGGGAATCACATCTGACAGGAGCCTGTCCTTCAATGACTATGTGGAGACAAGTTGTACCAAGTTGCCAGAAGGGACTGAATGTAGTCGAGAAACGGCTGCAATGGAATAGAGAAAATGCTTTTCACACAATATCAGCACTTGATCCTCTCAGTGATTCGTTATGGACTAGGATAGCTCAATGTCTCAAAGAATCAGCTGGTTAAACTAGACCGCATACAGAACGCAAATATACGGATCATTCCGGGATGTACCAGTGCATTTGCTCAATTTAACCTGCTACCCTCTTCCTGCGAGTTTCGCTGTCTGGTAGTACAATAATCCTTAGCGCCGTCGAACGGAAACATGGAGAACAACTAAGGCAATAACTAATACAAACTACAAACATTTATTGACTGATGCCTGCGCAGAACAGAGGGAAATAAATGGTATGAAAGAATCACTAGTGTAGAGCAGAACTATTTAGGCACTTCAGTAGTGTGAACACGATACATCCTTCGTTTGCCGATCGTTGCAGGTGGGCTAAATTTGCTGCAGGCGAAGTCATACCTCAGAGTAGCAGCAGACACAGATCACCCTTTACACGAAATGCTGAATGCAGTTAGGGATCTGCAACTTATAACAAGGAAGTCATGGAGTGCTCAAGCGGAGGACACGATCAAACAGGTTTGCATCCTGGAGAACTTAAGACGAGGAGGGGGTGAGAGTGCCAGCGGAACAGTGTGTAGAATCAAAATCACATTGAGCCAGGAGTGCATGGAGTGGCCAGCAGCTGCCTCAACGGTGGATATTAAGCAGTCAAATCAGGTTAATGCTCGCTCGGGTGATATGATTTTTTATACAGGTGGTTCTTAGCAAAAGCCAGTGGTCAACGTTTGGTGCAGGAGAACCTAGCATACGATACCACAAAATCTAGTTTAAAAAATGAATTGGTTGTCACTGCAGTTTTCCACTCGCTAGAGAACACGACACACACACACATCATGGTTGTAACTTATTCAGAAAGCATGCCAAGGGAGAAATTGAAACTCTGCGCTGGCTGCTGATGATGAGGGTCAGAGCGCTTATGAGAAATCTTTGAGTGCTGTGATATCGGTTCTTGAATCAACTCGACTAAGGACGGCGCACAAATGGCTTGGACCGAAGTGCTAGGTTGACAGTACCGACAAGTTAAGTAACCTTCAACTTGACCTGGAGAAAATTGTGACCAGACAATAGAGAAACTGAAGGCTTTCAGGCTTTTTTTTTTTTTTAAAAGATACATACATTAAATACCTGTTTATTTTACTCAACGTAACATCAGCGTGGTCAACAAAAAACGACATTACCAACAACAAACGACATTACCAACAACAAACGTGTTCGACCAGAGTCTAAAGCGATCATCATCTGCAGCTAACAATGAAATATTATGACAACATACGCTCAGCGAGATTACCTCAAACATGGCAAAAACCGAAACATATTCAACATGTACGTTAACTTTCAATATGCCAACAAATCACGGCTCTCCTATCACCTCGGCCGGTAGACAACAGTAGACGGCCGGTTAGTCGGAGTTCTGCCCCTTGGCTACAGTGCAATTACGGAGTGGAAAAGGAGGGAACGAAACAATTGACACAATTACTGTGTGCTGGCGATAGACAGTGTGCACTGCCCTGCTATATTCATACGGTTACGGTTTGGGTTAGGGTTAGAGTTAGGGTTTTGGTTAGGTTTAGGGTTAGGGTTAGTGTTAGGGTGTGGGTTAGCGTTACGGTTAGTGTCGCCGCATCTCGTCTTTGCAGAAACTCAACATAGCAACCCAAACCCTAACCCTAAACCTAACCCTAAACCTACCCCTAACCCAAACCCTAACCATATGATGACAGTAGGGCACTGCACGCTGTCTATCGCCAACACACAGTAATTATGTCACTTTTTTCCGTCCCTCTAATTCACTCCGTAATGCGTCGCAAGAAGCGGTAATTGAACGCGGTCGTTAATTTGAGTCGCAGCGCGGGTTCTGCCAGGCATGTCGACCTCACTTTGTTTTTTGATTCGTGCCTTCTCCAGTCCGTAATTGCACTGCAGCCAAGGGACATAACTCCAACTAACCAGCCGTCTACTGTTGTCTACCGGCCGTAGTTTACAGGAGAGCCAGAAACGTACCCTTATCATGAACACGAACCAATCTAGCGTCACCCAGTCAGTCCGATCTAACACACCTGTGCGTCGAGACCAAGTCCAGTCAACAACAGCAGACAGGACGTTTTGACCATACCGACTGACCAGAGCGAACGACAGAATAGAAGAAAGCCAAATATTTAGTGTCCCTCGTTTTATACTCAGTGGGCAGATTTTTCCAGATTATACTTTCTAAAGCTAATAGCTGTCTTGGTTATTTTTAAACCAGACTAAACCCAGATCTTCAGGCTGCTGAACTGCAATCTTTTGTCATTTTCCAGCCTATTACAGTATTGTTGCAAGATACCAGGCGCGACTGAGTAACTGCAGGAGTGACCAGAAAAGATAAAATCAGAAATGGGATACAAAGAGAAAAATTTGGCACAGGAGCAATCCAAATAACATACCAAGATCAAATGGTTTGCCCACTTGGAGAAAATACCTTTGACGACATACCATACAAGGCATACATTAAGAGAGGAGAGAGACGTAGAGCATAAGATAGTTGGTCAAAGTGTCTGAATCATCATCATCATCATCATCATCATCATCATCATCATCATAAACCACTTCTGCCGTTAAGCGTCGTGGGGAGGGATAATTTGCAGTAACAGTCAAAATCAAGTTCAACAGATGATTCACCCTAATTCCCGCACAGGGGATACGATCATTTATACCGATGGCTCTATTTTGGAAGTCAGGAGAAGGGCATGGGGTTCATAGCAAAAGCGAAAGCACAATAAAATCTTGTACATAATACCAAAATTCTCTACCCTGAGAATGGAGGTGGAGACAGCCACAATAGTCTCCTGATGGCCTGAGAACCAACTGTAAGTGTCTGTCATAATTGTAACTCACAAAGCAAACCGAAGTGGAGACTACTGCAGAGTGGCAAGCATTGCTTCTGAGGTCCCAGATGGTTAGCGTCATCTGAATATTTGTCTCCAGGAATGCAGCTGTGTCGGCAGATAGACTGGTCGGTTCTGCACTCTTAGGTGGCGAAATGATGCATGGCAAACTAGATGTTGTAGGGGTGCTTTGGGAGCGCGTTAAACACTGTGGAGATACAAATAGATCATGTGGTTTGAGGAGAATCGTGATGCGAGGAGTGACCAGTGGATCTGATCGAGGCTCAAAACTGAAGGAAAAGGCGACACTGATATACAGACTGTTAATGGCGCCACTGGAATTGGAACTCTGCGCTAGCAAGTAAGTAGTATTGTCCCGAGTGCTGTGATGTCAATTTCCTAATTCAACATTTAGTTTACCGAATGCGGGTTTTTCCGATTTAGCTAATAGTGCAAAGCACCGTTTGAATTAATAGTGAATGAAAATGACGTTTTAATATTCTAAACAGAGTATAGAGTAGACATAAGTCTAATGTCCTCATTAACTAAAAGCAAATTTTTTTTACAAGATTATTGTGATCTATGCTTCCTGTATTATTTTTTGCGTTTTGTTACCCATACCTTACCAAATGCACCGCCTCGATAAATCCCACCAGATTACACGATGTTGCCAGTGGTAAGCAAACATTAGTTCTAACTAGTCAACATTCAGAGCTGAACTTCCAAAACGGTGAGAAACGTGCTTGTGCTATTTTGAATCCTCGACATTCAAAGGAATCAGCAGTGTATCATATCGATCTTCGAGAAAGATATCCCATAATTCTAATTAACATGACTATTTATAATGCAGTTCACATTACAGGTGGAGTCAAAGTGATAGTAGATGACCGCCTTTGTGCAGTGCCAAATTTTACAAACGGTACAAATGAGATTAAATGTTCCAGTTACATAACAGGCCGAGTTTTCACCATGAAGGCATGCGTGCCAGTAACCGTGTGTAAAGTTCAGATTTTCACTTGCAAGGCAGGAAAAAGAGGATCTGACTGTAACGAGACATGTGTAGCGGGTACCTACGGGGTTGGCTGCCGACCTTGTAACTGCCGAAGCAACGTCTCATGCAGTAAATCAGATGGCTTCTGTTCGTCAGGCTGCCTTGGTGCAAACTATGACAAAAACTACGACTGCTACTATACATCCATTTCGAGAAAAGAAGATGGTCATTTTGCCAGTCTATCAGAAGCATATTTTAGAGGTATTACATTCATACCCCTGATTAGCCGAAATGAAATTATTCTGCGAAGAAGAGATTATTTTGATGATGAAGAACAAAACTGTACCATTTTTGAATCCGACGAAAACAAGAGAGTTGACGTTGAGTTATCGTATCAGCCATCCATTGTTGTCAGACAAGTACAAATTACATACTGTAGCCTTGACATTTCTCCGCCTTATTCCATACGTATTACTGTGAATGGGCATTCGTGTTTCGGCCAGACAGTATACGAGAAATTACAGCTGGGCACTCATACATTCACATGTCAGAGGAAAATTGCTGCTGGGAGTACTCTCATTATTAGTCACACAAGTCACGATGTGAATTCAAACTCTACAGTAGCGGTCGGGTGCAGTAAAATTGTGGTACTCGCATGTGCAAAGGGATTTTACGGATCTACATGTAGACTTCCTTGCCATTGTTTAGGATCTGCCTGCGATCCTGTGACTGGCTATTGCAAGTCAGGTCTGTGTGGAATCTTTGCCAGAGGTCGCAACTGTGCATCAGTTAATATTGCCTTTCTGCGACCTGTTTCTGTACGTGCCAGCATGGGACATGTAAGTTTGAAACTTTTTTATTTTTCTATCTTTCCCTGTTCCCTATCCCCATATACCCCCCCCCCCCTTTTTTTTCTTTTTTTAAAGAAGAAAAAAAGTTTTCTTTAAAAAAAAATGAAAGAAAAGGAGGCAAAGGTTAAAATAAAAATACGAGAAAATAAATATGCAACGAGAACAGAGATATCGAAATGAGGCTAAAGTGTCAGTTAATATTTTTGTTTTTTGAAGTCCAGCCCAACCAGTGAACAGTATACTAATCTGGATATGTAGACTGTGCTAGTGATGTTTACTTCACTCCCACGTTAATACAAGGGCCCTGAGATTTATCTCTGAGAGTGATAAGGTTAAATTTTCCACCAGCAACACTTTTTCGTTAACAGTCTCACAAAATTAGCACTTTAAAAATAGGAAAATCAAGGTTGTCAATGTAATATTGGTCTGTTTAGTGTTGTTATGTCTTCTTTTCACAGAATAACAGGGCTAGGACTAACTGGGAGCCTTCTTCGAAGTCGGAGTACAACTGCCTGAGAGGCAAGTAGCAAAAGACAAGAAACTACGTATAACTCCTCTTTGTGATGCTTTCCAGCATAAGCAGTAGGATAAAAGAAGAAGAAAAAAGAAGATATAGCAATATGTGCTTCTTGTCAGCCGAGATGTTTTTAAAGGTTAGGTAATAACGGGTTAGGGTAACATTTACAAACTAAAATGCGAAAGTGCTGCCGTTGGAGCTGTAGGATGCTCCCATCAGATATTTGTCAGAGTTTTCTAATCCTGAAGTGAGGAGTTGACGGAAATTTCATCTTTTCAGATTTCAGTATTGCTTCATTTTATCATTCGTCACATCAGATGTGGACATACATACTCAGGGATTCGTGCTTAGCATCATTCAAGTCTCAAACTGGCAGTTCACTTTGTATCTTTCATATCTCTCCGACGGTGTCCTTCTTTTACAATGTTTTTTTCCTTACTAATGCGTTGCTAAGCTAAGGGGTCGGTAAGGATTATGTTCTCCTTCTTCAGCCCTACCACGAAATGGTCGATCATTGACACTTTCTAGTATCCATTAAAATAAAATAAGTGTGTTTTCAGTTTTTTATATTTGTTTCGCAAATTTTCATTAACATCTATTTCAGACTATGACGGGTAGCACCCTGACATCAAAGAAAACATATCTTGTAAATTTCAGTTAAATCGGTTTAATTACATATCTGGCACTATTAATCAACGCCGTTCCCCTGTTGCATGCAATTTTTAGTTATATTGAAGTCCCACCCTGGCTCATGCCAGAGGCCTTATTCGGATTCATAGACAACAAAAATTAAAGCTTGATCCTCTTTTAGCCACCCGAAGGCCTACTATTTTAAGGGTAGGTTCATTTGCCAAATGAGCTAGTTTTCTGATTCTGTGTAGCGATCCATTTCGCCTGAGTTTGGTTATTTGCTGGAACGTGTCTGACGTGGTCTGGCTTGGCGGTTTTTGATATGGCTGTTTTTCTGCCGTGTGAGAGGGTAGTCTTCTAGTTCTGAAAAGGACAAACAGTTTGCCATGTGTGGCCTGAAATGGAATGGGTCTCCTGTGGGTCTTTCGGCATAGGGAGTTTCTGCTGGCTGTAGCGTTTGTTGTTGTGGCGGTGGCGTTTTGATATTTGTTTTTGCTGGCCAGTATTCTTTACCTGTTGCGTGCCTTCACTGGCGCAAGTGTTGGTGGGCGTCCTTCAGTGCGTCAAAAAGTTTCATTCTGATGTCCGCTCTGGCAAAGCGTTTGTCCTGCTCTTATAGGCTTAGTGGTTTTGTTGGTGAGTAGTTTTCTGCGTAAATTATTTGCTAGCCGTCTTTCTCCACCCACACAGTTGTATTGGGATACGTCAATTCGTCCAGTCGTCGGAATAACTCTTGAACGTGGGCTTCAGCTTCACTGACTTCGTAATCTGCTGTTGTTTCTAGTCTTTCTGATTCTTAGCTATTCTGGTACATGGCTGTGGTTTTATTGCTTTGGTCAGTGGTTCTGGCAAGTCCCGTTTATGAGTAATGACTTTCATTTCGGTAGCTGTACATTTGTCGGCCTTACAAATGCTTGGTTTCTCAGCTGGTTTTCTGCTTCTTTCTGTTTGTAGAGATTCTTTTTTCTCTCTTAGCTGCTAATGTTGCGGCGTCTGCCTCTATTTAAGTACCAGCAGGGCGACCTCTTTGTACGCAGACTCTCGGGCTTCTCTCAGCTCTGTCATATCCTTGTTTCTCTCTTCTCGTTTTGCTTGTCGGCGAACCACTTCGTCCTGGGCTGACTTAAGGTGAGACAGTAGAACTTGGAGCTTTTGGGTTGCTTCTGTAACTTCTGCTAGCAATCTGGTTTACTGTGCCATTTCTGCTAGCCTATCTCCCTTCTGGGCTTTTATTTCATCTAACGTTTTGGAGATCAGGCATAGCGTCTTGGTTCTGTCCGCAGCGGCATTAGCTCTGTTGACTTTCATCTTCTGTAATGCTCTTAGTTCTCAGCTTGTTGATTTTTTTAGATGTTTTTAGTTCTTTTTGGAGGTGTACGCCTTATCGGAATTCCATTCTGTTGTCAGTTTAGCATGCTGTCCCCTTGTCCGTCTGATGTCTTCTTGATGTCTGAGTGGCCTGGGCGTCTCGTATCTCTTATTCGCCATCAGGTGAGGGGTGTCGCTGATGATGGCAACTGTCAGCGTTCTCCTGTACTTTTTGAGGTACGGGCAGCCCAGATACCTAGCTCTGTGAGCTCCAGAACAACTGCTGCATTTTCGCTTGGCATTAGGCTTCTTGAAATCGTTATCATATCTTGCCAGCAGGCACCTCTTGAAGTTGTGGCGTTTCGAGCAGTAACGGCTCGATGGGCTGCTGCAGAAGGTCGCGGTGATCTGCCCCGCCCTATTACAGCGTGAGCGCTGCATGGTTTATGGGGTTTAGGATTCAGGCTGCTGCTGCTTCTTGTGAAAACGGGTGCTTTTGGCTCTCGGTGCTTTGAATGGGGTGGCTTTTGTGGTTGGCAGTGTCTGAACCGGCGATGGCGCCTTGACAGGGGCTTTGTCTGTGATTGGCAGCGTATGAATCGGTGTATCTAGCGTCTCGACACGGACGGCTTCAATAGGGGCTTGCACCATTACTGGGGCGGCTTCTGGTGACGACATCGTCTGCTCAGCTGGGGTTGGTGCCTACATCGGGACGGCTTTCTTTGATGCTGATGTCGACAGGGTGGGTGTGGCTACGATTCTGTCTGTGCTGACTGGTTTGTTTACGGCTACATGCCATACTAATAAAAACTGGCGGTGTTGTTCGGATAATTTGCATATCACAACCTTAAAGAGCCCGAAATCCTAACAAGGACAATCGAGTTATTGAGTTGTAATATCGTGATGACTTTTAGTTAAGGCTGAAAATGCGGGCTAATGATTGCCAAACGAGCGCCGACCAAGATAACAAGTCTAGACCGTATCATTCGACAACGCAAGCGATTAAAAGTCAATTGATTTGATTTGATTTGATTCAAGAACCGACATCACAGCACCCGGGGCATTCCCATAAGCGCTCCGTCTCCATCTTCAGCAGCCAGCGAAGAGTTCCGATACTAATGGTGCCAGTAGCTTTCTGATTAAATGTCCGTCTTGCCTTTCCTCTGAGCCTTGAGCTTCTGCCAGAACCTCTCGTCACCCCCAACTGCACCAATCTCACCAAACTGTGGTGATCCATCTGCTCCTCCGCATTGTACTCGCTCTCCCACAAGGCACTAACCACGTCTGCCCTATCATGTAGCAGTATTCCACCAAGTTGTGCAGAGCCAGCCAGTCTGTCCGCCTGTTCATTTCCCAACACACCGGCGTGACCCGGTGAAAAAATCCAGACAATACTCCTCACTCGTGTCCTCCGTAGCAAAGCATGTCACTCTGCACGAA
Organism: Candidula unifasciata; assembly: GCA_905116865.2. NCBI lineage: Eukaryota > Metazoa > Mollusca > Gastropoda > Stylommatophora > Geomitridae > Candidula > Candidula unifasciata. The sequence continues at coordinate 113,372 of CAJHNH020006534.1, read as the reverse complement.
GCATGCCTGTTCTGATCTTCCTCAGCATGCTTTCTGAATCAGTTACAATTACAATGTGTGTGTGTGTCGTGTTCTCTAGCCAGCGGAAAGCTGCAGTGACCACCTCCACCTCCATTCTTAAGCTGGATGTTGTGGTATCATATGCTAGGCTCTGTTGCACCAAACGTCGACCATTAACTTTTGCTAAAAAGCCCCAAGCACTTCTTCTGCCTCTTGACACTGAACCGTCTGTGTAAATGATCAAATCCTCTGAGCGAGCATTATCTTGAATTAATTGCTGAATTTCCACCTCTGTGGCACCTGCTGGCCAGTCTCTGCATTCCCGGCTCAGCGTGATTATGACTCTACACAAGTCTGACTGCTCAGGTGGAACTTTGACCCACTTCTCTCCTCGCCTAATGTTCTCAAGGATGCAAATCTGTCTGATTGTGTCTTCTGCCTGAGCCATCCATGACCTCCCTCTTATCAGCCGCTGACCCTTAACTGCACCCAGAGCTTCATGCAGAGGGTGGTCTGTGGCTGCAGCTACCCTGAGATATGACTTCGCCTGCATCACCTTGTGCCTACCCGCAACTGTCGGCAAACCAAGGATGTATCGCATACACACCACTGGGGTGTCTATGGTGCAACCCAGAATGACCCGCAAAGCCGCGTTCTGTATGCGCTCTAGTTTGTCCATCTGACTCTTTGAGACGGTAAGCAGTCCCAGGCCATAATCCACCACTGACAGGATCAGGTGCTGATATAGTGTGAAAAGCATTTTCTGCTCTATGTCAATTGCAGCCATAGTCTTAAGTGCACTAAGTCCTTTTTGGCATCTCGTCACAACACTCTCCGCATGGTCTTTAAATGACAGGCTCCTGTCAAATGTAATTCCCAGATACTTCAGTTTGCTTTCTCTCTGTTGACGTCTCTACCATCTATCGTGAGACTTGGGACATTAGTTTTAACGATTCTGTTGTCCAGAGAACACCACAAAACAGACGCCTTTTCCGGGTGGACGACAGCCTTCATTTCTGTACATCACTCAGTCACTTTGTCTGCTGTCGCTTGTAGCTCCCGGGCTGTTTGCTCCCTCTCTTCCCCCTGCCTATATGCAAGTATATCATCCGCAAAAGTCAGTATCCTTCCAACTCCTGGTGCTTTTAGGCTTGCAATCTTGCTCGTAAACAAGTTGAAGAGCACAGGCGAGATGGCGGATCCCTGTGGCAGTCCTGGGGCCAAAGTGCATGGTTCAGAGGTCCATGAGCCCAGTCGGAGAGCAACCTGACGTGAATACAGGACAGCTGCAACCCAATTCACCAGCCATGGATTGACCTCCTTCTCCCTTAGTGCAGTCATTAAGATGTTGTATCTCACTCTGTTATAAGCATCCTCGAGATTCAGTCCTACCGCCATAGTTTCCTATCTGTTCTGGAACCCTTCATAGACGTCAAAAGCAAAAGTGGCCGCATTTGCCCAAGTGTCCTTTCCTGGCCTGTAACTTCCCAGACCTCTTGGGAGAAGCTTCCCCCTTTCCAAAAATTCTTGTAACTTTACAGCAACGATCTTCTCCAAGACCTTCCCAAATGTGTTTTGTAAGGTGATGATTCTAAAGCCACTAAGCTTAGAATGATCTTTAAAAGGTTTTGGTAGTGGGATTAGATAGTCGTGCACCCAGTCTTGCGGTACTGATGCTGTCTTAATACTCTGGTTAAAACAGTCGGCCATCTCCGCTAGGTCTACATCGCTCAAAGCCTTCATGTGACTATACGTGACTCCATCAGGCCCTGGTGCAGTGTCTTTTGCTTTTTTCAAAATTTATTTGATATCTACCACTTGTATCATGTCTTCATAATGCATATTTTTCAAGGTGCCAGATAACTCCTTTCTAACTGCATCTCTGATGTCTACATCGTTATGATCTGTCTGAGCTATAAACCTATGTAGAAAAGCCTCCCCTTTCTCCTTGTCTGTTGTCACACGCACACCATCGTCTCTACAAATTGTTCCGACTGTCATAGGCCGATCTTTTCTTTGCATCTGCCTTTGCAGTTTCCAGAATTTCCCCAATGTTTTATCGCCTCCCATGTCATTCACAAAAGTTTCCCACTTTGCTCTTTTGGCCTCTGCAGCACAGCGCTTGAAAACCTCCACCTTATCTCCTTTCACTTTCTCCGCCATCTCCACTTCCTCTCGTGAGCTTGAGGGTGTCTGTCGAACTTTCTTTAGCTGCTTCAATGCGGCTCTCTTTGCCTTCCATGCCTGTTCTACTTCCGGAGTCCACCATGGGGGCTGTAGAAAATTAGTTCTGGCAGTTCTTTTGCATGTTCCCTGTCTGAGGCGTCCAAGTAGGTTGTTGGTCCACTTATACTGGAAGGTCTTGCGTGCTCTCCCAACCTTAACCTTACTGAGTTTAGAAATCAAGACTGAACATGGTAGGTGATCACTCCCATGGTCATTCAGGACAGTCCATTTAACATCTAAAACCAACGACTGAGAGACAAATGGCAAGTCAATGGCTGTGTCTGCATCTCCAGGCCTCATTGCCATTCTAGTCGGCCTCCCATCATTGATGCAGACCATATCGGAGTCAACCATGGCCCCTGCAAGAGCAATTCCCTGTCGGTTTTCTCCACTGCTGTCCCATTCTCTGTTCCTCGCGTTGAAATCCCCACATATGAGTATCCTATCACCTGGTAACTCCTCCAGTTCCTTGAGCCAGCTCCATTGTTCACTTCTGACAAAACAGTCTACCGTGGCATATATATTTATGAGGTTCCAACTTAGGCCACCAATTTCCACCTGTATCCCTTGAACCTCTCGTCCACTGTGGTTCCACTGGCTCAAGTCAAGCACCACATGCTTCACTCCCTCCTTTACCACTAGACCTTGTCCATGTCTCTCCTGTCCAACTGGGTTTATATAACTGACGTACCCAGGGCAATGATATCTGTCTGTATTTAACTCCTGGAGCATCATGACATCAAAAATCAACCTCTCCAGTACAGGACCTCTCTGCCTAGCACTCCGACAGTTCCAGTATCCAACTCTTACATGATTAAAACTCAATCTCTCCGCTTTTCGCCTTGTTCTCCTAGCACCCGCCCTCCTATTTAAAAGTCAAGTAACAAGCTATCGTGAATCGGGCGAACGAATGTAGCGTTAAGCAAGCGAGCAGGGCGGGCTTGCTTGCTTGCGATCCGGCGGTCAGCCAGCGAATGACCTGGGTTGTCTGTGGATGCCGGGAGCCCTATGCCTAAAGGCTGAACGGGGACCTCTCTACGTGTGATTCTCATCCGCATGGTGTCACTAGATTTCTATCGCTTGTGTCATGTCCTTACCTACCTACCTAACTAAATCGGTTCAGCAGTTTGCGAGTCTATACGACACAAAAACATTGATTATTTTATACACACACACACACACACACACACACACACACACACACACATATATATATATATATATATATATATATATATATATATATATATATATATATATATATATAATTACACTAGATTTAATCGCCCGGGAAAGTCAAAGAAGGTTTTATTTTTCCGTCCTCGACGTCATCTTGGTCTCCACCACACATACGTGTGGTATAAATTTTATTGAGAAGCGAGCATAACATGAGCCTTCCGTCTGTTTCTCTTGAAAGCTCTCATGTCCCCAACCTGTCAGTGTACCATTTTTGTGCATGTTTGGTGACCCTCACTTCGTCTGTTCGCATAATTTTCTGTAGCAATTTTTTTTTTAAACAGGGTGTTGGAGGTAGCCCCTGAGATGCTTTCCGGGGTGGAGTGATAGAAGCCTCCTAGACCCATATCCCCCCCCCCCCCCCCCCATAGTTAGTGCCACCACAGTAGTAGCTACGTTGATAATTCATAGTATTGGAATAGGCGGCTCGATGTAGATTCTTAGTCTCCCTCCGGCTTATATATTTTTAGTCCCTCTCCCTCAGTGTTGCCAGATTAAAAAAAAAAAACTTTATTTTATGCCAAACTATTACCCAAAATATGCCAGAAAATGTCAAACAAAATCTTACACTATACTCACTTCACACCAAAAGCTCTAGATTGAATTCCTCACTGTCATCCTCACTGGAACCAGTGGAAGATGCAGCGTAAAAATTTTCGGATGTAAAATCTTTAAGCATTTTCTCAGATGGGGTGAAGTCTTGGCAACTCATCTATAATGATGGCATATCTCTTGTTCTGAAAATTATCAGTAAGGTCATCCTTAACTGCAGATTATATGATATTTTTTTTTATTAGGCATGAACATTAGGTTCTATGCAACTGTATGTGCTCCAATGTACTCTCCTGCCCATGCGCTCTCACGATTCCACTTAGATGATCAACTGTGTGTATTGCACAATGAAAGGTCATGCCTATAGCAAGCTGCAACTCTGCTGCCTATAACTTTATAATTACTTTGCATAGGAGTCATTGTTGTAATAAGCTGTGACTGGCTTTTTGACGTAGTTTTCATCCTGTGTTTTTTGGATTGTTCATGATTTGATATGCTACTAATTCTTGGTGCAACAGTTCACTGACACAGTTTACAATAGTCTGCTTCTGATTTGTCTGAAGATCTTTTGAGACTTGTTTTCTTCCAGTTACTAATATACTTGCGATAAAATAAGTGGCTTTCCATTGGGGGGGGGGGGGGGTGGTACGTGGGCCATTGGTAAAAGTAATAAAATCGATCACAGATAGAGCTAGGTCTATATCCTCTCTATTATCTGTCCTCAAGTTTCTGAACAGTCTGAATCATCTGGTATCGGTGGTGGGTTTTGGTTTTATATCCCACATTTTTTTTTTTTTAGTAGATTAACATAAATTACAGAGGGCCTTGGTTATCGAAGTCACGATCCGTTTAGGAAGACAACAAATACAATAAGAAATGGCGCGAATCTCCGTTAGTCCGTACCAGGACATCACAACAAAGTCAAATTGAAATAAAGATGTTAATTGTAGGTCTAAACTGCTTTTAGTAAATCTGCGTGTTTCTAACTGAGGAATCATGAAGAAAATGTGAGCACATCTTGATGAGAAAAGCCAGGAAAAACCCAAATATGCCAAAATATGTCATTTCATTATCTTATGCCAGCTCAATTTCAAATATGCCAAATTTGTGGAATGTGGCATCAAAAATACCAATATGGCAACCGGCTCTCCCCAGGGAGGTGGAGGTCATAGGTCAGCGGCGGAACACTTCCGTTTTGATTTTTATCTACGTCAGGGGTCAGGTAATTCGGGGGTCATGGGGCAGATAAGGCTCAGGGATGGCTATGTGTCGTTGAGTGGTGGAGCAGGCTGGGCATAGGATACGATAATTTTTTTTTAGGGGCGGCGCTGATTGGAATGGGGGGGGGGGGGGGGGGGGATAGGGCTGTTTTAGGATTTATAAAGTGAAATAAGGTGGGGGACCCGTTTGCTATATAGTAAAAGAAAACTAAGTGTATTTCCTGATTTCTAAGTTTGTGTGTGGGGGCTAGGGGGGGATAGAAAATATATTTGTTATCGTTAAAGAATATGTAAAACTTACCAAATTTAGGGGGATGAGGCTAGACTTATATAAGTTATCAGGGGCGGTATTGGACTTGTGACGTGACGCGTGGGATTTAATGTTTTACAATGTTGAGTAGGGATCTTCCTTTCAACACATTCCCTCCACCAGATTAACCGAACTAAAATCTGAGCTATGTTGCTCTCAGACAAAGTCCTGGATATCCAAGAAAACAGCCATATTGGCTCGTTAAGTACATTAACATTAGCTTAACTTGGTACCCACAAGAGAAGGAAAGGAATTTTAGATGTCTATAGCATTATATTAAATGAATTATTAGACAGGGCAAATGATTCCTCCGTCATCTACCTTCTCCCGGTGTTATTATGAATAATTACAGAATTATTATATTATTTAAGCCCCCACCAAATGTTATTCTATCCTAACAGTTTAATTAAACAGGTAAGACTGAATACACTTGGAATTTAACAAACGATGTAGTTTAAAACTTGACATACAGCTTTATTTACTACAATGAAATTACCAGTTTGTTGATTTACACAAACAGTGACTGGTTAATGTGATGAGTGATATGCTTCAGCGAGAAAACAGCTCCGGGGTTTAGAGTGGTATGATGATGTTGATATGTTAACTTAAAAGATGTTAACTTAGCTTATAAGCCTCTGACAGCCGTGAGGAACTGTCAAGCTTGTCCAACTCTTCCTTGCCTGTTTTCTGCCTGTTTCAGCTTATTCTCCACTTCATCCCCACCTCGGTCTCCACATCGTTCTCCGCCTCGTTCTCCACCTCGTTCCCAGCTGGCCGAGTCTAACACAATGTAGTCTACTTCATGAACTGATCGTCACATGGGCGCTGTAATCATGGAAACAAAACACATACGTGTAGTATCTTGACTTACACTAAGAATACATGTATCAATTATTGTAACATATAATAATAAAATATATCCCATCACTCCTCCTCATTTTCCACATCCTCTCCAGTCTAGTCTAAAGGTCTTTTGTCTTACATGGGCGTCACATATCCTGCCTTCCTCTCTCATGCTATGTCATGATAGTTGACTTTCTAAGTCTGTTGTCCGTCATCATTCAGACTTCCAACTGGCTGACATTGATTTGACATAAACATGTGGCGCAGGTTATGTGCTGAACACGCAAACAATTTATATGTGCACGCTGTCCTGAATATTATCTTTCAGTGACCGTGAATTCTATACACCCATCATTCTTCCCATGGGGTTATAAATCTCCTGTTTAGGTGAACACATTAAGTGAGCACATGGTGGGCACACAAAACGTAGCAGCATCCCTGCACATATTTGGGCATCATTTCCCTCAGTCCCAACTCATATTTTGGTTGATGGTGGAAACAATATAATTACATTTCATTATAGCAAATGTCATTGTTCACATCTTATTTTATACACATGAAAACATACACTGAAAAACATGTGACACAAACATACAAGAAATAGGAATAGTTTAGCAGTTCCCTAACTTGAGATACTGAATACTCACAAAGAACTATTTCAAGCAGAATGTGCAGACAAATTAGGAAAAGGTAGTATAGACTAAGCTTAACTCCCTAACCTATGTATACAAGATTAAAATTATATTCACCTGGGAACTTTCCATCAATCGCCAAAACAGAATGCGACCGTAAAATACCTTTACGTCGACCTGTGTTTGTTGCTTGCTAGCTGCGATTAATGACGGGAATTCCCAAGCTCGAAGTATAAGTATCAATCTATTGTCCAAATTAAACTCCTCCCTTTCCTCGGTTCTACCCAACCCTCAAGACGATTACTTAAGCCACGCCTCTGAGGTAACTATCAGATCAAATTGGCTAACAAGTGGCCTGTCACTCAATTCTGGACTGACATCCCTAGAGCAAACAGTCTTAAGTGACCCAATCTAGTTTACAACGAATCTAACTAGCGGGTGTGAAAACGGTCCGTGAAGCCATTGTGTTTACTACTTGACCCAGATCAAGCATTCCTAATTGCCAAACACCTGTTCTGCCAAGAATTACACTGACTTGCGAATCTTCGACCTCCCGGCTCCACAGTGTCTAGCGTCCACTTAATTTCTACAGTCTGGTCAGGAGATAACATTCTGACACTGGCGTGTGAAAGGAAATTCTCTAGCCCCGGTGTAATTGCGTAACATTACCCAAGACTCAGTCGCTTTGTCTGGACTAAGGACTGGAAACATTTAAATCAATTCTGGTTTAAAGTAATATTAGGGTAAAGGGCAGAGTAAATATAATCCTGTCTCTTTAGAACCAGAAGAACTTATTACAAGTACTAACTTCTGGAACCACTGAGATCGTATCGTGACAGGACTGAGCCTTGAGAGGCAGGGAGTTATGACGTATTGGTGTTGTGAGTAGTGGTTTTTCACCTTACTTCACCCTAGGTCTAAGGAATATCTATCTGTTCACGAAAGGAGCGTCTATTGCGGTGTCAGTCTCTTGACCTAGCATAACCTCTCTTACCCCAAGACCATTGTGCGTGGCGTAGAGCCACACCCTTCCTGAAGTAGTCCCGGTAACTGGGAGTGCGAATGCCCTGGCAAAACCTAATGGTTCTAGAGGAGCTAACCCCGATAATAAACACGGTGCACCACACCGTACTGCCCCTTGTTGGAGGGGAGGAACCAGCTACTGAACAGACTTGGGAGTGGAAACAAGTATGCCTACCCTCCTAAATACCAGAAACTATCGCGAAGGCATAGGCATTTCAGAACGTGACGATATAGTTGCCCCAACTACCCATGCTCAGTTCATGCTTAGAGCCACTGAGAGCTCAGCAAAACCAGTGGGCAACCTGGTGGCGGGCAATGAGCACATTGTTAGCCCCACCTTAGCTACCTATCACAACCCATATTTCTTTTTAGAGATGGTACAGAGCATTTTTGGCGGCTACACGAAGAGTTATGCAATCCACCGACACCACAGTGCCATAAATATGAAAGAGTCAAACTGTAACTATACATACGAGATCGGTCATCGCCTCGTCTATCAAGGCCTGCGCCAGACATTGGGAAACCACGCTGTCATGTGCAAAAAGTTGGCTACATGAAAATTTAGGGAAAAATAGGAAAATTTGATGCAACGAGAGGGGCAGAGTGGCAAGGAGGGCAAAGAGAACCCAGAACGCACAGAAAATACACAGATGCTTAATATTCTGCAGCTGACCATCTGTTGAAAAAGAAATAAGAAGCTTTAACAAGACAAGAAACCCTACATAAAGACTCTAATCTGCATCTTACTGGGTACACTAGTGATGCCTGTAAGTGCAACGATTGTCAGGTCATAGTGACCTATATCACAAACGAGATACAAGGCGATGTAACAATGCTATAGGAATCTTACCCTACAGATGTACACAGAATTATCTGGCAAAATGGAACCAAATATACGATATAAAACGTGTACAGCCAACCTCAGACAACATGCATTATACCAGAACTAAACAAGACACAGTATCTTAAAACCCATCTTGTTTGTGACTCCGATGGACACTCGCCACTTTGGGGTTACCCTGACTACAATAGCACAGGGAAATACATCGAAGATACTTGTGAAACAACTAACCTATTAGTGTTGCAGGACACGAGTCTCCTCCTACACTATTACAAACGGCCCACCTCTCTCTCAGCTGACCTGATCTGACCGTCTGCTCATCTTACTTAGCAGACACAAGTTATCCTTAAGTCCTGAATGACATAGGACGTGACCACAAACCAATACTTACAACTGTAAATACCCTCGCTAACTCATGCTTCAAGCAGAGAACCCGTTGGAATTTTCGAAAAGCAAACTGAAAACTGTTTCAGGTAACTGTCTCCTGATAACACTTGCGTGGAAACATTTTGTAAAAAACTAACAGAAGCAATCCGGTTCTTTAGTAATATCCTACCCCCCCCCCCCTCCAGATGTTGTCACAGTCCAAAATTTTTGAGGGTGGTTTCCAGGCTTTCTGAAGCTTTTAACGACCCCAACACGTCTACAACTTGCCATAACCCCAACCTGCCTACGTCCCACGAAGGAGTGCAGCCTTGGTCCCACTGCTGCATGCAGCCTATCTACGACCCCCTGAAATATTAGACTGTCCCGTGACCTGTGGATTTCCCGTGTTTGGGGTAGGATATTGAGAAAGCACCGCGATCCTGAATGCAGCGTTGGAAGCCATCTCACGGGGCAGCCGGAAAGCATATAAACCTTTCTGGAAAAAGGAAGGAAATTCACGATATTATATCTGAGAAAAAAAAAAAAAGAAAAAAAAAGCAAGAATATTTTTCGATACTGCACTTTCAAAAGAAGCAAAGATCCAATACAATGAAGCATGTGCCAGGGTAAAGCTTGTAGTTAATAAGGCTAAAACAGATTAATGGAGAGAAACTTGCACTAACATAGACATTTGACAGAATGGAAATGATTCATAACAATTCCCGCCCAAGTGATGTGATTGTAAATACAGATGGCTCTGTGGTGAGGGGCAGACGAAGTGCATGGGGGTTGATAGCAAAGGCGAATGTACGTCGCTTGGCAGAACAAAGCCTGGCATATGATATCACAACGGCTAGTTTGAGAATGGAGGAGGAGGCAGTCACTGCTGCCTTTCGTTGACTTGAGAATCAGCTGTACACGGATATCATCATTGTAACTGACAATGAAAGGTGGAGACAGGCATGCTCCGTGCAGAGTGGCAAGCATCACTTCAGAGGTTCCGGGTATTTAGCATCCTTTGGATATTTTCTCCAGTCCGCCGGTGTGTTGGGAAATTAGCAGGCGGATAGACTGGCCGGTTCTGCACTACGTGGTGGTGAACTGATCTATGACAAACTGGATGTTGTGAGGGTCCTTTGGGAGCGAGTGAACAGTGCCGAGGAACAGATAGATCATTACGTCTGAGGAGAATGGTACTGCAAGAAGTTATAAAGGGATCTGGCCCACGCTTGACACTCGGGGTGGGGGTGGGGTGGGAGTGGGGGGGGGGGGCGAGACGGATATAGTCATACTGTTACTGGTACCATCGGAATTTTAACTCTTCACTTGCTGCCGAAGATGGGGACGGAGCGCTTATGGGAGTGTTCCTAGTGCTGTGATGTAAATTCTTAATTCAACATTCAACAGAATGCAAATAAAGCATGGAGTTTAGCTAAAAAGCTGTCCGGAGAAAGTAGAAGAGTGAACCCAAAACAGGTGACAGATGAGAGTGAGACAATCACTAAAGACAAGAAGAAAGCAGAAGATTTAATTTATTATTTTGCCTCGGTTAACAAAGCAGTTAACTCACAGAATTGGATAAAACACAGCTCTAAATTAAAAAAAAAAAAAAAAAAAAAAACAGAGAGCTCCATCAGCCAGCGACTCCCTTACTGAAGATGAGTTTAGCATGGATAAGTTAGAACACGCTCTCAAGAAATTAAAACCTAGAAAATCCCTAGGTCCAGATGAGAGTTACAACGAAATGCTGCTACGTCTTGGCCAGACTGGGAGAGAAGCAGTACTAAGGCTAATAAATGGGACATGGAGATCAGGCAAACTCATAAAGGTATGGCCAAGTGCATATATTGTCCCTATATTTAAAACCAGTTAGCTTCCAGACGACCCCAAAAGCCACCGCCCAATATCCTTGAGATCATGTTTGGGAGAAGTTGCCGAATTAATTATCAACAGGGGCTTGTACAATCATGAGAGAACATATATAGATATGAATTAAGCTATGCAGGAGTATCTACACCATCATACGGCCTGGCCTACAAGAAGAATATCAACCTAAATTCTGAGCCTCTGTTTGCTGCCCTGATTGTGTAGAAATATTCGCTATCTTTTCTTATATATGTTGTTTTTTTCCCCGTTTTTTTTTGGTGGGGGGGGGGGGGGGTCATTACTATTAATTTGCATATTGTTATTGTGACTGTTGATTGTGTGAAGCCATTACACCCTGGGAACCAGTCTGATAACTACAAGATGTCGCCTGCCATCAGTTATCGAATAAAAAAGAAGTGGATTAGCTGGCGTATGGTCCTACTAGATGGAGTTTATCTCATCCAGGGAATTACAGTTCACATCAATGAGGACATTATTCACAAGCTCCAGTAAGTATTCGGTTTATAATTCCTTTGGTGAGTATCACTTTAATTTAAAGTTAAAGAACAAACGGGACACGCAGCCATGAATAATCTTGCACTGAAAATGCAGTATTTATTTGAATGTACATTAGGATTTCTACTACTGTCATAATGTCAACTGTTAGAACATTTAAAGAAAATTTCAGAATGTATTATTATTATCTGATCCCCTAATCCCGAAACAGTGCCGTTAGGTTGATTTGGTGGACACTTTCAGTTAACTGTGCTCAGTGCTCTGGCCGCGCATATCGTCTGTAATCGTCGTCACGTGAACTCTCATTATTTATGTCCTCAAGACACCACCCCTTGACAACGACCTCTGACCTAAATGGCCAACAGATTCCGAATCAAAGTAGAGCACACGTGTGTCATGTTCATATGTTATGTATTTTTTCCTGTTGGACTACACTAGATGTCTCTGCAATTCTCATTTGTCGATCCAACTATTGTCTTCACTTTTTGCTTCCGTCGTTGCAATCTGACTAGGATTTATAATATGTTAGCAGCCAAGAACATTTCAACTGTCTACACCTCATCTTTGCCAATACAGACCTTAGCAGGAATGATTACATTCTGCATTCCTCATAACATGGCCGAAAATGATGATTGTCTCCTTCTGATGTCTGTGATAAGTTGTCTTCGGGCTCCCGCCTTTTTCAAAACCTCTTGGTTGCTCTTTTTGGCCGTCCAAGGTATTCTAAGCATTCTTCTGTATTAAAGAAGCGAATTATTCCTTAATGTGTAATAAAAGTCGATGGTGTTATTTTGGGGCAAGTACATAAATTTAAGTATCTGGGCACATGGATAACATCAGATCGAAGAGACACTCAACATTTTTTGGCCATGTTATGAGAAGAGGGCAAATAGAACATGTTGTGACCACTGGAAAGATCTGTAGAAGGAGGGATAGTGGAAGACAACGAGAGAAGATTCTTGACAGTCTTGTTGCATGGCATGGAGGTGTGTCGGCACACGAACTGATACATGCTGCAAATGATCGTAGATTATGGAGAGGTATGATCGCCCACGCCAGTCGGCAAGGCACTGATGATGATGATATCTGCTTAATGCTTTCATAAAGTATCACTCTGTACTCTATCGGCAGCTGGTTCTTTTGTCCATAAATGAATTTCTGTTCATTGGAGATATTATGAAGTACTGATTTAAATCTTTTGACCTCTCTTTTATATTCCATTTCTTCCTGCGAAAGGTTGTCGAGATTTGTATGTTTCTTATCCGTCGTATTTCAAAACTCTTGTGCTGTCTATAGCTAGAGGTTTTTCCACTACAGGTGTGCACATAACTACACATACTTACTTTTTTTTTTGCGGGTCACTGAGTGAATTACAAAAGACAGTGATGTTCATACTAGAGACAACATTGCAAATATAGATAATTTACTTAAACGAACGAAAGATTAAGAAGAAGAAGAGCTTACTTACTTTTTTAATACTGAAATACGATTTCGGCTTCATCTTCTCTGTTTTTATTTATGATATTTTGAATGTATTTGATAGTCTGTGCATGATCTCTCCACATGTGAGCATTGTCTAAGCATAGACCAAGCTTTATCCTCTAAAACATCTATACTGAACTGTTGTTATTATTCTTGTGAACTGCTTGCCACTACGGATTAGAGATCCTATAATGGTCAAAAACTTTTATTTACATTACTATATTTAAATAGTCATAATTAAAACATCAGAAGGGTAAGAAACAAAATTAAACCAAACGTTAATGAACATCAAGATGGATTTGATAAAGGATTGATAAAGGTACAAACAATGCTATATACATCCTCTGGACTCTGTAACAACGAGCTAGAGAAGTAAAACCCGATCTGTACTTAAGCTTCGCTGACTATACAAAAACATGTAACCGTGAAACGTGAGGATTTAATCAAGACTGGTAGAAACATTAAACAGTGTTAAAAATATTAAAGAACAGCAGCTAATGAATTAACAACCATTTGGGAACATTTTAGTGGATGATGAGAGGCCTGCGACAAGGATGTGTAGCATCATCTGATTTGTTTGCACAGAAAATGTATAATGAAACCAGTCATGGATTTGCCAGAAAATGTGCCTGGTCGTCATAACATAAACAACCCACCATACGCTGATGACACCGTCTGGATCAGGACAAGTCAGAAAGAATTACAGCAACTGATGGATACTGTAGTGGTAGAAAGTGAAAGAATGGGCATCAGCTGGACTAATAAAAAGACAGAAGTAATAGTAATATCAAAGAAAAAAATAGTACCTAAATGTAAAAGTCAAAAACGTTATTTTAGAACACGTACATACATTTAGGTATCAAGGGACATACATTATATATGATGGATGGTGTAACAGAATACGACAGGCTAAAGCTGCATTTTTTTTTTAAACATTGTAAGCAATTAATTTATGTAACTGGAGGTTATGAAAGCATTCTCCCATGCTATGCATATGAACTGAGAATTCTGACAATTAGTAAACAATTCAAGCAATTTCTTCAAGCCTTCGAAATGTTTTTTTTTTTTCCACAGAAGAATCTTTATAATTTATTAAACAGCCATAAAGAGCAACCCAGACGTTTTGAGAGAGGCCAGGGCTCGAAGACAATTTATCAGAAATATCAGAAAAAGGTAGTCATCAATATGCGGTCGTGTTATGAGAAGAAAGAAAATGAAACATGTTGTGACCACTGGATAGATCTGTGGAAAAAGAGACAGAGGAATACAACGCAAGACTATTTTGCAGCCTTTTTCATGGCGTGGAGGGATGTCAGCACATAAACTGATACATGCTTTTGAAAGCCGTAATTATGAGGCAGCCTGATGGCCCAGGCCAGTCAGCAAGGCACTTCACGATGATGACATTGATATGACGATTTAGTTCATTTTGTTTAACAATTATACTTGTTCCCCAACCTCTCCCCGTCCATCATAGCCTACAACAACAATGCCATTTTTAAACTCTATCATGTACATTTCCTTCATCAGTCCAGAGGTCGCGGGTGTTGAGTGTCACATTGCTAGTTTGCCCATGCTATGTGGGCGTGTTTTGGGAATGAGCAAGCATATTGGCTAGCTGGACTGGCCCAACTTGGTGGTGTACTGAAACTATACCAGACAGAGGAGATCTCTCGCACGCGGGACAAAGTAATAAGTAAAACTGGAAGTCATTGAAAACCTGGAGAAAATGAAGCAACGGGGAGTGTCCGAGTGACCCAGGGGAAAAGGTAGTACGAGTAGATAACATGACTCCGGATACCATTAGTATGGAGGCGCTTCGCTGGCTGTTGAGGAGGGTGACGGAGCTAATATAGGCTTATCCTGAATGCTAAGATGTAGAATTTTTAACCAGATGAACCCAGATTAATACTTGACTGCAGTCCTAAATTTACTGTTAGTTTGGGATCTTTCATTTTATTTAAATTAAATTGTACTGGTCGCTTTTGGTTACAGAAAAACCATCCCCCCTTCCACCCTTCTTTTCACACCGGTCCCCTTTCACCCCCCCCCCCCCCCCCCCACCCCAATATCTTTATTCTCATTTTCTGCAGCAAAAAGGATCGTTATAATATGCAAGACTCTAAATGTCTAAATGTATATTGTCTTTCTTGAATTGTTATAACAGGAAATTAGCTGTCTACACTGACACGACATCATACCTGGGCATAGACGTGCGTGGTACATACTTCTGGAAAGGTCTTCAATGTAAAGGAAACCAAGTGAAGCAGACTGGCACTGTAATAGACGTACAGTGTAGTGGACCAGCTCGTACGATCATCATTGTTTTTTACAGTTATTCTTCCTTTTTTGCTGCAGATATTACAGATATTGAGGTATTTCGTGTATGAATTTAAATCGTTAAATTGTCGTTAATGCACAAGCGTTAAGTTGTACATCATATATATTGCTGACGCAGTGTCTTAAAAATGTATCCTATCTAAATATATAGCATTTATAATAATGATGCAGGCATGTTATGATCTCGCGCGTGTACTGACTGTTATGAGGCGTAGTTTTTTGGTGCTTTTACATATTTCACCTCATCATGATTGCCAAATAGTAATGATTCGTAAATGCTGTTAATATTTTATTTCACAATTTTTTATCAGGAGCCTCAACGTGATATGTTTTTGGGATTTACTACAGAACTCTAAAAAAAATAATATTGGTAACGTTAACACCGTAGCAGGCGACGTCTCTATTTGGAGATAGCGTAGAAAAACCACATAATAAAACAATCAAGATAGATGCTAATTTACAAATTATTTTTAACCTAATCCTCTAAATTTCACAGACACACATATAGCAATTACAGGTTTAGAGAGAGCGCGAGAAAGAGAGAGAGAGAGAGAGAGAGAGAGAGAGAGAGAGAGAGAGAGAGAGAGAGCGACAGAGAAAGAGAGAGAAGATTGAATGTAACAAAACAAAAAAAGCAAGAAAGAAAGAAAGAAAAACAGACAGAAAACATTAAGAAGAACAATAAGGTAATGCTTGGTAACAGAACGAACGATACGGCTAAACATAGTATAAACATGTAATAGCCAATTTAGATAAATTTCCTTAAATGTATTTGTATGTATGTAGTTTGTCCCCTGTACGATTGCTGTCTGCGGAATCAACACATCAAGGATGAGAATCAGTCAGGTAAAAATCACCTGTCATCCATGACAGTTATTTAAGAACCTCGGACGGTTACATAGTAACCTAAGTCGAGACTATACATAGTAACCTAAGACCAACCCGTTACATAGTAACCAAAGTCCAGACCGTTACATAGTCACCTAAGTCCAGACCGTTACATAGTAACCTAAGTCCAGACCGGACACGGAATACAAATCTCTCAAAATGGCACTAAACTGTAGGTGTAAAAACGTCCCAGGTATCCTGCGATGCTCAGGGCTCACACATTCAAGAGTTTTCCTAGGGCCTCTGACAGAAAGTGATATAACAAAAAGGGCCCAATGAAATGGAAATAATGGAAACAAAGAAAAAGTCTTAACGAGTGAGTAGCGTTTAATCCCATTAGGGCCGTTCAGTTGGTCATTAACATCCGGTGACACAAAGTGCCACTATTCGGATGAGAATCCAAGACACTAGTCCCGGAAACCCCGTTCAACCTTTAAGTCATATTAGGGTCCCCGGCGACGGTTACGAAGTAACCTGAAGTCCAGCCGAGGTGGGGGGGGGGGGGGGGAGTTATCTTTAATATTAAAACAAAATGTGTCCTATTTCTGGACACGTTATAAGGAGTGTAAATGAAACCAAGTAAAGCAGACTGGCACAGTAATAGTGAACGTAGTTGAAGCAAGAGTAATCATGTTTACAGAGGAGGCAAATGTAGGACGGTAAAAAGACACAGAAGAAAGTTTCGTTAATGGAGTTACAGTATTGACAAAGTGGTGATGAGGACAGAAAGAGAAGTTTTAAAAAACAATGCATGATAATTAATTTTTAGTGTGCACAATTTAAATATATCGATAACTGAGATTATTTGGTAAAAGTAACTTCAACTGAAAATAAAGACGGATTCTGAGAATCTTACGATGTAGTTAGTAACATGGTCAAAAAACACATGGAGAAGAGAACTGGAGAATGAAGTTAGAAAGATGGATAGGACATGGGGAGAGCTCCATGCAATGGCGAAGGATAAAACGACTTGGCGTGAGTTGGTTGAGGGCCTATGCTCCATTAAGGGAAAGAAAGGCAAAAGAAGACAAGACGTTGCAGAACCATTCCCAGCTATTGATTTTGCTTTCTGTGATTTTACTAGGCAATTTTACTTCACTAGTGTGTCATTGTTTACTCAACGGTCTGTTGTCAATATCATGTCAAAATCAACGCAAAACTGTTCGCTGCCAAACCGCCAACAGTAGAATAGAACTGGATATATGGAATTACAAACACCGTCTCCACTGCCCAAGCCATCGCCTCCGAAGAAGAATAACAGCTGTTGAAATGAAAATTCATAACAGTTAAAATGTTTTGTAATGAGAGATAGACGCTGCTGACAAAACTGGTCCAAGATAACTTCAATATAGTTAATGGAAGAGGACCTATGGACAAGGCAGACATTCTGAATGCGCTGCATTCCAAGGACGTTGAGAACGAGCAGTCACTATGAATCGCCTGTTGGAAATGTGTATTAAACAAGGACGACCATACAGAAACCAACTCCTACTGGGTACATGCTGCACGAAGACACTACGATGCGGGGCAGAGACAGAAGATTTGCCAGTCAGCTCCCACTGGGTTCTAAGAACTGACCTAGAGTGGTCACAACTGTGTTAACAACAAAATACAAACACTGAACAACCTCCTGGCCAAGATCACCAGCAACTTTAAAGATTGAAAAGAGTATACAAACAATCCCACGACGAGACCACAGATTTTTGAGGATATGTGTTCTGTCGCATATCACTCCTGTCACGTGCCTGATTTAAGGATTTTTCCTTAAGAACCAACAGCACTCAGAAATAATTATGTTGAGTCGTTGGCTCGTATTGGTCTAAGGGATGCCCAGTGGCCAATATTCGCTCAACTTATTTCTGGAGTAGGGCAACTCAAATTTTGGCACAACAAAATATCTAATATTCCTAGGCACACTTGGCTGGACATTCCTACTACTATAAAAAGATAGCCCCCAGGTTATGATAGTCTACTAACATAACCATGTTAACACAGATGAAAATATTTAATTGATCATACATGTATTCTAGACAGCTAAGAACAATGAATGAGTGACACTCCAGTCAATAATGAAACTTCAGAAATACTGTAATCATTGTAACACATACATTATATAAGAATCAGCAAAGAACTTCAAGAAGCCAGAGTGATATAAAGAACCAAAACTTCACTCGATCTAGAGTTGACTGAACGTGTATGAATGTTCCAAAGTCTGCCTTTCTCATCCTTATGATCAGTATCGACATTTAATAGTGAAGCCTGGCAATAAACCCATGAGTGTCCGCACTTATCTGAATACTTGGTTTCTTGAACTGGCTGGATGTTCAGTCACTGTTTTAATGTTCAAGATAGTCCCACACTAGACACTCGAACACTGGAGATACACCCAAGCTCCTGGAGAGGATCTCGGATACCAAGTCAAACACTTGAGGCACAAACAAACTGCCGGATAAATGATGGTGGAGGTACAACACCCATAATGTTGTCTGTAGACCAACTGGAGGATTTCATTACTTGATGACCACAGTTAGGTTCACCATCTGATGCCCACCACTGGCTTAGACATAGGTGACTTCCTTGTAGGTGGTTTTGTGGACTGCTGATTCACTGCCTGGCTTCCAAGAAGATATCATCCCAAGCTTAGGAAATGTCCTAGACGCCAAAGGCCACCTCCTCAAAGCATAAATGTACGAGGCTCCGTTGAACACATCTTTTCTCTAGGCAGTCAGGCAGAAAAATGCCCGCTTCAAACTAAGCTTGGCATCACTAGAAAAGAAGTCCCATTGTATTCCTGCCCCAGGAGTAAACCAGTTGACAGGAATTTCTAAATAAAATATCAGAATTCGCCAACCTATAGTTGCAAGTTTGAAAATGATGATATAGCAAAGCAACTAGAGGGTCTAGAAATTACTATTTTACCAGATAAAGGTAAAGATCAATATAAGGGACTATATACCTTTCCGGACGGGTCTAAGTTTGAAATTTAGCTGAGCGCGAGGGATATCAGGTCCCGAATCGTCCACTGAGTGTGGTGGCTGTTCAACTCATGACAGTACGTGCAGCATGGAGACCCTACGATGGTTGCTGCATCTGAAAACGGAACACAGATGGGTCATATAGGTGTGCTAGGATTGCGATATAGTGTTACAATGACAAAATATAATGTATTACGCAAGGACAAACAATTATTAATAGCTATTGCAAATAAATACGATTACTACCATAAGAATATATATATATATATATATATATATATATATATATATATATATATATATATATAATATATATATATATATATATATATATATATATATATATATATATATATATATATATATATATATATATATATATATCAGTAAAAACAAAGGAGGATTGATGAAGTACAGACATAATGTATATGGGACATTTTGTGCTACATAATTCCTTTAGGTGTGGACGTGTGAAGATGGTACTTTCGGACCGTTGTGCGAAGGCATTTGCAATTGTAGAAATGATGAAATATGTAATAAGGATACAGGTGAATGCTCAAGTGGCTGTGCAGAAGGTTACTGGTAAGAGTTTACATCTTTTAGGTATAATTTCTATAGATTTGTGAATTAACCTTCTATGTATTTCTGTTGTTCCTTTATGAAAACATTTTTTTCTGAAAACAAGCAAGAAGAAAGTGTATTCCTAGAGCGTACATTTCCTGAAAAAAAATATGAAGAATAATCCGTTAAAATGCTGGTGATTTGTATGGCATGTTTTGACAACCGGCATTTATATACGTGAAAATGATAATTGCTTTCTTTGAGCATCTTTCTGCGCACATTACAAGTTTTAATCGATGTGGCTTAGCATTTATTTCATAATTACCGTAATAAAATACACTAACCTTAGTTCCACGACGACGCATTTTGGAGGAAGCAAATGGCATTTGGTTGTGTGTCGAATCTGTATTTAGTTAAGCATATATATATATATATATATATATATATATATATATATATATATATATATATATATATATATATCAGTCTGCCTAAAAACACACCAAACGGAACATCCGTGGAACTCACACACACACACACACACACACACACACACAATTTTTATATTAAAGACTACGAACTCACGCAGTGGGCCTCAGAAGCAGAAGAGCTCCTTATCTGAAACCAGACCGCTATAGTTTAACAATCGCTGGAAGTGCCTTTACATTTTTTTATTAATAAACTCTGAGCTCACACCTACCACACTCCCGTACAGCGCTGTCTAGAGTCGTTGTCTCCCGATGCCAAGAATTGTGTGGCACACGCCGAGTTAGGGCTGAAGGTGTGTCGGCAGATGCTATCGCCACAAACAATGCATGACCCTGTTCCCATTAACAAGATATCAGTACTGAAAAAATAGTCCAGCTGCTCTGTTGAATCTATCTGCTCTATGAGATCTAAGTGGAACAATTCCTATCTACACCATAACATACTAACGCACTTAGTCGGACACCGGACTGTACGAATCACAGCTAAAATCTAATACATGCCACATTTCTACCGGTCATTACAATTTGTCAGTGAAATACTACAGTCTAACATTCTGGTATAACGAAGTTCTTGTCACACAGATGTGCAGCATAATCTCCATGATTTGCCTCTCGTGCAATCGTTTTGTCCAGCCCGAGGTTCAGAGCTGACTCGCTGTACCTCGTGAAGAACAAGCCGCTGGAACTCACTAAGCCCAGTTCACATAACACGGACCTTTTCGTGTTTCGGCTTGTCTGCACTCGCCCTGAGCTTAGTTATGGAACACTGGTACAGACCTCTTGATTTATTATCACCATACTCTACTGTCCTATATCCGAGACGACCTTAGACATCCACCCCTGCTCTGGACAAATACCTTATGACGACAGACGTCTATGTGACTTGTCCTAGTCTCGAGTCAAGTATCTCTACATGGGTAAGGGACGTCCACATAATTGTGTCAACATTCTGTCCATTACAACTGATATCTCATATATCCTTAGTCACTCACCTAAGTATCGTCAAGACACAGTTCAGTAAATTTAAGACAATCTCTATGATGAATGTGTCATCAATTTATATCGTCACTATTCTGAGATGTTTCCTATCGAGAATCAGTCACTTTAGAACAATGTATCTTTACATTTATACGTGACATGTATAGACACAAGGACAACACTACCTCATGAGACTTCCGATGGTATCAAGACATGTCATAATTACGCCACTACAATCTGACACTTTCTAATCATAAAGCTAAAGTCTTCCTGGGACCCACTGAACCCAACCGCGAGTTGTAGGCCATCTAATACACAACAATAGTCGTCATAGACATGACTCTTTTGGGGCTCTACCCAAGTCCCCCGATTCCTCGACATCCGGTCGTGTCATTTGTCTAAACACCCTGCAACCCCTGCCGACACATAACATTTAACACAAATTAAACAGAGATGACCTGTCAGCACCCAAGTACATATATATATATATATATATATATATATATATATATATATATATATATATATATATATATATATATACATATATAAACACAACACATATACACACACACACATATATATATATATATATATATATATATATATATATATATATAGTAATAACATGTCATATGTCCTTTCATTTCCCTATATAACCACTAAGAAATGCTATACCAAGAATGTGATTTTCATTCATTATTTGTTTATCCTAAATGTTTTTGTTTTAAATGACTATATTGCTTCTGTTTAAAATAACTATTAATGATATTATAAAATGTAATTTCACACAAAACATTTCGGTCACACGAATGACAGGGGCCGGGACTGCCAGTCGCCATGTGTGTCCGGATCACTTGACAGTTCTTGCTGGCGTGTCTGTAACTGCAAAGACAACTCTAGCGGTTGTGGGCCAGGAGTGATACTGTGTGACAAGACCTGTGCTCCTGGGTGGATGGGTGTCAGATGCGATATACCTTGTCCCAGTGGGTGGTATGGGAAAGACTGCACCGAAAAATGTGGTCTTTGTAAAAACGGTGAGCGTGAGCATATGTATTGATAGCAGCGATGTGTGGAATTAACAAGTGTCCATTTGATAGTTCTAGTAATTATGTCTCAAAACAAATATAATTGATATATTCAAACGTAAAGGGGGTTTGATATAAGTTTATCAATAAAGATGATAAGAAAACTGGGTAAGTTTCATGAAGGTTAAGGAGTAACGAAAACACTAACCAAAAAACCGTTACAAGGGATAGGGAAGTCTCACTTTGTTGTCTGACAGTACAAGTGTACTCCACACAGATAAGCTGTTTGATTTATGTGATACAAATGAGTAGAGGACCATGGCGATACTTGACAAACAGCTAAACCCAGAACGACTTTCTATCAGGGAGCTGCAGTTGCGACTAGCACGGTCATTTTCTAGTTCGAAACCGAAGAAAAGGACGATACACATATCGCGAGGGCAATTATTTCAGTTGTTGATTTCATTTATTTATATTTTATGTTTCATGTAATCATTTATGTCTCAGGAGCATAAATGCAAACTCTTAACGACAATCCTTTTTGAAAGAACAACCCGTACGAAAGTGCCGAAAATAGTTTCAGAGCAGGTCTCCAGTGACATGCGTGAACTCTCTATTTCAGTCAGTCAAGACACCACGTGTTCACAAAAGCCCGACACTGTTTCCTCCCTCAGCATGGAACAGGAAGCAGACGGAAAACCTCCACATTATCTAATTTACATATTAACACGAATCAAGTTGAGCATATCATACACACACACACACACGTGTGTGTGCGTGTATATATATATATATATATATATATATATATATATATATATATATATATTAAATGTACCTGGCATCTGTAATTCCTGCTAGTCTTACCCTTTTTCCGATTTAATGTAAGGTAATTTAGTTGGTCAGTGTAGCTTCAACTTCAACACTGGGAGCTGTGGATTTCATTTGGAATGCCTTTCGGCTGTGCCCAAAGTGGTTTTTGTTGTAAACTGCAGATTTAGAACATGGCCACAGAACTGCTGGTTCCTCATTTCCCTTGTAACTACTGATGTCTTGTAACTGCTGGTGCCTCATTTCCCCTGTAACTACTGGTGTCTTGTAACTGCTGGTGCCTCATTTCCCTTGTAACTACTGGTGTCTTGTAACTGCTGGTGCCTCATTTCCCTTGTAACTACTGATGTCTTGTAAATGCTGGTGCCTCATTGCCCTTGTAACCAATGACAAAATGCAGTTTTAGCGCTAGACTGTTTGTACCGGCACTTATAACGGCTGTACTGAGCATTTGATGTGTGTATGTGCTGTTGGAGCGGTGTCTGTGGCTTAGGTGTTGCGAATCCGACTCGTAATTCCAACGTACCGCATTCGAAACCTACTGCCGGCTGTGTGGATTTTTTCATGGTATGGGGCATCGCAGGTTGACCCAGACTAAAATGGGTACCAGGATGTCTTTCATGGGGAAGTAAAGACGGTCGGCGTAATGCTAACCACATTACCCACCTAGTGCTGATTGGTCTGTAAAAATATGGGTGCTCTTCCCATGTGCCTGATGCGTCTAAGGGCGTGAAAGGGGATCTTTGCTTTCACTTTTGCTTATGTGCTGTTTTCTTCGCCAAAACTGCAGTCTGTTTCACAAAGGACAGTGATGGACATTATGTGTGAGTTCTGTTGGCACAGGGAACAGAGCAACTATGGAGAGACCCCTTTGCGATTACCCGATGTCCGAACTGATTATTTGCTCTTATAAATTAGCTTCTGCAATTGAGAAGTTTTGAATATCTTTAATTAAGGCTGGGGTAGGAGCCTGTCCTACTACTAGGCGCATCCACCAGGTGGCGGATGGTGGAAGCCTCTAGATATAGAGGTTAGCCACGATATATTGAATAAGTGGCCGTGTACCAAAACAGGTGATGGTCATTAAGAGGAGGCGAGTTAGTTGGTGGGATAGCTAACTCTATAAAATACCTCAAAACTCTACGATATAGCCATCGGCGGGTAAGAGGCGCCATAACCTCTCCCATCTGCTGCCTTGCAGGGTAAGTCTCTTTAGACAAAGGCTATTGGAGTCAAACCATACACACACCGGCAGAAGTCAAGGAGAAACCACCACTGTACCATCCCTAGTTAATCATGCCTCAAAATAATACGTCTTCAGATAACGACGTGAATGGGGATTCCGGTGAAATCACCTCGTCCGGTAGGGAGCATCATGTTAAACGGGTGATAACCGACGGTCATCCAACTACTGTAGAAAAAGTAAATGGTAGAAACATCATGAACATTGGTACATGGAATGTCAGAACACTCGTACAAAACGGAAAGCTGGATAACATCAAGATGGAAATGAAGAGAATGAATATCAACATATTAGGAATTAGGGAAATGCGATGGCCAGGAGCAGGGGAAAAGTATTCAGATCAGCACATAATTATTTACTCGGGTAAGAAGGAATATAGTAAGGGAGTTGGTATTATTTTGGATTCAAAGAATTCAAAAACTGTGAAAAGATTCTGGGCAATATCAGATAGAGTACTATTAGTAAAACTTCGCGGCAGACCGTTTGACATCAACTTAGTACAGATTTATGCCCCAACAGCAGATAGTTCAGAGGAAGATACTGACGCATTTTATGAGAGAGTCAGACATGGCTGTTAATCAATCCAAAATTGTGAAGTACCAATGGTACTTGGAGATTTCAACGCGAAAGTGGGAAGTGAAAAAGTGTACGGAATAACGGGTGGCTATGGCCTAGGAGAAAAGAATGTGAGAGGTGACAGATTAATAGCGTGGGCTGTGTCGTGCAGCATGATAATAAGTAAAGCCTCGTTTAAACACCATCGTCGAAGATTGTGGACTTGGAAAAGTCCTGGTGATAATGTCCGCAATCAGACTGATTATATTTTAATTTCAAGAAGATTCCGGAGCAGCTTAGTTGGAGCAAAAACTAGACCAGGAGCAGACTGCTTTAGTGACCATGTTCCAGTTGTAGGAAAACTTAGAATAAAACTAAAGAACATTAGAAAAACACCACAGAACATCAAGTTAAATTTAGGAATTCTTAGAACGAATAAAGAAATTAAGGAACAGTACAATGTCACTGTACAAAACCGGTATAATGCAATGGAAATTATACAGACTATTGATGAACAGTGGGATATGTTGCGTGAGTCAGTTCAGCAGACATCAAAAGAGACAATCCCACCAACCCATAGAGTTGCAAAAAAGAAATGGATGTCAACCGAAATTCTGCAGTTGATGGATGAAAGAAGGAAGAAAAAGAATGATAGAGAAGAATAGAATACAAACAGAAATAATGAACAAATGCAAAGTAGCTAAAGAAACCTGGCTGAATCAAATGTGTACAGAGATTGGGGAAAATCACAGAAAAGACTCACATTTCATGTACCAACAGATAAATATGTTAACAGGAAAGATGACACGTAACAGCACTGGATGTTTGAAATCAAAAGATGGTGACTTCATAATGGGACATAGTAATATAATTAACAGATGGACAGAATATATATGGAAATTGTTTGATGATAATAGACCAGATGTAGAACTGCAGACTAACAATGATGATCCACCAATATTGACTGCAGAAGTTGAGGATGCAATACATCATTTGAAGAAAGGAAAAGCACCCAGGCCAGACAACATCTCACTGGAAAAAATCGACCACTGGGAAATTTTGGAATTGAAATAATAAGTAAACTTTTTAATGATTGTTATAATAGTGGTTATATTCCAAATGACCTTTTAAAATCCATATTTATAGCTCTGCCAAAGAAACCAGGCACTTTAAAATGTAAAGACCATCGCACAATAAGTCTTATGAGTCACATGACTAAGGTTTTACTGAAAATAATTATGAGAAGAATAAGAAACACAATTAAACCAGAAATTAGCGATGAACAATGTGTATTTGTAGAAGGAAAAGGTACAAACAATGCCATATACATCCTAAGGACATTGTCAGTAAGAGCTACAAAAGTAAAGACTGATTTGTACTTATGCTTCATAAACTATACAAAAGCATTTGACTGTGTGAAGCATGAAGAAGTAATCAAACTGATAGAAAAATTAAACATTGATGGGAAAGATCTACGAATAATAAAGAATATGTATTGGCAGCAAACACCAGCTATAAGAATTAACAACTGTTTAGGTACATTTCAAAGCACAAAGAGGGGCGTACGACAAGGATGTGTACTGTCACCTGATTTGTTTTCAATATACAGTGAATATATAATGAGATCTTTAATTGATATGCCCGGAATTGTGGTTGGTGGGCACAATATAAATAATTTACGTTATGCTGATGACACAGTTTTGATAGCAACAAGTCAGAAAGAATTACAGGAAATGATAGACATTGTGGTGTTAGAAAGTGGAAGAATGAGCCTCAGTTTGAATAATGGAAAGACAGAAGTAATGGTGGTATCAAAGAAACAAATTATTCCTAAATGTGTAATAAAAGTCAGTGTTGTTATTTTAGGACAAATACAGAAATTTAAGTATCTGGGCACATGGATAACATCAGATGGAAGATGCATAAGTGAAATAAGAAACAGAATTGGACAGGCAGAAACTGCATTTTATAAAATGAAAAACATCTTGTGCAATATATCCTAGTCATTGAGAGTTAGAAAAAGAAATCTTGCTTGCCTCATACATCTAGTTTTAACATATTGCAGTGAATCCTTGACATTCGGTAGGCAGGCCAAACAATTTTTAGAGGCCTCAGACATGTGGTTTTACAGAAGAATGCTTAGAATACCTTGGACAGCCAAAAAGAGCAACCAAGAGGTTTTGAAAGAGGCGGGAGCCCGAAGACAACTTAGCACAGACATCAGAAGCAGACAGTCATCATTTTTCGGCCATGTAATGAGGAGAGGGAAAACAGAACATGTTGTGACTTTGTTTCACGCCTTAGGCGCATCGGGCATATGGGAAGAGCGTCCCATATTTTTACAGACCAATCGGCACTGGGTGGGTAATGTGGTCAGCATTACGTCGACCGTCTTTACTTCCCCATGATAGCCATCATGGTACCCATTTTAGACTGGGTCGACCTGCGACGCCCCATACCATGATAAAAATCCACGCAGCCAGCAGTGGGTTTCGATCGCGGTATGTTGGAATTACGAGTCGGACTCGCAACGCCTAAGCCACGGACGCCGCTTAATAGGACTGACCCTACAGAATCGTGTCCTTATCTTTACTGATGTGCGTCTCACAAGATCCACAAGATAAACTTAGCTTGCATGATAAAGTTGAAGTTTTACATCCAAAATGGCTCTGGTATGCTTTAGCTGTTCCAATTTCTTTTCAAAACAGGGAGCTGATAAGTTGAACAGCATTTTCCTACTCTCATCAGGCCGAATTTTATTGTGAAGATAACATTTAGGAGAACAAGTTTCATTCTTTGTCTTTTTTTAAGGTTAGATTTGATATAATTCATAGCACTGAAAAACTCTTTCTACGACAGCATTTGAGTGGGGTAGTATCATGGTAGACATGGCACATTCAATGATCTTACAGAAACAATTGTTTGCTGAGGTATCTTTAAATTGTCTCACTTCACTCCAAAACACCGCAGTTTCTGTTTTGTTTGTTCATTCAACCAATTATTGTTTTTGGGGGGAGGGGGGGGGGGGGGAAAACTGATATTCTGCTTCCGCCACACTATTATCAGTAGCCCCTAAACATTTTATAACTTTACAATATTAAGGTGTGTCCTTTACTGGCTGAAGTATGTTGCTCACAGAAAAGAGTGAAATATTTTTCAATACGTCTAGATTTTCAGAAAGTCTTTGCTTCAGTTGCTTGAATAATGAGATAAGGAAATCTTGACAGCGTTTTCTTAAGTTTTATTCTTTTTCTGTTAAGAGTCCTTCTGTTTTTAAATTATCAATTGTTGATTCTTTTTGACATCTAAGGTATGGCTTAGGAGCCAAATAGCTATCTATAGTGCAAGTGAGCAAATCAGTTTTAGAAGTTGGCAACACCAGTCTTTTACCAACTGAATGAAATAGCAAAGTGAGATCGTCAAGTAATTTAATTTTATCAGCATTTTTAGATTCGAACAGGTTTTTAACTTTTTGCACTTCCATTAGAAATAGATTGTAAAAAGAGAAGAAATGCCATGTTTGTTTCATCACTGTATATTCCATATAGTATGTTAGCTGTGTAGCACTTTTCACTTTGTCTTGTTATTTCAAAGTGTGTCTTCAACTCCAACAATTGGTTCACAATTCTTTCAACAGCTGGTTGAATTGATTACCATCTAGTTTTGCAATCTGACAGAATTTTTCAGTGGACTGGAACCATTATTCAAGGCTTTATGTTAGTTATTGTATTGCTATTGTCTGACAGATGATTTAGAAAACCAGTTACGTGTTTCAGCAATAAGGTATTCCAAATTTCTTGGTAAACATTAAGATGAAGCATGTGAAAATGACAAAGAAAAGTGCCAGAGCTGACAAGAGAAGATTTATGGAAAATCTAGCAGAAACAGCAGAAAATGCTGCTAAAGCTCATTATCTACAAACCCTACACAAAATTACCCAGCAAATTTGCGGAAGCAGAAACAACTATCACAGCATACCCATCAGAGATGACCAAGGCAGATTGCTCACCACAAAACAAAAACAAGACATGCAGTGGACTAAACACTTCTCCGACCTCTTGAACAGACCTGATCCTGAAAATCCCCCAGATATTCAACCAGCCTCTCAGGACATTGACATTATCACCGAACCACCAAGCAAACAAGAAATCCTTAAAGCTATCCACAATTTAAAGAACAACAAAGCACCAGGCAAAGATGAACTACCAGTATAACTTCTCAAAGTAGATCCCAACACAACTGCTAGCATTCTAGAACCATTGTTCAAGGATATTTGGGAAAAAGAAGTGTTGCCTGATGACTGGAATGAAGGAACAATAGTTAAAATCCCTCAAAAAAAGGAGACTTAACAGACTGAAATAATTGGAGGGGAATTACTCTGCTCTCAGTACCAAGCAAAATATTTTGTAAAATCATCATAATGAGGCTTGAAAAAGAAGTAGATAAATGCCTAAGAGTGGAACAAGCAGGATTCAGAAAGGACAGAGGAACAACTGAGCACATCTTCGCCATACGTAATATTTTAGAACAATGCAATGAATGGCAGAGAAGTATATATATTAATTTTGTGGACTTTGAGAAAGCTTTTGACAGTGTCCATAGAAACGGCCTGTGGAAAATTTTACGACATTATGGAATTCCAGAAAAAAAAGTCAACATAATTGCTCTCTTCTATAAAGACTTTTCCTGCAGTGTAAAAAATTACAATACATCTTTCCAAGTAAAGACAGGTGTAAGACAGGGATGTGTTATGTCATCTCTCCTCTTCAACCTTGTGATTGATTGAATACTAAAGAACACAGTAGACAGGACACTGAGAGGCATACGATGGACTCCATTCACCATGCTTGAAGACCTTGATTTTGCAGATGATATAGCACTCCTATCACATAAACATGAACATATACAAGAAAAAAGTAACAGACTACACAGCACAGCAGAAATGGTGGGACTGAGAATAAATACAAAGAAAACTAAGATCATGACAAGCAGTCCAAACCAATAACCAGTGACCATAAGTAACCAATCACTTGAAAATGTAGAACATTTCACATATCTTGGCAGTGTCATGGCCCTACCGGGAGGGACAGAGGAAGACATACAGTCACGTCTGAACAAAGCTAGAGCTGCTTTTGGAAGGATGAGGCAAATCTGGAAATCCAACAATTACTGCAGAGGAACAAAACTCCGACTCTACAAGAGCATCATTTTGCCAGTTCTTCTTTATGGAGCGGAATGCTGGAGAATGACCAAGAAGGATGCACACAAGCTGTCCACCTTCCACCACACATGTCTACGTAGAATTATCAAAATCTTCTGGTCAGATACAATCTCAAACTCTCAACTACTTCAGTAACAAACCAAGAAACTTTAGGCAGTATGACAACCAAGAGAAGATGGAAATGGCTTGGCCACGTTATGAGAATGGCTTCTGATATACCTGCCAAAACGGCTCTCACATGGACACCAGAGGGAAAGAGAAAACAGGGGCGCTTAAAAACAACATGGAGACGAACGATGGAAAGTGACCTGAGTGCGGCATCTTTGACATGGAAAACTGCACTGAAGATTGCACAGGACAGGAAAGCATGGAAAGTCCTCTCTGAAGCCTCATGTGCCACTAGGCATAACGAGAAATAATGATGATGTGCTTTATCGGTACCAATTGCAGCCAAATTCTTCAAATCTAACTGTTTGCTGATCATAAGTTTTTTTTTTTTTTTTATCAGTTCATAAACTATACTTTCTGCATCACACCTTTCTAACTGAGTTAGTCCAAGATATCTAGAAAATACTCTGTCTTTACTGTTGATGTAATATATAATACACATGCCAAACACTTTCAGTACAGAAATGTCATTCGATTCATCTAATAATAAACTAAAAGAAATAAACGATATTTATTTGTAGAAATATCACTGATCGAATCTTTTTCAAAGTGAGAGAATAACGTATTTCTTATCATATGTGTACACTTGCTGTGGTGCATTTTTTACGTCATCGGTAATTTTATTGTCAGAAATAGTGTAAATCAATCAAATAGTCACAGTTCGAAATTGCACAATGACATTGCGACAGATCCTTCTACTTTTGATGATTCATTAATTGGTGTAGTTATGAGCTATCTTTGAAAGGAAGTGCAGTTTTATGATTTTTAGTCTCTGCATGACTCTTTCGGTCTTGTATTTTCACACACACACACACACACACACACACACACACGACGACTGGTTCAGCACTGATGCGACGCCACCTACAGGCCGAGAGACGCCACCTACAGGCCGAGAGACGCCACCTACAGGCCGAGAGACGCCACCTACAGGCCGAGAGACGCCACCTACAGGCCGAGAGACGCCACCTACAGGCCGAGAGACGCCACCTACAGGCCGAGAGACGCCACCTACAGGCCGAGAGACGCCACCTACAGGCCGAGAGACGCCACCTACAGGCCGAGAGACGCCACCTACAGGCCGAGAGACGCACTTTGACGACAAATGTGTGGTGCTAAACTCAAATTCTTTTTTTAAAAAAAAAAGCAAAAGGGAGTCTCATAAACATGTGACCAAATATTATAATAATGGGATGATTTATGACATAGTTATCAACATTATTTAAAGGTTATTGTTTCTTGTTTTATTTTTGGTTGGGGAAGGGGCGGGGGGTTGTGAAGTCAATAAGAAAAGAAAAAATATAACAAAAAAGTGAAAATTTAATCTTGATTTACAGATAGTCAAGAAGCTTTCTGTCATCCAACAAACGGGCACTGCAAATATGGATGTATAAATGAACTGAAGACTGCGACATGTAAAGCTATTACCCAGTCTTCTGACGTCTTAAAAGAATCAGCGGTCGCCACTGAACCAGTGACTGCAGTCAAATACATCACATTTGGACTAGGGATTGCCCTAGTGGGATCTGCTATCATATACCTCTGTGTTCGACTGTTTCTCTTGACTGATGCCAGCAGAAACAAAAAAGCCATGAATGCAGAGAAAGGTGGTTCTGATGTCAACGAGAAGGTTATATTGATGTGTTGCTCGTGTATAATTTGTAATACCTACGCTCATTTTTAGTTATTTTTTTTTGGGGGGGGGGGGGGTCATGAATGAGGTCAGTCTATTACATTTGACTTTTATTAAATGTGACAAAGCAAATAACTGATTGTGAAATAACTATATATTCAGCCGATTGACACTGCCCCAGGTGGACCATTCTTTTCACTCATACTCGAATATCTTGGAGATCAACACCCCCCTACCCTCCCCCTGCCTTCCATTTGATTCGCTTGAATGTTGAATTAGGAATCGACATCATAGTACTCAGGACACCCCCATAAATGCCCCGCCCCCATCTTTAGCAGAAAACGAATATTTCCAATTCCGATGATAACAGTAACTGTCTAATTGTATATCTGTCTCGCCTTTCCCTTGAGTGTTGAGCGTCGGCCAGATACCCTGGTAACTCCTCGCAGCGCCATTCTCCTCAGACCGTAATGATCTATTTGCACTTCCGCACTGTTCCAGAGGGCCCTCACAACGTCTAGCTCGTCATACATAAGTTCACCACCAAGTAGTGCAGAGCCAGTCAGTCTGTCTGTCTGCTCATTTCCCAACACACCGACAAGACCTGGAGAGAGATAATATCTAAAGGATACTAACTACCCAGGACCTCTGAAGTGATCCTTGCTACTCTGCATGGAGCATACCTGTATCCACTTTTCTCAACATGCTCTGTGAGTCAGTGACAATCACGGCATGTGTGTACAGCTGATTCTCAAGCCAACGGAAGGCAGTAGTGACTGCCTCCACCTCTATTCTCAAACTAGACGTTGTGATATCATATGCCAAGCTTTGTTGCACTAAGCGATGTCCATTCGCCTTTGCTATAAACCCCTATGCACTCGTCTGCCTCTCAACCCAGAGCCATCTGTATAGATAGTCGCATCACCTGGGTCGGGAACTGTCCTGAATCATTCGTTGAACTTCTGATTCTTAGCGCCAGCTGGCCAGTCCCGGCACTCACGACCCAAAGTGATAAGAACCCTGCACAAGTCTTAAACTTGATTGGACACTTAGTCCCACTCCTCACCAATTTATCAAGCCTGCAAACATGTACAATTGTGTCTTTAGCTTGCGCCATCCAAGACCCTTGGATCTAACCAGGGCTTCAAGTAAGAGGTGCTACTTGTTTATTTGATTGATACACATCAATCATTGTCTCCATATTTATCTATATTGCTGCCTAAAAGGTGTGTGACACCCCATCTTGAATTAGGCTCTCACTAAGAAAACAGGTTATTGTTTGCCCGTTTTATTTTTTCAATCTTTGTCGCTCCTCTGTGGATCTTTAACCTAATTGTTATGATCTCTCTAGCGTACTTGGTTTATCTAGCATCTGGGATAGGATGGCAATGTCATCAGCCAGGTTTAGAAAATCAAGCTGTTATTTTTATGTCTACTGAGTTCAGTTTCTGGTAGTAACATTTATTATCTTAATCATCCAGTTCATTTTCACTCAACCCACCCCCCCCCCCCCCACCTTTTCTTCCCCCTTTCCTCCCCAAAGAAAATTTTTTTTTAAAAAAAGTTGTAGAGCCGACAACAAAGCAGTTACTTCGCACAAGTCTTCTTATTTCATATGAGTCTATTAGTTTTCCTACATGAACAACTCGACATGTTATGTCTTTATACGTTAGTTTTTCCAAGTTACCAATTTTCTGTTGTATACCATAGTGCCCCTTCAGTTTCCAAAAGATTTCTTATCATTATTGTCGAATGCCTTTTCATAGTCCGCACTTCAATATTTTGCTATATTATTATGCGTAGGCGGCTATCTACATAGTGTACGACCGGTTGAGGTTTTAAAAAAAAAGCTTGCCTCATTATCCCTACAATATGTTCTTCATTGAAATATCTTAATCTTTCCAAAATAACCCTGCCCAGTAGTTTGCCAAGAACCGAAAGTAGCAGGATTTATCTATTATTTTCACATTCCGGCAGGTTACGTTTTCTGGCAGTCATTGGCAGATATCCGCAAATCTTGCTTGTATTTTTCCCGTTTCAAAGCCTTCACAAAACAATTTATGTGGCTACTCCGTTGACGTGTTTATATTGGCCTTAATCTCTGCTAGGATATCATCTAGATCTGCAACCTTTGCTTCCTTTGGGAAGCTGATAGCCTTCCTAATTTTCTATTTTGATTGTATCTCACAGATGATATCCATCTTTTTTTCTGAAGACCTAACATTTGTACAGATTTTTTGTTTCGTTTTGTTGGTCTACTCAGAAGTTCTGCAATTTACGGTGAAAGAAGTTGAATGGTCCCTTGATTGACTATATTTGTTCACTAATTAGCTCACATCGATGTGAGGTTCTGAGTTTCTTTTTGCTGCTGCTATAGCTGCTTTCTTCTGCTAGGTCGTCTAAATATTTTCTTTTGCTCACTCTTATTGGCCTCCTTATTTCTTTTGAGTATTTTTCATCAGCACTAGCATTAAGCAGCTATAGCTTTGCTGCTGTTAAGTCTGCCTTTCTGCTTTTCATTTCTTCAGTTTGGTTGAGAGTTTCAGACTTTTTCTACAGTCTTATGTTTCCGTTCACAAGAATGACTACACAAGATTTATTCCAAACTCATGCCTTTACCCTGTTGCCATGCCATCACCGCTTACTTTCTCAACCAACTGTTAGAAAACCTAATACCTGTTTGAGATTGTAACCGAAAATTATTTCCAAATATCTTTACCCCTGAGATATCGTACATTGTACATATTTATATAATTATAAGATGTTTTATATCTGTTGAGTTTAAATTTTAATTGTATGTATCAAGATATAATGATATGTAAATATATCTGCTCCTCTATAAGCCCTGACATCCTACAGAAATTTTCCAAATTTGTTTCACTTTCACAAATACGATCAGTTTGAGTTGTTTATAGGGAAATATTTCCGAGAATGACATGTTAGTTTACGGCACCCCCAAAAAAGTGAATAATTATCAATTTTCAGTCGTCACTTACAGTTTGTGTTCCCATGATGTCGTTATAACCTGTGTCGTCGGATGCTATCTTGGCATTCAGGTCACCCATTAAAATATGTATATTGTCCTTTCTCTGATTACTTACATTACTGTAGAGCTGCAGTAGCGTATCTCCTCAATTGATTCATTTGCGTTTAACACTGTATTACAAACTTGTTGACCTTTATTTTTGTTGTTCCACTTCACGCTCCTGATTTTATATAGCTCGCTTATTCTCATTCTATTATGCCATTATTGCTTCTTTTGATAGTATCAATACCACTTCTTCACTGTAGGAAGAATGCTTCTTTCAATAACTTGTAAACAAAAGGGTTTTAACCCGAATTTCGAATATTTCTCCCGTTCCAGTCCATCTAGTTTCGCGCAATCCTAAAGTGCTACATATTTTTTTTTAATCAACGCTGCTACCCTTCTATATAATAATTTTAACATTCTAGATACCAGCTGTGGGGATTTTCTTATGTCCGTGATCCAGACTCTTTGGACCTAAGGTTACGCAGCCATCACTGCTTTCTTAAGGAAAATTAGTCATAACAAGAGGAAACTATGTATTTGATTTATTTTTAGACTTTCTTCTAGGAAAGTCTGATTTCTTTAATTAATATTAGTTGCTGCAGCACTGAAGACCTTTAATTAGTTGAAGTTGCAGTGTAGAATTTAAATGTATGAGTGTTTTCCCTCATGGACATGTGGCATGCTATAGGATGGGTCCTAGGGTAATTGCTGTTTGTTTCTCGCTCCGAGAACTATGTACTTCGATAGGATCTTTGGTAGACACCATTTCTGACCCACAGATAGTTAAATGTATCCAAGGCAAATCTCATATTTGTTTGACCCAGTTTATACCACTATCAAACATTGCATTTACTACAGATAATTAGCGGAAAATAGGTTTGATGTTTGATCGCAGGCTGTCCTACAAATATCACATAAAGCAGATTGTGATCAAATGCAAGTGTGGCCTGGCGGCACTGAAGACGATGGTGGCGACACACAGGGAACATAGATTATTGGTCTTTTTGTTCAACCATTTGATCCCTTCAGTAACTGATTATGGCCTAAGAATATTACCCACCCTATCTACTTATCAGTGTACAAAGCTTGAAAGGATTCAAAAATAAGGAATTAGAATCGTCTTGGGTTGCAAACGAGATAAACCAGTTAGAACAATGAGGTATATACTTGGGCTGACATCGGAAAAATAAGACTGTAACTGGCACAAGCTAAGACCTATATGCTAGTTGCCAATGATGAAAGGCATCCGCTGCATGGAAGTCTGAAAGAATGAGAGAAGACTGGTTAAAAAGACGAAAGTCGTGAATGGCACTAGCTGAAGATACTATCGAGGCGGTGACCTCAGTCGAGCAAATACGCAGGGTGCAGGGAGGGATCGACACGAACAACCACAACTGTAGTTTCCATCTGGTCATTTTTAAGCTAGGAAGAGAATCTAGAAAGTTGTGTAACAGTATGGCATAATTAAAGGAACAACTACTGAGAGATGATAAAATTGACCAGATAATGCAGTAGTGTACACCGATGGTTCTGCTCGTCGGGGTGTTATATCTGGCTGAGACTTTTCAGTTAGAATGACGAGAAAGATTGCGACAGAAAAGAAACATTTTGCCTTTTTATCTACAACTTTAAGCATAAAGATGGAAGTGGAGGCAGCCACTAAAACTCTGACTTGGAAAGCAGAAAACAAAGTTACCAGAGGAATTATTGTGTCAGATTCTCAGTCGACACTGAGGAAGGTTCAAAATAGACTAATATGGTATGAGTGGATATCAAGCATCAGGTCGCTAACATTGCAGGGAATGAAAGAGCAGATTTTCTGGCTACAAAAGCGAATGCCACGGGTATATTCATACTGGACAAGAGAGATATTCTAAAGACCATAAATAAACAACTGTTGACAGAAAACACGATATTAGATTAAATAATACGTGCAAGAGTGTGTGGAAGAGGGATTAAGTGTGAATCTGGCGAAGAGCGACGTATGCGAGGAAGAGAATGACGTGTGTATAATCAGTGTGCTACAGGAACAGTAAAAAGTTTACCAGGGAACATTGGTGAAGACTTACTGTGTAAAGCAAGTGAACGTTTTGGTGCGTGCCGTAAGTGACTTAAGATGTCCTAAAGAAGAAAGACATTAAACGACTTAAGGTGTCCTAGGGATAGTGGCTGACCTTACCAAATAACTTTCGTATCCGCCTTATCAAGATTGGTAAGAGGCTTGTGAAGTGTCATGAGTGACTTAGGGTGTTCCAAAAAAGAACACCATCCAGCTCATAACCTCCTCCTCTACCTCGTTGACACGAGCACTTGACCCTCTATCAACACCCGCATTTAACATTATGTCATGACACCAACTGAATTTGCTAAGTTTTCAAGATTTTTAAATATAAAAATTCATTGTGCTATTTACCCCAATGACTCTAACACCCCACATCTAACATGTTGATACAACAACTTGACTGCCTAACCGAGCCATCGGTACCAAACACTGCTCCATGACACCATCTATTTGTCATAATTTTTTTTTGTCCTCTACATAAAGTCACAGCACCGTATGCCCAGGAGACCTATATAACCCTCATGACCACAAAAAACTCCTCATATACCTAGCTGACAGGTCAACTTAAACCCTTAATGATCACCGGCCAACTAACACTGTACCATGACACCCGTCACTTTCCGTAAGTTTTCATTTTTACTTCAATTTAAACGATCACTTTGTGGGCGGCACCTAATACTATGACACAAACATCCACCATTCTGTCAAAAGTTTTTATTTTTACTACAATTTAAACCCTCCTTGAACATCCGGCACCTAATACTATGATACGACACTCGTCTTTTGTCCTAAGTTTTCATTTTTATACTACATAAAGTCATACCACCATACGCTGTGAATCCTTTATTATCCCTTAAACTCCTTTTCTAACTAGATAACACAACAACTTGACACCGTCGCTGAGCCGATGACACTTAACATTGTACCATGAAACCCACCTCTTTGCCATAAGTTTTTCTTTCAACTACAATTTAAACCCTCACTGAGCATGTTTTACTTTATAACATTTATTCTTTATATCCCCTTCAACGCAGTCAAGCAATATCCCTCTCTTCTTTTTTTCTATACAACTTATATAAATCTAGTGTCATGTCTCTCTATTATATCACTTGTATATGTGTCTACTATGTAACATATATACTTTCTATCCCCCTACCAAGCCAATCAATACCCTAATTTTTATTTTATTTTACAATATTTCCCCTAAAACGGCCGCTCGTATTGCTCGTCCTTACTCACCACCACCCTTGATAACTAATATAAGTCTAGCCTCATGGCCCTAAATTGTATAACTTTATAAATATTTCAACTATATAACATTACAATTTCAATTTCCTGCCGTTAAGCCAGTCAATATTCCTAGTTTTTTTTTTTTAAATACAATATAACCAGCGGGTCCATGCTTTTTTACCCCTAAAACAACCCTAGCTCCGTCCGCCTCCAGTCAGCGTCTCCCCTGAAACGTTCAGATTCTCTGTTCCGTCAGCCGTCACACATAACAATATCAGCCGAAGTGCCCCTTGACACTAAGTCACGTGACCAGGTGACCTAGATAAAACCAAAAGTGACCTAAATATCCGATCTAAAATTAGCACCTACGTCAGTTTGACCAGGGGGTGACCCATGATTTAAAAATAGACAAACCGGAAGTGACCTCCAGTGCTCGGTCGGGCTGTAGACTAAGAATATAGAGAACTGTGGTAGACTAAAATATACATATAGCGGCCACGCCCAGAAAAAACTACGCGTAATTGATGCATATACTACTACAGCGGCGACCAGATGAACTGATTTAGGATATCAATCAAATAAGAACAAATCCCAGATCCCTGTTCAACCTCATGAGAGGTTAAAATTAGGGTTCCTGTAAAGTGTATTTATTCCCGGCTATCTTTGAGAACAATCTCTAAATGAGTCCACACCAAATTGTAGTATTCGATACATTAATTATGTTTCTTCGTTTTCAACTAAAGTGTTTATTGTTCACAGATTATGCGTGAACACAGAGATTATCACGAAAACTTTGTTCACAAAAAGGCATTACAGCAAGCAACCAGTCCTGCAAGGCGTCCATATACTTCGTTCATGGAGTACCTAATTCATTTTGGGAAAAGCAGTAGTCAGCACAAAGGTAGAGAGTCAGCGCCGAAACTTTTGTTTGGAATGAAGAAAGACTATAAAGGGAAATTACCAGGTCCAGATCGCTGCAAACCACTCGAAGACAATACCCAGCAAAATGCAGATCAGAAAGTTGCTTTATGGATTCTGCACGAAGATTTTAGTACCCTAATCAATCGCAGGCAGGATAGGCTGCAACATTACAAGGGTGATATTCTTAACATTAAAGAATCGTCGTACACAATTAGTTCAGTTAACTTGACCAGAGACGAAATTGACAAACTTTATGATGAGGTGGGAACTTTGGGTATTCCATAGGTGCTAGTAATTTTAGTTCCATATTTTTTTTTTAAGCTGCTTCGCCTTGCGCATTATAGTTTCCTCCTTTTTGTTTTCTGGCAATAAAAATTGCCACTTGAATTCTTTTGGTGTTACTTCTCATTGGCCCGTTATTGATGTTTT
Organism: Candidula unifasciata; assembly: GCA_905116865.2. Classification (NCBI taxonomy): domain Eukaryota; kingdom Metazoa; phylum Mollusca; class Gastropoda; order Stylommatophora; family Geomitridae; genus Candidula; species Candidula unifasciata. The sequence goes on along the minus strand of CAJHNH020006534.1, from coordinate 73,677 downwards.
CATCATATGACTTTTCATAACTGATTTTTATTTAGGCATTTAATTATATTTTAAGTAAATCACGTTTTTCTTTGCATGATATCACTGTTCTTACTTCACTCAAAATCTTATCCACAAAATCAAGATCGTTCCATTGTCAATTCAGTCTGTCAATAGTGTGCATAATAACAGGGGAGATAGATAAATAAAAACATTCGTTTCACCACGATTATGTGGATATTTTTTTTAACCACAATTCTTCTTCTTTTTTTTTTTTTTTTCGGTGCATCTACAAGAACATATTAATAGACTTCTAATGTGACATCTATGATATGAAGATCAACGTAGACAAAACAGAAGTGATGACGTTTCTTCCAGAGAAGGAATATCAAAATTGATGAACACCAGTTAAAACAGGCGAAGGATTTCACATATCTGGAAACTATTTTTTCTCAGAAGACGGTTATGTGTCTCCGTCATCCCCCTTGAGGAATGCAATGCTTTGGATGCTATTGCCAGGGACCGCAATATAGCCTAACGGTTGAACTCGGTTCCGGGACCTCTCCACGGATGATCCTCATCCGCATGGTGGCACTTTGTGTCACCTGGTGTTTATCGCTCGTATGATGTCCTAGTGGGGTAAAATTTTCTTACTTTCTTACGTTTAGAAGACGGGAGAACTACTAAAGAAATCTAACAAAGATGCAATCAAGTTTAGGCCAAATGGCACCAATTTTGAAATGCAAGCATGTGAATTGAAAACAAAAAGAACACTGCCTACCACAATATTCTCACCAACACTGTACTACCAACGTCAAACATGGACACTGTCTTCAGGAGACAGAAGGAAAATAGTCACTACAGAAATGAAATACTTACGTACTATGCTAGGTGTAACGAGGAAAGATCAGTTTAGGAAGGATATCCGGAGAAGAATCATCACAGAACCAATACTAAACTTTATAGGTAGATATTAAATCAATAGTTTGGCCATGTAACAAGATTAGCATCAGACAGGGTACCACAGAAAGCAATGCTATACTAATATAATGGTAACAACCAGAGGTCGACCATGCAGAAAATGGACCACAAAAATATATCAGATACACTGAAAAGTACTTTATACAAAGCAAACAGATAGGTCCGTCCCAAATATTTCTTCCTGTCCTATCTACGCGAGGCATTCCAGAATTCGAGAAAAGAAGAAAGAAGAAGAAGATCGTCGCTGGACCTATGCTTTCGGCAGGTGCCGTTCTGTGGAGAGAGAGAGAGAGAGAGAGAGAGAGAGAGAGAGAGAGAGAGAGAGAGAGAGAGAGAGAGAGAGAGAGAGAGAGAGATCAATATGGGATAACTCGGTTTAATGAAGTCGATCATGACTTGACCTGTGTTGCCGCTAAAGATGATAGAATTAAAAACCGTCTCAGATATAATCCTTTTAGAGTAGCGGTTCTCAACCTGCGGGTCGCTTAAGACCATAGGAAAACACATGTTCATTAAAGTTATGAAGGAAAATAATTGTGTGTAGGTCGCCGCAACATCAGGAAGCTATACTGTAGGGTCGCGGCCTTAGGAAGATTGAGAGCTGCTGTTTGAGAGATTCCTGCACAGGTGTTGGGCAGATTAGAACCTTCCCTACTGTCTTGTACCTGGTTGCACCCAAAAACATTTTCTGATAACTTACTGACTAATTTAACAGTTTTTTAAAAGTTTTTTATATCAAATATAAATTAAAGCGAATCACATAGCTGGAAACCCTGTTCCCCAGTTGCTGATGCTGAATACAGTCGAATGTTACTATAGTAAATGTAATAATTATGAAGATGTACTTTGTCCTCACCGTATTGCTCAAACAAATTTCCGAAGATTATGTTAGATTCTATCCATTCATATGATACAGATAATTTATATTCCAACTTTCATTCAAATTTCCCTACGGTACTTCGCAAACAGTTTGCAAACATGACTTTATACGATAGTTGGTGTGACATTTTAAATTTCCTTTCTTTGAGCGAATAACGTAGATTGCTATAATTCATGATTGGATCCAAATAGTACAATATCAGATCTTCACATACTGTGCATATAGACATACTGGGTAAATGGTGCTAGTCGTTTGTATGTAAATGCCAATGGAATAGACTTGTCACCCCCTACTGTTCTAGAACATTTTCTGTTTCCATTTTAGACTGGAAGCCAATGTCAACTTTTCGATCCGATTAAACGAGAAAGGGAAAGTAGTATATAATGTGAAGGCCATAGGGAGCATGTACAGTATGAGTCTACCGATCATCAGTAGAAGTAATCTCTCGTCGACAAATGTTTCGGCCCACGAACTCCTATACATTTTCAGAGAGTAGGCCCACCTGAGTTCATGAGGCTCAGGGTTGATTGTCTCCTGCTGCACGTATTACCGGATGTTATCGGACAGGGACAAGACGAAATTTGTGACTTTGCAAAAGGTACTGTGAGAGCAGTCAGCTTACCTGGACGACCAAGTGGCAAGCTTACAGTTGGTTTATCGGACACATGATATACTTTGTTGGCAGGTGGCAGAGGGACACTGGCAGACAATTAAGAAACAGTGAACTTTTTTCCACTAAATACCCGGACCAGCTCACCGAGGCCCATCCCCCACGACGATCCATTCTGTCCAGAGCCAGCCCGGGGCCCTCTCAGCAACCTCACCCAGTTGTTTCAGTGCTCGTTTGCACATATTTCCTCGCAAGTCTAGTTGTTCAATCACATTGTACATTGAAGTGGAAAAGAAACATCTTGCGCCTACCTCGACGGCGAAGATTCTTACTGTGTACGCTTCGCCTCTCCTCAGACCACCCGCTAAGTCACTGTACTTCTCAAGGTTGTACATGTAGCTTTCGTCCATTCGCAATTCATACGATCACGATGAGCTGACGTTTCTCCGTAGAGTGTAAGACTATGTCGGATCACAGGTTGGTCTTTTGGATCAACTCTGGATACTTTTCGTCACCAGGCAGGTCAACTGCCAGTAGTCAGTCTCTCGCACAGTCAAGCGTCGATGGCGCGTATGCAACTTTGTTGAATTTACTTTGATAAATCTGCCCAGCCTTAAGGAAACGCAAGGGGATAACGGTAGGACTGACCCTCGCATTGGCCCTCATCCTAGCTTGGTCCACAATGACCGCTAATTCTTTAAGCACCTTGTTGTGGCGCAAAGTGTACCTGCCCTGACCTAGGGCTTTTCTGCACGCCGACAATACGTGAGCGAGTGTTTGCTTAGCTCTACATAGTGGGCATGTCGGGTCATTAGTCGCACTCCTTTTGACCATGTTGACACCGGACGAGAATATGTCATAGTCAGATCGTACGATTAAGCTCAGTCGCAGTGGGGCCATTCGCCAGATCTCACCCCATGTGAGTACTCGTAGCAAGGCGCTCTTTAGGCCGATCCACTGGCCTTGCTGCAACTGTTTCGCGTCTTTCTGGACCCGAAACTCGTTTTTGTTGTCCCTAATCTGCTGTATCACCATGTCTCGGTGCTCTTTGGCTGTGGCTTTGGACCACGAACTGACTTTCCCGTGCCCTAGGCCTCGACGGTAGGTTTCAGTGTAACCCATCACTTCTCTTAATTTCAGTGCATTTTGGGCAAATTCGATCGCATTTAGGACCTTCCATTTCACGCCTGTCTTTAGATAGGGCTGGACAGCAGTGACAGTCGGGTCTGAAGACTCCCGCAACATCATGGCGAGTCTTACTTTGCTGACTTTAAACTCTTCCGTTATTGATTTTAACGGGAGTACCAGCTTCGTCTGTTTACAATACAGAGCTGCATCAGTCAGACAAGGTGGTGCTCCTAACCACTTCCTCATGGCTGTGTTGATTTTACGCTCCGCTGCCGTCATCGTCACTTCGTAGACTAATAGCGGCCAGAGGAGCTTTTTGATCTACATAAATTGGAGACACCAGACCTTAAATTTTCCGATCAGCCTACAACTCTCAATCGCGAGCAGGCCTGTAGCCAGTGACTGGTGTATTCACCGGACCTCCCCTTTATCAGATAACTTCGAATCGTAAACACGACCAAGGCTCTTCACCGGTTCCTCTGGACCTGGGGGGATACGATTCCTTGCCACTGTAAAACTGATCGCCCCCACCTTGCCTTTTAGGATTGACAGACTCCGTGATTTCTGCTGTTTGAATTGCATACCTCTCCAATCTTTTAAGAATCGTGCGGGCAGACTCTTCACTGCCCGTGATTATTGTTGCCTTCCCCCGTGGGTAAATACACTTATATAGTGAGTGTGTGGGTTTGAACCCTAACAGTGTCCACCCACGTGAGATACTGGACTAATATCTAAGCTATGTTGATCCTAGACAGTCCTGGATAACAAAGAAAACAGCGAGTGGCTCGTTCCATTTAATGAAAATATCTGTACTTGTATCCACAGGAGTAGGCGAAGGGATAGATAAATATCAAGATGAACCAAATGACATAATATCAAGATACACAGTAAACCCTCCGACTTTCTCCTCTCCTGGTAAAAATTTTTAACAAAAGCACCCATCAAGTGATTTACATATTTGTGAGCTGTAGTAAACTAGTATGCACAAAGACACTTGAACCTAAGTACACAATTTACTCAACTATTTTATAACAACATGAACAAAATTTATTGAATAAATCTAACCAGAAATAAAATGAACGTGTTTGGGCTAGTAGAGTGAAGATTGTGTTACTGATGAAATTAATTCATATGAAAGTTATACACAACTCATACAATTGGAGAAAATAAACATTGGACAGTTCTCAGTATATCAACTGTGAGATACCATTCAAAGAGGAAATTAGAAAAGCTATAAATCTTCTTAAGGAAGGAAAGGCGTCAGGCCCAGATGGTATCCCAGCTGAAGCCATCAGGACCAACATAAACACATCAACAGAATTGCTACATAGATTATTCAGTAAAGTCTGGGAGACCGAAGAAATACGAGCAGACTGGAGAGAAGGATATCTTGTGAAACTGCCCAAAAAAGGTGATCTACAGGAGTGTAAAAACTATAGAGGAATTATGTTGCTGTCAGTTCCTGGAAAAATATTAAGTAGAATTATTTTGGAAAGATTAAAAGATGCTATTGATAAAATGCTAAGAGATGAGCAGGCAGGCTTTCGGTCAAACAGATCCTGTACTGATCAGATAGCCACATTACGTATTATAATAGAGCAAAGCATTGAACTGAACTCACCACTTTACATTGGATTTATAGACTATGAAAAAGCAATTGACAGCATAGATAGGGAATGTCTCTGGAAATTGATGGGGCACTATGGAATCCCACATAAAATTATAAACTTAGTAAAGGCAACATATAAAGACATAAAATGTCGAGTTCTTCATGAGTGAAAGTAACAGGTGCATTTGAAATAAAAACAGGTGTGCGACAGGGATGTCTTTTGTCGCCTCTCTTATTTTTACTGGCTATAGACTGGACTATTAAAACAGTAACTGCTAACACCAAGAATGGAATTCAGTGGACCCCTACAAAACAGCTTGATGATCTGGACTTCGCTGATGATATTGCTCTTCTGTCCCATTCACGGAATCAGATGCAAGATAAATTAAATATACTTAATGCGAGATCACAGCAGCTTGGTCTGAAAATCCATAAAGGAAAGACAAAGATAATGAGAATAAATCAGGCAAATAGTAATGTGGTTTCTCTTAATGGCACCCCACTCCAAGACGTGGAGTCGTACACCTATTTAGGCAGTAATGTAGATAAAGATGGAGGAACTGATAGAGATATTAAAATAAGAATTCAAAAGGCAAGAGGAGCTTTCATAGCACTAGGGAATTTGTGGAGGTCAAAAGAAATTAAAAGAAAGACTAAACTAAAAATGTTTAATTCTAATGTCAAATCAGTACTATTGTATGGGGCGGAAATATGGAGAACGACGAAGGCAATTACTAATAAATTACAGACATTCATTAACTGGTGCCTGCGCAGAACAGAGGGAATAAAATGGTATGATAGAATAACTAATGTAGAACTTTGGGAGAGAACTAAACAGGCTCCAGTGGATCAGGAGGTGAGGAAAAGACGCTGGCGTTGGATAGGGCACACACTGAGAAAACAGGAGAACAGCATAACTAGAATGTCTTTGCATTGGAACCCACAGGGGCATAGGAATAAAGGAAGGCCAAAAAACATGGAGAAGAGAGCTGGAGAATGAGGTTAGAAAGATTGGGAGGACATGGGGAGAGCTCCATGTAATGACAAAGGATAGAACGACTTGGCGTGAGTTGGTTGAGGGCCTATGCTCCATTGGGGGATAGAAAGGCAGAAGAAGAAGAAATTCTCTCATGCTTGGCTCTCTGAATAGACTCCCAGATCATGGTCGCGTGTTCAAGGCGCACAGGGACGCCCGGGATTCCACCTTTCTGAACACTCGTATCGATATACTTGTTCGCAATCAGATACCGTGTGAGCCGGCGAGCCATAACCGAGAAGAATATTTTGCCTTTAACATTCAACAGCGAAATAGGCCTGAATTGGGATATACTTTTCGAGTCTCGCTCTTTGGGAATGTAGACCCCTTTGGCCCGTTACCACTCGGCGCACATGTGATTTGGGCTCCACGCTAGTCTTAGCAAGCGGTGAAGCATTCAGAGGATTTTCGGACAATGCTTGTACACGACGTATGGAACAACTGGGGCGGACTTGCCGCTGGCTCTTTTCACAACTTCTTCGACCTCAGATCAAGAGGGAGGTATCACCTTAAATGGTACCTTCGGCAACTCATGCCGCTTTAGGCTGCTAAGGAGCCTGGGTTGTCATCGAGAGGCTCATTCCTTTTCTTATCTGAGTACATTTTGCGTAAATGTGATTCAAGCTCCTCTTTACTGACCACCAGAGTCCCAGACTTCGGTTGCTCGAATAGACCTCGGGCAAACTGGAAAGGGTCCCTAAAGAATTTCTCTCGCCCCCTTTTGGTTCTCTGTATGTTGTTACAGAAACGCTCAGCGCGACAGAGGGCACTGTGTCTGGCTCTCATGTGCAACCAGACCTCGTGCAGCCCCTCCCGTTTGCTGCCTGTAGTGGCGTTGAACCATTTTCTGAGTGCGTTTTTGTCTGCCCTGCACTTCAGAATGTCCCTCTGTCTCCTGCTTGACGCCCGGCTGCGTCTTCTCGACTGTCCCGAACTTGCGGGAACAGTACTTTTATATATTATATTACCAAACCCTGTATGCTTATCACCTAGCGACTTTTTCTTTATATCATGATTACATTTCTCGCACAGTGTACCCTCCAGCTTGCACCACGACAACTTGTCGCTCGCAGGTGGAAACCTGATCTTTGAAGGCACCTCTTCAGGAATCATCGAAGGTGCGCCTTCATATGTGACGTCATGGGCCTCTCCGAGCGGGAGTAGTAGTTATGCGACGACGTTTACTGCGTGGCGCACCCTCGCATTTCATCCTTCCAGCATGAGTTCTCAGACCATGCAACTACGTGAAGCCTTTTCCACATGAACAGAGCCAACCCGGCCGATGGGCAGAAATCTTAGTCTGGGGGCTAGCAAGGTCGTCACCGTTAGTATCTAATTGATTGGGTCCATTATTATCCCCCTCTTTCGATGGACCATGGGGGCATATTTATTTATGTGGTTTCGACATCGGAGGTATTATACTGTGTCAAGGGTGATCAGCCCGATCCATAGGTGTGAAAAGGTCTTTTCCGATAGTCACCAGTACTCTCCTGGTTGTCTTGTGGGCTAGCCACGTACAATAAGAAGAAACTCCACGGGGGAGCATGTACAGCAGGAGTCTACCAATCATCGGTAGAAGTAATCTCTCGTCGACACATTTTTCGGCCCAGCATTTAACCTAACTATCGTAGCTCAGTTTTTTTTTTCTCTTTGTGTTATTAGTGGTGGCTCGGTACATTTATGGTTGGGAGGGATTATTCTTGTTTGTCTTATTGGTGGTGGCTCAATTGTTTGGCACAAAGAAGAAGAAATTACTGTTCCCCCAGAACAAAATAAATACTCCTCATCAAAGACCCAGTAACCCCCCCCCCCCCCCCAAATCCGAGCGCCCAAGCTCAGATTAGTATTATTTTGTTTTGTTACTGGTGGTGGCTCTGAGTCTTCGATTAGGAGTATTAATTTTGTTTTGGGGCGACAGTAATTTCTTCTTAGTTGTGGCTCGGTTGTTTCATGGTGGCTCGGGTTTTTTAGTTCTTTGTGTCTATTACGGCGGCTCTAGGTCTTTGATGAGGATTATTTCTTTTGTTTTTGGGGACAGTAGTGGTCGCTTAGGTTGTTTTCCTGATCTTTGTGGCTCAGTTGTTTGGTGGTGGCTTGGGTATTTCATTCTTTGTGTCTGTTTCAGTAGCTCGGGGTCTTTGGTCAGGAGTATTTTCTTCTTTGGGGGTACTGGTGGTGGCTGAGGGTCCTAAGTGCCTGTTCAAGATAGGGGTTTAATAGACCAGTGGTGGTTCAGAATGCTGGCATTGGTGGTTCAGATCCAAGATGATGGTATATCCGTTTATTAGATGAAGTGTATTTTAGTAGGTATATATAGGGTTGCCATATATATAAAAGAAAGTACTCACGCCAAATACCCAGAACTAACGCGAACAGGCCTAAAGAGGAAAATACTTCTCACCAAAGAACCCTAACAACCTAAATAGACACAAAGAACACAAAACCTGAGCCACTACAAAACAAACGGGCCACCATCAATGACACAATGTAGGAACAAAAAAATCCTAGCTACCATACTGGCCCAAAGAAGAAACAGCCCGAACCACCACTACTATCCACAAAGAAGAAAATACTCCTCACCAAAGACCATGAGTCAATGTTAAAGACACAAAGAAAAAGCCCGAGCTATCACTTAACAACCGACTCACCACAAATGACACACACACACAAAGAAAAAACCCTGAGCAAAGAAGAAAAAAAACTTACCACCACTAATATTTCTAGAGGACAAAATGCTCCTCACCAAAGAACTCGGGCCACTACTAATGACATAATGAACAAAAATCCTTTTTCCCCCCACTAACAACCGAGCCAACATCAATAACACAAAGAAGAAAATAACCGGAGCCACCATGATTCCACCAAACAACAACCACCACCACCGCCGCTGCCACCACACGCACACATTGCAAAAAAGTCTGAGCCACCATAATTAGGTCATCTGGCCGCTAAGTGTTTTCCTTCTTTGTTTGAATTAATCCTTTGTTAAGCTAGGGAATAATCCTGAAATTATCCCTATCCATCACATCATATACTACTCGCGAACCAGTAACCATAGAACGGAAAGCTCGCAAGTAGACATGCAAGCTAACTATTTTGCTACAAGTAGACATGCAAGCTAACTATTTTGCTACAAGTAGACATGCAAGCTAACTATTTTGCTACAAGTAGACATGCAAGCTAACTATTTTGCTACAAGTAGACATGCAAGCTAACTTAAACTATTTTGCTACAAGTAGACATGCAAGCTAACTATTTTGCTACAAGTAGACATGCAAGCTAACTATTTTGCTACAAGTAGACATGCAAGCTAACTATTTTGCTACAAGTAGACATGAAAGCTAACTATTTTGCTACAGCAGTTCTATAATTCTTTGGGTGGAGTACTCAGGGGACGGCCAGGTGCACACTAAAAAAACACCAGGATTTTCAGAGTGAAAACAGGACGTATCGTTAGCCCGAGGTGGTGAAATCATGTCAAGCTGACGTTATCAGCCCCACCTCCCATAGTGGAGACGGCTTTGACAGACAGGTAGATAAAAATGTGAGTCTAGCATTATACGCCCGCTGCGTCATTGGCATATAAAGGGATCTATACTTGTTTTGTCCTATTATGTGGAAAATTAAATGTCCTACTGAAGAGGAGAAAGAGATGAAAAACTGTAGACTAAACATGGATATTTTAAGAGAGGATAAAGACATTCAGGAGCAATATAGAGTGATTGTGAGGAACAGGTACAATGCAATATCAAAAATACAAACTATAAATGAGCAGTGGGAAATGCTGAAAAAGTCTATCCATCAAACGAGCAAAGAGATTTTACCAGAAAGAAGACAAATAGCTAAACAGAAATGGATGACCGAAAAATTTTTTTAAGTTAATGGGTGACAGAAATTAGTGTATGAATGACAAAAAAGAATATGAGAAGATAAATAAAGGAATAAGGCATAAGTGTATGAAGGCAAAATAGTGGCTAAATGAACAATGCAATAAAATTGAACACATTCCTTCCTGTTAAAGATGCAAAACGTGTGCATAAACAAATTAACAATCTAACTGGAAGAAAGATACGAGTAAATAAAGGATGTATGAAATCAAAAGCAGGAGAGATCTTAGTGCAGGAAGATGACATATTAACTAGATGGAAGTAATAGTTATAGGATGGAAAGTGAGCAGAATTATCAGAAGAATGAAATTAAGAAGGTTCGTCTATACTAAAGAAAGAAGTCAACGATGCTATTAAACATATGAAGAAAAGAAAGTCAACTGGGCCAGATAAAATTTCAGTAGAAGAGTTAGAAGTACTGGGGGAATTTGGGGTAGAAATATTTACTTAACTGTTAAATTACATTTATAACACTGGATATAATACTGATCCAAGTGATATGATGAAATCTGTATTTATTGAGTTACCCAAAAGACCAGGAACAATTGAGTGTGAAAAATTGTGTAACATCAACTAAATAAATCATGTCACCAAATTACTACTTAGAATTATAATGAGAAAAACAAAAAGAAAAATAAGAATGGAAATGAGTGAAGAGCAGTATGGATTTATGGAAGGTAAAGAGACAAGTAATGCAATATACACATTATGAACACTGATAGAGAGATCAATGGACATACAAAAGGACTTAAATTTGTGCTTTAGATTATACCAAAGCATTTGACAAAGTTAAACATGAGGAGATGATAAAAATGTCGGAAGACATTAATGTAGATGGGAAAGATCTAAGAATAATTAAAAACATTTTCTGGAACCAAGTAGCAGCAATTAAAGTGGCAAACAGATTGGGTACTTTTGAACAGATAAAGCAAGGATTTAGACAGGAATGTGTCTTATCTCCAGACCTTTTCTCTCTATATAGTGAAATAATTTTGAGGGAAATTAAAGAGAATGCAGGAGTAAGAGTTGGAGGATACAATATAAACAATTCCCGTTGTGCAGAGGATACAGTTTTGATAGCTGCAAATGCAACTAATTTACAACTGCTGGACATTGTGGGGATGGAGAGTGCTAAGAAAGGACTTTCATTGAATATAAGAGAAAACGGAAGTAATAGTTATATCAAAGAAGAAGATAATTCAACGTTGTGATATCTCAATTGAAGGAAAAAGACTTAACCAAGTCAATACATTTAATTATCTGGGAACAATTATATTATCAGATGGAAAATGTGTGACAGAGATTACAAGCAGAAAAGGTTAAGTGAAAGCTGCACTTCAGAAAATGAAAAATATGCAATAAATCGCATTCATTTAATGTGAGAAAGAGGGTGTTAAAATGTTACAGAGAACCTGTTCTGATCTATGGCAGCGAATCTTGGAATGTCACTAAGCAAATTAAGAAGAATTTGGAAGCAATAGAGATGTGGTTTCGGAGACGAATGTTACGAATACCTTGGACGGCCTGAGTAACTAACAACGATTGCTTGAAAGAGGCTAATGAAAGTAAAACTCTATATACAACAATAAGAAAGAGACAAACACTGTTCTTTGGCCACATAATGAGAAAAGAGACATTGGAGAACATCGTGACTACTGAAACGATCAGTGGAAAAAGGGGTAGAGGCAGACCAAGAGAGATGATGCTGGATGAGCTGAAACCAGGGTATGAAGGGATATCATCAAGAGCTGTTCCAGGCAACCAAGGATCGTGATCTGTGGACACATGAGCGACTATGACAGTTGGCAGAGCACATGATGATGATGTTTCTCTGGCCGCAAATCATTTTTTCCCTCTGTCTTTGGTGGCAGGCAGATAACAGAGGTTATTTAGCGGCCACGTCCTAAAAACACGACAGATTTCGTGAGTATATACCACTTGCATCTACGCTGTCTTGAATGTTTTGTGGCAAACGGTCATATCTGATTTTGAAATGTCTAGTTGCCAATGTCTACTGCGTGACTTTTAATAATATGGGTGGCACACTTCACATCTTTGTTGCGTTTGAATGTGTGTTTACACTGGTTTACGTGACATGTCAACTTGGTATTCAATAAATGCAGATTGTTTTGTGCTAGCGGCTTCGGGTGGAGCAGTGCACTGAGGAATCTACTAGACTTATCCTAGGAAGAAGAAATGCAACCTGAAAATGAGTCCCATGCCTCCTGGTAGCACAATATAACACTATCATCTGGAAAAACGACAGTCAAATGCAGTTCTATTACCTTTTTTTTTTTAAATCAGATTTGTTTTATGCTTTAAAACAAAGATGGGGAGTCTGTCAGTTTTTGTTAATATCCGTGGGTCAAACTCCTAGACCAACAAGCAGACATGTGTGATATCCTTTGCTTCTTTGATAACGTGAAGTTACAAATTAATGTAATTTAATTTCCAGTCAATAAACGTCTATATTGGGGTAAGGGTTATTTCTGCACGAAGAAAAGTAATCATTAAATATAAATAGAGCAAAGAACTAACAGATTATCTTTCCTTTGACCATTTTAAAGTGGTTTTGGCCCCACTGAAGTAGACAGCAATGGGACATAACATATATGACATTATGGTGATCACAATTCATAAAATTAAAACTGTTCACCACAAATACTAATTAAAAATATTAGGGCGGGGGGGGGGGGGGGGGGGGGGGGGCATTTCAATATCTTTTTATGAAATTCATTTTCCACCTTACTGATTAATTTTTATCATTAAGCTGCCACTGCATAACTTCACTGCCCGGGGATAGCTTTCTTTTTAAATTTTTTCCCCTCTGGCTTTTGTCATACCCAAGATGTCCTAGTATCATATGACTAATTTTGTGCTTGTCAGGTGTGCTAGAATCTGTGGACTTAGACCCATATAATTCATCACAAATCTTATGACTGTTCATGATTGTCTTCTGCACATTAGAATCAGCTACATATGGCTCCTTAGATCTCTTTCTACCTTCTGTTGAAAAGTTATGGCCATTAAGTCTAGCCACTCCAATGAGAATCACCTGATATATCTAATAGGGTATGTCAGAGAGTGGGAGGGCCCAAATTTATGGCCAAAGCCGAACAGCCAGCCCCTAAGGATTCTTTAGATAATTTGAATCTGTTGAACCCGGGTTCTTTAGTTCCTCCTAGTATCCAGGTCCTGTTGGTTACTGTAGCTTTAAATTAACCATGTGGATCCGCTGTCAGTGCCGAAGTACGTTGTTCAAGGTGTTGTTGTTCAAAATGTCCTTTTGCAAACCTGTAGAGACAGCACCTCATTAAGTGACAACTATGTTAGGTTTTTGGCTAGTGACCTATCTGCATGGATAACATAAAAACACACTGCAGATTGTGATAGTGGGATTTACAATACAAACAATTAGCCTTCCGATATGTTGACCAAATTATCATGTAGAAAACTGAATGGGGACATCGCTAACAATAAAGACACCACATAACACTTCAACAAATGACACAGTCGAAGAACCAGCAGTCTTAACTTCAAAGTCCAATACACACTAATTAATTAAAATAATTTATATGCTGCCTAAGACTAAAGACGTAAATACAAAAGCAATTAGATAATATTAATGAAAACTTCACTTTTCTGAGATGGGGTACTGAGAAGGCAGGAGGAGGAGAAGAGCCCTGTTCTAATAAAACATCAGCAATCTGAAAATCTGGAGGTTTTTTAAAAATCTTTTCACTACTTGGACCAGGTTGGGGATCATCAGAGATGATTTTACCTAAAAATTAGAAATTTATGAAAGATGTATTAGAAAGAATCGTAACCATCCTAATAGACACCTTATAGAAAGTTGGGAATACAAACAAAGAATAAAGCACAACTCGGTTTTACACTGTGTACATGAGGTACAGGACAGATACCACCTCCCAGATACCACCACACATTTTGTGTGTGTTTATTACCATAATTTTACCCAGTTTTCCACTGGGCTGCAAAACCATGGTAAGTGAAGAATTTTTTGGTGAAATCTTGTCCCTGTGAAATTAACACCTGCTGAATTCTTCTTTTCCACTAACTATAACAAAATCAAACAAACGCTTATCATCAGATTCAAAAAGTACATTCATTTCTCTTTTAAAAAATATATACTTATATAGCGATTAGAAGTATATTACGGTCTCTACATCTACAGCCTTTCTGGTACACCCACCCCTCTGCCATTTTTGTAAAGGGAAATTAATGTGGGCCAAGTCAGATTGTTCAATGGGACTCAGCCTGTCGAAGTCAGTGTCATTTTAATCATGTGTGAACTAGTTAAATCTGATTTTACTCCATTTAAAATAAAACCAGGTGGAATAAGCCCACAGTGAGGGCCATAAAACGGTTTAGGAAGTAAAGGCAAGTGACATAATATTGATACCACCCACCATGTGTTCACGGCTCCATGAAAATATAAGGCTAGCATCATATACAAAAACATATCTTCCCAAGGCTTATAAAGGAAGCACACACGTGTGTGTATGCATGAAATACTCCCTTCCCACATCAACACACACAAATAACAAAACAGTCCATGCCATAATAGGTTTGAGGCTTGGCCTGAGACTGTGATTCTCACACTGTAAACTTTTTAGCTGCAAAATAAAACCAATAATGAATAAGCCTAATTATGTGTGGGTTCTGGGTGAAAACAAAATTTATCCACTGCTTTCCAACAAGTATGTCATAATAGTTCACTAAGTGGCGGCTTCCTTTAAATTTGAAGTGCATCTGCCCGCGAGGCAAGGAACTAACAGTCTGCGTACAAATAAGTCAGATCTGTAAAATGGATGTGCATGCAACCGAGTTCTGGAACAAGACTAAAGTCCAGACGAACTACCAGAATTTTCTGTCAGAGTTTACAGCTAGTGAACGCAAAGAAGAACACTACTACACAGAACTTTGGATGATGTATCCAAATGTTTATACTTCCATGAAAAAAAAAAAAAGACACCAAGGACTCAGAGCCTAGCAAGTTTTCCTATTCCATGTTCATGTGTTCCCTCTAAAGAGAATAAACTGAAAATTAATTTGGACTCACAGATCAAACCCAAGCCTAATCATAAAATGTTCTGTGGATAAAGGCAGCTGATGTGACTGCAGGTTACATCTGGCTGGTGTAGCCTTATGAGTGTCCTAACTTTAACTTTTTTAAGAGGTGAATGTGCCTTGTTGCTCTGCCATCCATACTGAGAACTTTTAATTTTCAGGATGGTATGTAAACATTCAGTTGCCAGCCCAGAGGTGATAAACTGATCGAATGATCAAATACGCAGTAAGCTTTAAGGTGAAGAAAAGGGTCCTTCACTTGAATTAGTTATGGATGAATTCTCATGCAATACCTTCCCTTAGCTCTTGTGTTATACCTTGTGTAGCAGAACTGGACACTAGGAACAGAGTACTCTTGCTTCTGTAACCTATTTTTAGTCTGATCTGACTGCCTTGTACTTTCACAGTGACCACAACTGTGGTGAGGTGCTCAATTAGTATTAGTATCAAGGAGTGGCTGGCGGATTGCTAGAAAACTAAACTCTCCCAAATACAGGCTTGAAACCTAGATCAGATCACTGAAGTTTTCTGTCCAAGGCAAAAATTAACCTGCACAGTTTGAGGGGCAATGCACAAGCCCTGCAGCCATAAATTCTCACCAATAAGAGACCCTGTGCCGTAAAAAGTGGTAACACATGAGGCAAAGAAAGTTAGTTCACCCTGAACCTTGTCTATCACACTGCAAAATCCACAGTGAGAATGGAGATGTGGACATAATGGCAGATTTACAATGGCTGTAGAGTAGTACACTCTAATATGTTATTGTTGTAGCTGACTGACAGGACATGCTATTAAAAATATAAAATGATGTCCTATGCGAAGAGTGATTTGCATCACTTGATAAGACTTAGATCAACAGCATTTTAATTACATACATTCTTCTTCCCAGGACATTCAACTGTGTGTGGTAATGAGTAGGCTGATAAATTAGCTGCCCAAGTGAACAATTATGTATGCTTTACTGACTACAGCAAAGCACTTTACATGAATACAGCAATATAGTTTTTTTTTATAACCTTTAATACTCTCTTTTTCACCACAATTTACATACAGTTGTTTCATCTTGTTGAATGTTAGTGATTCTTTTTCTAATCTCTTCCAGAAATTTTGAAATAATAATGAAATCCACACAGGACATGCCAAGAATTGTATAATATAAACAACATAAAACATGCTGCTGATAGTTTTGATAGCTGAAAATGAAATGCAGTTACAAGAAATGACATATCGTTTATAGCAGTGTATAGGTCAAGCCTTAAACTAATAAACTGGGAGACTTTAAAGCAAAGAAAGAATTTCAGTCCTTCCTAAACGATAAACTTATTAGTGAGATGACTGCAAAATGGCTCATCCCAGATTCTCTACAATGTTTCCCTGCGAATGAGACCAGGTCTTACACTAATTTTTTAGTCTAAAAGAGTCTTTAAGAGCTTATTTTTAAGTGATGTTTACTTATTTACATACCAAGGTCTACATTTATTCAAGAGCAAAATTATTCATTAATTATAAAAAATCTCATTTATTCCAATACAAAAGTATACATTTCTTCAAGTAAATAAATCTGCAGTGACAGAAGATACATTCCCACAAAAACGGACTACCGAGCAAGTGCACCCACATTTTGCGGTACTTATAAATGACGTTTACTTCTTGTCCAGAAGTGCCTGCTCGGGTAATTACAAATCTTTAATTACAATTTATTCACTCATTACTTTATAATCAAATATGCAGTCTAGCACCATATATCCAATGAATGAGACTAAGAACAAGTGTCCCCGTACACCAAATCAAATTGCAAATATTTATTTGAATGAAAATGTCAGGTTAACTTACACAGTCAAACACAGAGGCAGCTTGAAAACAGAACAGCAAAACATATCCCTAAATAGCTCCTCAAACAACAAAGTGAAGATACCATAAGTGTATTTAGATCAATCAAGAGGAAAGAACCCAACTCTTGAATATAACATAATTAGCTTGTAACTGATAAGGACTGTGCCTTCCGTGATATTTACCACACACTGAACAGGCAGTTACTTAAAATGGCAGAAGCTGTAACAATAAATAACCATCCAACTTTATGCAAACAAAAAGATGTGGTAAATTTGAATTTGCTACTGTAATCATGTGACTACCTTGAACTTCCAATAGTGAGATAAACAATATTTCTAGAAAAGACCGTGTGATTTGTGTATTTCAGTGGAAAGATTAAGTTTTTCTGCTTCATTATATGCTGATGTAACTGTACTCATCTACACGATGAGATATAGCAATAATATGCTAGGCACATGCCATGTACAATAGGAAAATGGAAACAACAAGACGCAGAAAGAGACCTAGAAGAAGTTAGATTAAAGGAGTCACTGACAGCTTAAGATTGCGCAAGATCACAACATACCAAGCATATCCTGGCCAGCTACCTATCATCCATCAAACTATGATGCCTAGCAGCACAAAGTAGACACTAATAAAAGAAATACAGAGGTCATCCTTGTAGCTAAAATCTGATCGGTAAATACTCATACTGCTTTTCTTATATCTGAATGATGAATACTACTAATGGATTCAAGAAATTAGACAGTCAAGATTATTTTGTCACAATATGAGTACAAATAAACATGAAACTTAGTGATAACTGAGCAAGTGGTGATTATTTTGTCACAATATGAGTACAAATAAACATGAAACTTAGTGATAACTGAGCAAGTGGAAGACAAAGGGCTAAATATTTGGTTGGCATGATCTAAAAAAAAAAAAACCTCAGAAAACTTCTACAATCTTCCAAATTTACAATTAAATGTACCGATAACAGTGATAAATTATGTCTAAATACTACCAATACATGGTAATATAAATCTGATACTTTCATTAAAGATCTTGACTTTGTTTTACTGCTGCACTGTTTCATCGTGAATATGATAATCAAAAAGACAAAAAAAAAAAGAAATGTTACAAAGCACAGTTTCCTGGCCAGCGTGGAAAAGGTATGACATCCTTTACACTCTGAGCACCTAGCAGTGCCATTAGCAGCCTCTCAAAACCCAAACCAAATCCACCATGTGGGCAGGAACCATATTTTCGTAATTCCAAATACCTGAAAGAAAAAACAAATATTCCTACTTTAAATCATCCCTTCAAGATCATACATAACTACCTGAATAATTCAGATCCACCCCCCCCCCCCCCCTGTTCTATTCTACACTCACACAAATACATGGATACACAAATTTCATCTACTTTTGTGTTCAATCTTAAAAGGGTAGTTGGCAAATTTGTGGTTTACAGAGAGGCAGCCAAAAACATTCCTTTTTTTTTCTTCATTTGTCTGAATGAAGTAATTGCATTGTGCACTGACCACCAAGCCAGTTAATCCTTGCACTTCCCCAGATACAGAAGATCTCTACTAACAATTCAATATATTTATAACTATTTAACAAAAAAATTTTTTTTTTTTTTTAAACCACCAAATACAATAAGGAACACATTTTTAAGGGGGGAAAAAATTATTGCATGATCTTGTTGTACATCATTATTATGCAGCTGTAGATTGGTGCAAAAATGGCAATCAAAAATTTGTTTGACACCAATAAAACATGTTTGTTTTATGAAAAAATCCTGCATGAGAGCTCTCTTCTTTTTCATGTACTCTTTAACAACTTTGGGTTCGAGGGAGATTTGGGGTCCTGCTTCATGCTCTTCTGGCTGCTTCGAACCACAGACACATCGTGGTGCTGTAGAGTTTCTTTGATGTTAACTTGCCATATTGTTTTTGGTCTACCTCTTGCTCTACATCCTTTTTCTTGTTTGGTATATGCCTTGTATGGTATACCATCAGAAGGCAATATCTCCAAGTGGGCAAATCATGTGATTTGCTGCCTTTGTATGTAATTTAGAATTGGTATTGTGCCAACTTTATGTCATTTGACCTCATTCCTGATTTTATCTCATCTTTCTCAGACACCTCACTTCCATGGTTACTAATTTTCTTTTATGTTTCGCTGTGTGTGACCACATCTAGCACTGATAGCATAGGATGGGAATAAATATGCTTTGTATAAGATAAACCAGCTTTGTGCTGAGACTGCTGCCAATACTTGGCCTGCTTTACTGTAGAGGATATTAATTTCTTCGTCCAACTTACCATCTTCAGTGAATGTTGTTACAAGATATTTTAACTCAGATGCCTGATTAACATATGTATACTTTAATGTTATATTTAAATTCTGCTTCTTTCTTCCTATTGACATGACTTTTGTCTTTTTGATACTGATTCTCATTTTATTTGGTTTACATTCTTCATTCATGAATAGACTGAGAGCTCTGCCTAACTAAAATAAAGTTCTGTGAATTCAGTGGCTGTTCGCCATTCTGCAACAAGAATTTTTGATGCAGTATGACTGAACTATCAAATTAAAAAAAAAAAAACCAAAACAATCTTTTCCCAAACGGCCCATCGTGGGAATGGCACCCCAGTGAAAGTTAGGGATTGCATTGTGAAATGATTTTCACTAAACTCTAAGCCACAGAGCCGTAATTTACAGTATCTACACTAACAGACATATCTGTTACACCTGAAGCACTTATGTGAAACAGCCTACATGAGCTAATGTAACATAAAATACGTACCTCTGACTGTCACTGCTAATTAGCTTTTTTTTTTTTTAATCGATCACCGGCTGTGAATTCCAGTGGAAGGTCCCGGTTAATCGTCCGCTTGGACTTTTGGCTTTCACCTGGACCTGATTTTTGCGTGTACAACCGTTTTTCATTTCCCTGCCTCAAGGGCAGCTGTACTCAAACTTCGAAGGAAGACGTCAGGCCTATTTCTAGGTTGACTGTGGCCATTGTTTTGTGTGGGTCGAGACGTTGCCTGATTTGTGTGGTGTCCACTTTGTCTCCTTCGCCGCAGGTATTGCCCTCGGAGTACCCCTTTGGGGCAGCCCCCTGTGGAACAGTTAGCCCTCAAGGGAAGGCAGGGGCAGATCATGGGCATTCCCCGCCATCCAAGGAGGCTTCCATGCATGCAGAGCCGGCACATGGCGCTCTGGTTCTGGGCTCACCCAAGGAATCGTCACATCCTGCACATGCCTGCTTAACCTCACAACCGTATCAGGCCTCCCGCTCAACAGGGGCTGCGCCCTCTGGAAGTCAGCGGGGAGCAGCCCGTGGGTTTTGTACTTTTGTGACCACACAGTTAGGTACATTCTTTTTTTTCCTCGCACGTTAGATTTCTTTGACTAGCCGTTAGCCCGACAGAATTTTACATCCTGCATCAGGCATATCGTTATCAGTTTTGTCCCAACACTCGGGCGAGTGGGGTTTTTGGGTGTGGACATTCGGTCTTTTTCAGTTCAATACAAATTTTGATGGTCAGACTTTGATCCGTATGATCTAGTTTTGTCGGACAATTAGGCTTAGCCATCCGATGGTTGGTTGCTGTTGTGGTGTACCTCAGGGCGGTGACGACGACACTGAGGGTTAACCGAGGATGTACATGAATGGCCAGCCTATGGATGGTTGCTGTTGTGGTGTACCTCAGCGCGGTGACGACGACACTGAGGGTTAACCGAGGATGTACAAGGATGGCCAGCCTATGGATGGTTGCTGTTGTGGTGTACCTCAGCGCGGTGACGACGACACTGAGGGTTAACAGAGGATGTGCAGTGAACAATGTTCTCTTTACTCCGCAGTCTTTTAACCAAGGGTTGTAATTTTGGCTGTACGTTTGGCAAACCTACTCATGTTCCTAATGAGTTTTGGTAACATTTTTCACCCAAGCGTTTGGGGGCGGGCTGATGAGAGCCACAAGGACACATCACCTCTGGGGGCCGCCGAACTCCGAGATCCCCTGACAGCTCTGTTAATGCTCATTTGAGACATTATCCGTGGCGCACGACGAGGGCGTGCTGTAGGGGTCTTGGGTGAGGTTCCGTACAACCAGGATAGTAAAGGACTGGCGCCCGAGTGACGTACGGAGTATCTCCTTATACACATCATGTTGGACTAAACTTCCCCTCACGCCTGTGACATAAATCACCGCGCCACTGCTAATTAGTAAAATGTCGTCCTTACAGTTTTGATGATGTTTTTGATGGCAGTTTGCAAAAATGATTAAAGTCACAAACATCAGACAATTGACTAATATCTTACTCTTCACTATCTGATTTGAAAAAATCAAGGAAATCTACCATAGCACCAGAATGTTCTCAAAATGTTACTATAGTGTCGGTCTGAAGATTTACCGCAAATGTCAAAATGCCTAATGCTTCTTTGACATGGAAGCTCACCAAAAAAAAGATTTAAGGAAGATTTACTTTAACCACTACAGAGAAATGAATGGACTAAAGGCTTCAAATAAATCTATCACAAAAGTTGTGATTTTAACATGACAGCGAGTGTTCAATGTTAGGGGGTGTTATTGAAGTAGCCAGACATAACAGCTGGCAGACCACATAACATGCAATTGTGGTAGTCATTGGGTTAAAACACAGACTGTATATTTTCGCCTTTCAGCTGATACATCTGACATTTTCTCACTGAGTCAACTGACTGTAACGTCTAAGTACTTTGATCGCATCCCTGTGACTGTAACTTGATATGCTTAATGTCATATTAAAACTACAATTCTTGTGATAAATGTAGCTGAAGCCATTTGTTCATCCACATATTTGTTCATCTCTAAAAAAGACAGATAAAGGAAACAATTATGTACTGTTTAAAGTAGGGCTATAACGAATATTTGCTTTGTATTCGCTTCAAGGTCGAATAGTGGACCTAATAACTATTCGGTATTTGGCTGAATACTTGTGGTCAGGCCGAACACGAATAGTGGTTACCATACACCCGTTTCTGCATACACGGTGATAGACTGAACTAACTCTCTAATTAACACAATAGTTGCTGTTGCTTAAGTCTGTTGTAGCGGGAGCAACTGCGACCCGGTTGTGTGGTACAGCATCCAGTTTTAACATATGGCCGTGAGTCCTGGACAATCGGTAGGCAGGCCAAACATTTCTTGATGTGGTTTTACAGAACAATGCTTAAAATACCCTGGACAGCCCAAAAAAAAAAAAAAAAGCAACCAAGAGGTTTTGAAAGATTCGGGAGCCCGAAGACAACTAATCACAGACATCAGAAGGAGATTCATAATTTTTCGGTCATGTTATGAGAAGACGGAATATGGAACATGTGGTGACCAATGGAAAGATCTGTGGAAGGAGGGATAAAGGAAGACAAAGAGAATCTTCAGTCTTGTTGTATGGCACGGAGGTGTGTCGGCACACGAACTAATACATGCTACAGGAGATTGCAGATTGTGACAAGGCCCACGCCAGTCGGAAAGGCACCTGATGATGATGATGATACACTATTCGTATTTGGCTGAATAGTTGGTCCCGCTATTCGTATTCGGCGGAATAGTGAAAATCCCTATTCAGTACAGCCCTAGTTTAAAGTAAACAAACTGTTTTGTTGGTAGCAAAATCTTTTCAGTCTCTCTGATCAAACAAAAGTACATCTCTAGTCAATTACTTGATTATTTATTTTATGATTGCATTTGAAACAAATAAGATTAAATCTGCTGAAAATATTTCAGTTCTTCAATAGCTTGTCATTTGCTAGACTCAAGCCACTGTGATTGATATGGATTTTTTTATCAGGCATAGAAGAAGCATCTTTTGGATGGCCAAAGTGGTCAGAATAAGGTTGGGCATTCTCATTCATTCATTCAGTAGCATGTCCCTCGCGGAACCTCGCTGCCATAACAACCCTCCGGAAAACCTTCCTATCCTGAGCAAGATGTCCTGCGTCTGATACACCCATCTGGAGATCATCTGCCACATCCTGCACCCATCTTCTCCTTGGCCTTCCTCTTCCTCTCTTCCCAGGCATATACCCCTCCATTTTTGTTCTCTCTAGACTTCCATGACGTTTCAAGTGACCAAAATATTTCAATTTTCTTTGTTTTATTGTCTTTACTAGCCAACCCTCTTCAATATTCAGCTCTTGAAGTATGGATGCATTTGTTCTTTTTTTTTACCCAAGATATTCTTAGAACCTGTCTGTAACATTTATATTCAAATGCATTTATGCGCTGTTCCGCTTGTTTAGTAAGTGTCCAGGTCTCACAGGCGTATGTTGCAATGGGAAAGATGCATGCTCTTAAAAATCTGACCTTTGTAATTCTATCTGTACAATTCCATAATTTATTCAGTTGTTTTAGTCTTTGAAGAGCAATTGATAGTCGCCGTTTAATTTCTTTCATTGTGTCACCATTGTTGGTAACCAGTGACCCAAGATATTCTAAATTTTCCACCACTTCCAATCTTTCCTCATTAACATATATTTCCTTCTCCATGGCAGTTTTGTTTGTATGCATTATCTTTGTTTTTGCTATGTTAAGAAATAAGTTATGATTTTCACTATTTCTTTGGAGTGAGGTTAATAAGTTTTCTAAACCATTTTGTGATGTTGATAGTAATACTGTATCATCAGCATAACGAATTTCTCACATTATCTAAACAAACACATTCTTCAGATTTCTGTGGTTAAGATGAAGCGTGAGAATGTATTGTGTCATATGTGTATTGCAGTTGAAATAACCCATTCTATGCTTTCTTACATCATCATCATCACTGTCCTGTTATGCCATTATATGTCACACAGGGCTTGCAGTCTAATCCTCATTTCTGTTCTATCATGTGCAATGCCTTCAATATTATAAATGGAATCCATTCCAACATCTTTGACCTCTCAAACAAATATTTATTTTAAGGTTTCTCTCAGACATCCACGTTTCCTTCATCCCTTTATTTCCTATTTCAGTGCCTGTTTGGTGGTTCTCTGCTAATTTCTTCAGAGTGTGTCCAATTTAGTGCATCTTCTTTGTTTTATAACTGTTGAAACCTGTGAATTTAACAATGCTTTTACTTCTTCGCCCTCTTGATTTCATCATTTTTCCTCAAACATTCATTTCTGAATGTCATGCAAGTCTGTGGAGCTAATAAATGTTCATAGGGTGGGGGAGCTGGCTCAATGCCCACCCCTCTCCTTTCTCATTTGGGCTCGAAACCAGTAATGGCTTCCTTATAAGCTGATCCAAATTCTGTACACACCTGATGAGATACAGCAACATTTTTGAGGCATTAATTTGTGCAATACACTATTTTTGTTCTCATTATTCAGACTGGTGTGTCAAAATGTATACGCTACACACCTTAAGAAAAAGCAAAGCAACCTAGACTTCAGTATTAAGTTTAGAAAACAAGAATAGACCCAATGCCTACCCAGAAGCATGTCTTAAGAGTCAACTAAGAGGGAGTTTCTGCCTGTGAGGCAAGGAACTAACTGTCTTCACAAAAATGAGTCAGATATGTAAAACGGATGTGCATGCAACACTCTGAAACAGGACTAGAGTCCAGAAGTGGATGAACATCAGAACTTTTACCTTGAGTTTTTAGCCAGTGAATGTGAAGAAGAAGAAGAATACTAAACTGCACAAACATGTTGCTCACCAAGGCATCTGACTAGTCAGTCCCTTAATATCCATTACTTCTTTCAGTATATCAAATCTTTCTTCCCTTAAACTACTGCCACACAGTTCTCCAATGCCTGGCACTAGAAGATCTGATGCTGCCACCTATAATGGAAGTAAAAAAAAAAAAGAAATAAGAATGTTGACCGTATCAGTCATATAGATTAAATGTCAGACAATTTATACAGTTAGGTGTGTATACTTTTACAAGACATTGCAAAACCAAGCCCAGCATTTTTGTTGTTTGTTTTTGTGATTTTACTAAGAAATTTCACAATCAGTGGTATGCCACTGCTTTCTGTACTGCAGTGCTCCATACAAGTTGTTGAAATAAATGTAAACCTCTACTGCTAAATCGCCTGCAGTTAAAATCAAACCAGGGCATTTCACAATTACAAAGCGTGTTTGCAATGTTTAAGCCACAGATGCAGAAAAAAAATGTATTACTCTGGCATCATCATAAAAATTATAAATATTGTGTGAGTTTTCTAAGATGCTACATGCCTAGTAAGATAAAGTGATGTGGAGTTTTATCTTTAGGTTTATCAGCCGTGTCAAAACAATCAGACATCAGAACGTAGGCACTCTCTAGAAATACTGCACCATGCTTCCTGGATCATATGCCCATTCATGATTGTCCCTGCTCATCAGATTTGTAAATAAACAATCTGAGGATTTGTGTGCAAATAAACAGATTTTCCTATGTTGGTGATGCAATGCTGGGTTACTGCTGTGAAGGCATCACAACAGGAATCACAAGTGCACGTCAGTATTTAAGTTTTATAAAATCACTAGCAAATATACTATTTCCAGAATCACCTTTAGCAGACAGCTTGTACACTCCCTCCATGATTATTTGTCTGACCTTCCTGCATTCGTTAAAAGGCTCAGCCAATTCCAGGACTTTGCTTACAACACATTTTAGGCTGGGTCCATCTAGAAATCCAGACAACTTTATAAAAACCAGCCATGCCTACAATTCTGACTTATGACTGCTGGACCAGCAAGCAAGAGTGCTCCCTACTGTGCTACTGGGCTCCCTCCTGCCATTTTACATGCTTCAGTGTACTTCCTTTTCTCCAGTTATTTGCATCAATAATTAATGTTCTTCAAAGTTTAGATGTTTGATAGATCTGATCATTCTCTTTTTGGACAAATTAATTGTGAGGATTCTTTAGTTAATAAAATCTTGTTCCAACTTGATTTCCAAAATCAAGGTTTCCTAAAGTAAGGTACACAGTGTCTTCTCTGAGAGCACAACCTCACAATATATGCAGAACTGCTGGAACATCTATGAGATGGCCAGATCAGTTTCTCACATTACTGCCATTCCAGAAAGATTCATGGCACCAATATGAAGACAACAAGAATGATGTCATGTCACTAGTAAATATGATTTAACAGCAATTGTGCTGACAAACTGGAATTCATTTCCATCCCAAATTTAATAGTAACTTGTTGAGACCCCTTCACAGATAATACCAGCTGCTGAGAAATAGCAACAATTATAATCAATGTTTTATTTATGAAAAATGTAGGCATTTGCAAAAAAACAAATGTGCAACAATGTCTTTTGTCGCCTCATCTATTTTTACAGGCTATAGGCTGGATTATGAAGACAGCAACTGCTAACACCAGGAATGGAATTTAGTGGACTCCTACAAAACAGTCTGATGAACTGGACTCCGCTGATGATATTTCTCTTCTGTGCCACTCAGGGAATTAGATGCAGAACAAACTAAATATACTTGATGCGAGATCACTACAATTAGGTCTGAAAATCCATAAGGGAAAGACAAAGATGAGAATAAATCAGGCAAATAGTAATGTGGTTTCTTTTAATGGTATCCCACTCCAAGACGTGGAGTCGTACACCTGTTTGGGCAGTAATGTAGACACAAATGGGGGAAATGACAGAGATTTTTAAATACGAATGCAAAAGACAAAAGGAGCTTTAATAGCACTAGGGAATTTGTGGAGGTCAAAAGTAATTAAAACTAATACCAAACTAACAATTTTTAATTCTAATGTCAGATCAGTACTGTTGTTTGGAGTGGAAACATGGAGAATAAATAAGGTTTTGAAAAATAAACTACAAATATTCATTAACTGGTGCCTGCACAGAATAGAGGCAATTAAATGGCATAACATTACTAATGTACAGCTTTGGGAGAGAACTAGACAAGTTCCAGTGGACCAAGAAGTGTAGACAAGACCCTGGTGTTGGATAGGACACATGTTGAGAAAACCTGAGAACAATATAACCAGAATTTCTTTGTACTGGAACCCACAAGGGTACAGAAATAAAGGAAAACCAAAAAAAAAAAAAAAACCTAATGGAGAAGGGAGCTGGAGAGTGAAGTTAAAAAGATGGGGAGGAAATAAACGACTTGGTGTCAGCTGGTTGAGTGCCTATGCTCCATTGGGGGGGGTTAGAAAGGAAGAAAAAGAAGAAGTGGTTTGATACAAACTATTTTCCCAGTATGGCCCAATAATGAAACTCCTCTATATTTCTCAGTCTCTCTTGATATTTTTTTTCTTCCAGATGGGAACTATATTGCTTTTCTCCTGTCCTCCGATGTCTCTAGTGTTTTGTCGGAAGGTACCTATTTTACAGCTTTCTTATTTCAGCGAGTGTTATGTTTGGTTCTAAATTTCAATTTATGTAACTGAATGTTAAGATTGTTGAAATGTTGACCTTTTGTGGCTCATTTAAGGCAATTCATGTCTTGTCATTTATAATTTCTGATGGGTCATACATATTGTTAGATCTTACCTCTCATAAGGTTAGTTTACTCATAACAAGCTGTTCGTAGGACTATTTTGGGTCAGCGTTTAACATCTGGCTGTATTTCTGCCATGTTTCAAGGGCTAAGTGGTTAACAGCCACTTCAAAAGTTACTTACTCACCCTAAGGCCATTGGAAAAACTCGAGAGGACTTGCAATTTTCAAAAATGTCATTTGACCAAACAAGGTTGACAACCAGCATCACAGGCTAAGTACTATTTTAAGTTCACAACTATTCTTGATAATACTTACAGTTATTGAATCATCATTCCTCCGAGAATAAAATGGCTTGATATGAGCAGGGTAGTCTGTAACAAATACTGGAATGTTGCCAGCTGCTTTAGTGAGATACATTTCATGTTCCTTCTTCAGATCACAGCCCCACTGAAAATAAATAAAGAATCTACACACAAGAACTTTTCAAACTCACAGTAACATCTGGAAAGATGAAAAGATGCCATCAAAGATTAACTGTATTGATGAGGGCAACAGATTACCTAAATTATTTCCCACGATCTCACTCAAAAGAATACTCACAAGTTTTAGTCACTTCTAACTTTTTTTTTCTGCCCTTTATTCCCCATTTAAGCATAGGTGCCCCAAAAACGTATTACAAGTCATCCTATCGTTTGCTTGTGCATGTCTTCCCGATCTGTCAACTTGACTCTCTAGCTCCCTTCTCTGTGTGCTTTCTATCTATCTCTATCTTCTTTTACCCCACCAGGACATCACACAAGCGATAAACACCCGATGACACAAAGTGCCACCATGTGGATGAGGATCACCCATGGAGAGGTCCCAGAAATCGCGTTCAGCCATTAGACCATATTTATGGCCGGGCTAGATTGTGGCCCCTAGCAAGAGCCAGAGTAGGGCTTCAAATAACGAAAAATTGCATCTCACAAGGAGACGACTAGATTATGTCAATGCACGATAATCCTCCATGTGATTTTTTTTTTTAGTCTGCCTTTACATCTATGTCCCTGTGGGTTCCAGTGAAAAGACAATATACTGCTCTCAGGTCTTCCCAATGTATATCCTATCCAACACCAGCGTCTTTTCCTCACTTCTTGATTCACTGGAATTTATTTAGTTCTCTCCCAAAGCTTCACATTAGTGATTCTATCACACCATTTACTCACCTCTATTCTTCTTAACCACTTATATTAATCACTTACATAATTATTAATTTTTTTAAATTATTATTTTATAAAATATTACTTAATTACTTGGACAGCGGTGCTGTAAAGATCTTTGAGGTGTTCTTTTGCTGCTCCTGTCTCCACTTTTTCCACCAGGTCATTTAAGTATTTCCTTTTTCCTGCCCATATTCGCCCCTTATTAGCTTCTGTGCAAACCAGCTTTAGCTTACATGGTCGGCTGAGCATTACTTGTTTCTCTTTTTGACTTTATCACGGTTTGTTTTTGTGGCTACTGTTTTTGTTTAACGGAATAAGTTAACCAACGATCGCACATTATGAAATCGTTGATGATTATGCCTGGATACTTTGCTTGCACACCCTGTGATTGTAACTGGATGCCATGTTAAACTCACGACTTTTGTGATAAATAGTTGAAGCCATTAGTCCATTCACTTCTCTATATTTAAGGGAAAAAATTATGTAGTACTTAAAATAAATTGTGACAAATAAAAGGTGGCAACATTTTGGGGACAATTTCTGACACTATGGGAGATTTCTTGATTTTGTAAAATCAGAAAGTGAAGGTGAAGGTGAAGGTATTTCTGAACAGTTTGATGGCTGTGATTATTCTTATGAACTGCCATTAGAAACATCATCAAAACTGAAAGGACCTCACATTCCACTTGTCAGCAGTGACAGTCAGAGGTGAGTATTTTATGTTACATTAGTTCCTGCAGACTGTTTCATGTATGTGCTTCAGGTGAGTATTGTTAGATACATCTGTTAGTGCAGATTGTGTACATTACGGCTCATGGCTTGAAGTTTAGTGAAAATTATTTTACAATACAATCCTCAGTGTTCATCGGGGTGTGATTTCCACGATGGACAGTTTGGGAGAGGATTACTTTTGTGGCTTTTTTAGTTTGACAATTCAGTCATACTGCATATAAATTGTTGGTGCAAAAAGCCACTGAATTTGCACAATTTAATTTTATAGTTAGGTAGAGCTGCCTTGTGGGAGAGCGTGTACAGTTTAGAGGAACAGATGGATCACCAGTTTGGTGAGATTGATGCTGGAGGCAGTGACGAGAGGTTCTGGCAGATGCTCAAGGCTCAGAGGAAAGGCAAGGTTGACATTTAATCAGAATGCAAATGACACCATTAGTATCAGAACTCTTCAATGGCTGCTGAAGATGGGGAAGGAGCGCTTATGGGAATGCCCCGAGTGCTGTGATGTTGGTTCTTGAATCAAATAAGTTAGGTAGAGCTCTGATCCAAAATTATTTCAGAGAAAACAAGTTAATTATACTGGTGTCAGATATAAGACTTTTCGGTTGCCTGTTTTGTTTGCGTTTTAAAATATTTTTTTTGTTTCACCAATCTGCAACCACATAATGATGAGATAAAACAATATTACACACATTTTTTTTTTATTCTAGAAATTTGTTCTCCATTCAATTTAGTGCAAAAAAAATGCAAAATATTGTGAATTTATACAAGGTCAGACAATTAAGTAATGAGACTACTTCCATAAAAATTAAAATAGGCAACAGTTAAAGATATAACATGAATTTTATTCAAAGTAAGCACCTTGTGCATTGATACAGCAAGTGGCACAATCTAACAAACAGGAACGAACTCCGTAGTTCTTCTGTTGTTATGGCCCTTAAAGTCGATGTTACAGCCCCTTTGGATGTCATCAATATTAACTATATTAATATTTTCCTAATAACTAACGTAAATTGCTCATGTCATTATTCTTGAATATGGAAAAGTCTGTTCTTGGCAAACTTTAGAGATCTATCTGTAAAGCAGAATGCTGAAAATGTACATAATTAAAGTTACTGTAAAAATGTGAGACATTTTTTCAGAAGACCTGATTAGTTTTCTGATATGGCCTATTCCTATCTTACCACACTTCTTTTGGTATTGTATTTATTTTAGAACCACTGAAATTAGTTTCCTTATATTAAGGCAGACATAGTTGGCAGCTCTCTGGAATCATGTAGACAGCGAAGTAGAATAGACAGGCTTGGAGAGATAATTGATCTGGGAGAAAGTCTGAAAGTCACTGAATACAAACAGAAAAGCATAAGCATACTTTTAACCCACTGACTACCAGCATCGCACGTTATGCGATGCGTGGCGTATACTTTATGCTGCCCAGGTCGCACCCCTTGCAATTTTAGGTTTGGACGCTCGCCGTCATGTTAAAATCGCGATTTTTATGATGAATTTAGTTGAAGCCTTTAGCTTATTCACTTCTGTATGGTTAATTAAGGGAAATAACGTCGTAGTGCTTAAAGCAAATAATTGATGAATTTTCTTAGTTAGCTCCCATGTCAGTAAGACATTGATGCAATTTTCATTAGGGTGTCAAATTCTCAGGACCATCGTGATGGTCATATTGCTCCTAATGTTTCTGATGATGCATCTGATTTTCTTGATTTTGCTTAAAAAGGTGATTTTGAAGACACTACTGAACAGTCTGATGGCTATGACTATGATAAATTTAACGAAGTGCCATTCAAAACATTGTCGACTGTCGGATAAAGGATTTTTTAGTTGCCTTTTTCAGCAAAAATCTACAACCACATGATGATGATGATTATGGCAGACAAAGTAAACCCCACTTTTTTCTTCAAATGTGTTCTTGGTTCAATTTTGTGCAAAAATGCAAAATATAATAAATGTTTTTTGAATATTTTAAAAAATATAACATTTATATAAGTCTATGTTGTCCGACGTCGGCTCTGTGGCTAAGTCGATGCGAACACTTCGCTTCGTAATGCCGGGATGCCAGGTTCGATCCCAGCTGCGGGCAATGCGCCTTGCGTTGGTTTCGACAGTGGTATCAAGAAAGCCGACCGTCCAGAAGCAATGGCAAACTACTGGACGTAAATTTGCCTAGAAAAACCACACAACAGCCAGGGGCTGTTAGGGTTGGTTCTGCAACGTCCTCTAGAGGATATGCAACAACAAAATGTTGTCCGATAACAGATTTTCAGTTGCCTTTTTTTGCAACAATGATGATGATAATGATTATGTCAGACAAAGTAAAACCAAATTTTTTTTTTTCAAATGTGTTCTGGGTTGAAGATATGACATTTTTATAAGTCTATATTGTTATCAGATAAAAGATTTTTCGATTACCTTTTTTGCACCAATCAATATCCAAATGATGATGATGCAAAACAGAACAAACAACGTTCTTTTATTGAAATTTGTTCTTCATTCAATTTGGTGCAAAAATACAAAATATTGTGAGATTATATCAAATAGTTGTGAAGTTATGGCATTTTTAGTACACACTAAAATAAGGGGTGTCTGGGAAAATGCAAGGGTTAATGGGCTTGGTAGTCAGTGGGTTAATCAGATTGCGACTGGCACCATCAGCACAGAACTTCTTACTTTGCTAATATGGATGAGGAAAGAGCATATGTGTGTGCCCATAGTGTGGTGATGGCAATTCTTAATTTATTCATTCATCATTTAAGTATGCTATTTAGAAAAACATCCAAGACGCTCTACATGATGGTAATTGACTTCAAAAGAAAACCAAGCTGGAGGTCAAGTAGAACAATCAAAAAGAACTTCCAGAAGCAAACTATGATACAGATGGGGAGCTATGCATATTTGTGTGTGTGTTTGTGTGGGGGTGTGTGGAGGTAAAGAAAAAGAAAAAACCTATTCATCTTATGATTAACAGAAATAATGACTGAAATGAACAGATTCTATATTTGTACATTACTGGCCCCACTTCAGCATCTCATTAAGGCGAAAACATAAATTATTAGAATATCTGGAAAATTGTAAACATTGATGGCAAAGATCTGATGGTATAAAAACATACTGGCAACAAGAAGTACCATAAGAATTGAGAAACAATTAAAAATGTTTCAGAGAATTAAACAAGATGTTATATAAAATTGTGCACTATTACCCAGTCAGTCTATTGTATAGTTAAACAATAATTAAATCATGCAAAGTGTGCCAAGAAGATCAGCTGGTAAGCACAATGTAAACAAGCCGTGAGGATGATATAGTTTTGATAGCTGAAAATTAAATACAATCACAAGAAGTGATGGATATAACTGTAACAGAAAGTCAAAACAAAGGCCTTAGTCTAACTAGCAGAAAAACATAATGACAGGTAATTACAAAGAAATTGTTTTTTCCAAAATTCTAAAACTCTTTAAATGGGATGAGTCTCAAACATGCCTATATGTTAAGTATTTTAGTACACTAATAACAGCACATGAAACACATATTAAATGTAAAATCATTAAAGTAAAAGCGGCATATCATAAAATGAGAAAACAGTCTATCAAATAATCAGTTATTGTGAAAAGTTCTTAAAAGCTGCACAGAGACAATCCTGATGTATATAAGTGAATCATGCATAGTCAGCCGACTTATAGGAAAGTTATGTGGAAGCTGCAGGGATGTGGACACTAACTACTGAAATGATCAACCAACATGTGGTCAACTATTGCAGAACACAAAGAAGAAGAATCACAACTGTCCATTTGAGAGACTTGGAGACTTAATACTTACAAAAGCCTTGAACTGGAAATTCTCTCTGGCATTTTCTAGTATATGTATTGCATCAGTGTATGTTAATCTGTAAACAGTTTCAATAAAATTCTTGACATTCCTCATTTTCTGACTGTTTAGTCAGTCAATGTCCTATAAATCAGCTTCAGTCTATAAGGTTAGTTGCGTATCCTTTACAGGACGTTGCAGAACCAACCCCAGCAGCCCTTGGCTGTTGTGTGGTTTCTGTAAGCAATTTTCATCCAGTAGTTTGCCATTGCTGTCTGGACGGTCGGCTTCCTGATACCACTGTCTAAACCAACGCAAGGCGCATGGCCCGCAGCTGGGTTTGAACCCGGCACCCTGGCATTACGAAGCGTTTGCATCAACTTAGCCACAGAGCCAACTGCTTCAGTCTATAAACTGGTATGAAATATTTAACATAGCACAATGTTTGACAGCCCAGAAATGTAGTTTAAGAAGTCTGTGTTACAGCTTTTTCTGAACATGTGTGTTATACACTGGTAAATCAAAATCACAATCAACAATATTAATAACGATTAAACAGACACCAGAATTATTTTATCTGTAATTTACTTACTGACTTTCCTTCATATTACATATCTTTATGAGTAAATTGATTTGAACAAATCTCAAATGTATATTAGAACCTATCAAATATTTCCATTTTTATATAACATGCAAATTGAAGCAATTCTGGGAATTAAATGGAGAATATGGGAATTAAGAGATGTAATAAAATCTGGTTAAAATCTTCCTACAAAAAAACAACTTATTTTCCACATTTAGGAAAATATTTAATCGAAACAGATGGTATATATATATATATGTATATATATATATATTTATATGTGTATATATATATATATATGTATATATATATATATGTATATATGTATATATATATATATATATATATATATATATATATATATATATATATATATATATATATATATATATATATATATATATATATAATGTATAGAATGTACAGTATATTTTGTGTGAATCAAAAGTTGCTCACCTTTCAAAATTACTTTCTATAATGCTATTCACTCCAGCCTGTAAGAATAAAACAGGTCAGATTACAAATGTTCCGACACCATATATTTAAAAAGAAATATTCAGCAACTATAATATAAAGTGTGAAGCAGCATCATTTTCCAAAGTAAACACAGAACATTAAAAAAATTTAAGTTTTAGCAGCACGAACACTTTCCTGACCATTGATGTATTGATGATTCAGAATCTGCCAGTGAATTTAGTGCAGAATAATAAACAAGCCAGTTCTTGCAGAAAAATACAAGAAATGTATGGGGAGTGTCAATTCCTTTGACCAACTGGGTGCAAGCTACCCCTACCCACATAGATCCCATAAATGGTACCTGCCATTATATTAATTTTTTTAAAGTTGAGAATGCTCTGGGCAATGGGCATATGAGCTACAACACTGCTAACTTTACGAAAAAGATCAAAGCAAAGAGGTTCGGGCAACAACAACAACAATAACAACAACAAAAAGCCAGTTTTGCATATACTGCCCAGACTGCAGTAGACTTCTATATGTGACACCCTGTTTCAAGCCGTACCACACAGTTGAGGATTATCAATGTTCCAAAGACTCTTGCTCTACAGCTACAGTTTCAACTCTAGTTGATGAAGGAAATAGCTGACGCTTCAACTAGATGTGCTTTTATAATCAAGAATTCACAAATGCTCATTATAACATATCAACTAAACACAATAAACGAACAACAACAACAACACAATTTTTTTTAAAACTTTATTCACATTTTAAATAGATTTCATTATTGAAATATTTGGTCAATTGTTAAAAAAGTGCTACCATTGAGCTTATTTTATTCATTGCCAGTCATGAGCCCAACATAACATTTTGTTGCACTTACATTGAACAAATTCACTAAAAAAAAACTGGGAGGGAACTGTGGCTTTTAAAACATCTGAAATTTCTATAAGTAGCCATACATATTCAATATGACCACCATGATCATGCCACAAATTTGCAAAATATGTGTTTTTTCATTGGCAGCAAGCATTCATAATGATGCTCTGAAGGTTTCTTCTTCTTCTTCTTCTTCTTTGCGTTCAGCTTTGTATGCTCAGATCAGACCACCAGGTGGGTTGCCTCTATGAACTTGCATGTCAGTAGCAGGCCCTTCATGGTTTCCCATAGCTTGCTCTGCAAAACCAGGTGTCTTTATGAAGCTGTAAGTAGAGTGGGTAGGTCTGCAGAATGTGCTCAGGTGTTTGTGGGGACTACAATCTTTATTTTATGCATGTGGTAGCTGAGCGTGCAGTGCCCTGTTCGTAGACGGAAAATTTTTGTATTTTGCTTTCTGTTGAGTCTGCTGATGGGTTCTTGTGGGTGTTTACTGTTAGTTTGTTTTCTCCACAATTCCTTGTATTTTCTTTTTGATAAGTGTTCTGATTTCTGGTAATGACAATGGATGGGCGTGTTGTTTCTCCTTTGTTCCATTTTTTGCAAGTCTGTTTAGCTGGCAGGTCAGTTCTCTCTCCATGTTGTCTCATGGATCCCTCTGAGTCTCATGGAGGACTGACATGCAGTCAACAAAGGAGAACAATTTAGCTGTTTTTAATTTTTCTTTCCTCAAGCACTTTGGCTGAATCAATAATTA
Source organism: Candidula unifasciata (assembly GCA_905116865.2). Lineage (NCBI taxonomy): Eukaryota > Metazoa > Mollusca > Gastropoda > Stylommatophora > Geomitridae > Candidula > Candidula unifasciata. The sequence goes on along the minus strand of CAJHNH020006534.1, from coordinate 37,797 downwards.
CTTGCTGCTCTGCTCTGAAGTTTGTTGAAAGCCTTTCGGAGGTGCATGACTTTTTTACTGTGGTCCCATCTAGCAGCATGATGACCGATCCAGCTCCTCCGATTTGTCTGCTTTCTCCAATAATCCATTGGTGTTTACGTTTGTCCATTCAGGTTTTAGATAACAATTGTAGACATGTTCAAGGGTCTTTGCATGCAGTACTAGATTACATTCTTCAGGCTTTCTGTCTATGCCTGGAATTGTTGTTGTGACTGTATGGTTAGGCTGTAGGTCTATGCTGTATGCCTGAATCATTTCCCATGTTGAAGGATCTTTAGAGAGGATGCCACTGTTTTTTGTGTAGTACAATTCTGATAGAGGGTGAATGCTTTGTGTTTTCAGTCATTTTTAGTTATTTGCTGTTCTGTGTATGAGGTTGTTGTTCACGCGTTTCATTTCTTCTATTAGGGTAAGCATTTTTTCTTTTCTTCGAAGGCTCATGCTCTGGAGGCCACAAGTTGCCTCCAGCTCATGGATTGGTGAGCTTCTCATACCTCCAGTGATGATTCTGAGACCAGTGTTCTGTATTTTGTGAAGTTTATGCAGGTTTGATTTGGCTGCAGTGGAGTACGCTCCCATGACATACTCCAGTTTTGGTCGTACGTATCCTGTGTAAACTTGTCGTACAGTGTTGGCATCTGCACCCCAGCTTGTTCCAGTAAGTTTCTTCATAAGTCTGAGCCTCAGGGTAGCTTTCCTTTGGGTGTCTTCAACCTGGGTGCCCCAGGTTAGCCTTTTGTCGAATTCTACTCCCAAAAATGTGAGGTTATCCTCTTTTGGACAGATGTTGCCTTCTAGGTACAGATCAATTGTTCTGGCTTTGTAGAAAGATAGAAGAGATTTGAGACAGTTTTGGTCTGGTTTATTGTGACTCCCCAAGAGTCTGCCCATTTCATAACTGTATTTATAGCTTCCTGTATTCTTGTTTTAGTTGTTCCTATGTGTTCAGCTTGGGTCCATATGGCCAGGTCATCTGCATGTAGGGCCTTGTGAATGTAAGTCGTGAACTGTTTTGGGAGGTCATTGATGAAAAGAATAAACAAAATAGGACACATAACACCTTCCTGGGGAACACCTTCTTGTAACCTGACTAGCTTGCTCTTGTGGTCTTCCAGTCTGACTCTCGCACAGCATCTGTAAAGAAAGTCTCTAATCTTGGCAAACATATGCCCTTTTATCCCACTGTGTGCTAGTTTTAGCGAGAGTCCTTTCTTCCAGACCTTATCAAAGGCTTTGGTCAGGTCAAAGAAAGAATCTAGCAGTTTGTATTTTGTCTGGAAAGCATCATTTCCTGTGTGAGATAAGAGCTTTGGTCATCAGTGCTTCTGTATCTCCTGAAGCCTGATTGGCTGTCATCCAATATCTTGTTTTTTTCCAGGAAATTAAGTAACCTGTTCACTAATTTTTCCATAGTCTTTCCAAGACAGCTTAGGAGGCTAATGGGGCAGTGAAAGGTGAAGGTTTCAAAACCCTATGCTCATTTGTCATTTTTTTAAAGAATTGTGTTAGAAAAACCTCCAAAGACCCTTGGTAATGGGAGACAGTAACGCACCTAACTGTTGGTCAGCAAAGTGTTAATACTAGATTGTTCTATGTAAGCTTCCAAGAAATTAAGCAAAAACACAATGTAAATCATATTACAAAGAGAATACTTACCAGTGAATCTGAAAAGTCAGTGCCCTTTAAAAAGATGGTGACATCTTCAGAACACTGTTTCATTATTGATCTGTAGACAAACTTTACTAGCTCTTCCATCACCTGTGTGAGCAAAACAAAACATAATAACAGAATTAGCTTTTAAAAACTTGAAAGAAAGATAAAAAAAAGTTTTCTGATGATTTTCGTGTTGCATTTCCACTCAATTAGCTTCTGATATAATTTATATTTCAACCCACTTCACAAATATTACAAAGATGCTGATGTACCGTGTGTACTTTTAAACTGCTAGTTCAACATGCTATCTAGAATCTGATAGCTCCATACATAACTGCAGTTTAAAATTTATTCTTGCCATCCCAATGGTAGGATTTAGGTACAACCTATTTTTATTTGGGATTTCATACCAACTATCCAGTTTCTGCTGTCAGGCAAAGACAAAGAGAGAAGCTGCTGATCATGACACCTTTATTTTCCATGACCTATTCAACCTGTAAATTTTTGTTGAAAGAATCAAGCAAGAGAAGTGTCCTCACATGAGAAGGGTGCAGGGTTTCTTAATGATCATATGACAATTTTGTTCTCAATCGCTGAAAGTGTAGTCACCAGCAATGAGCGCAAACAGTGTGACCAACTTATTGAACACCACAGTCAAAGATAGTCCCATGCAACCAAGACACTTCCCTAAAGCCAGAACAGCTAAGTCCGGTAGGCAGCAAGGTCATGGTCAGGGTGACTCCAATGAAGTGGTAATTCAAAACTATGATCCACAAAGTGAAAACATTATTAAAGCGTACTACCTTGAGGTCATCTGTTGCCTTAGTGACGCTGCACAAAGCACACAATCAGAAATACAGGCAAACAGAATTTTGCATCTTTATGATGACAATGCACCTACCAATTCTTTGCATCTGATTCATATTTTCTTAGTCAAACACAATATTACTCTGGTTTATTAGCCTCCAGACATGGCTCCTAATGATTTCTGACTATTTTTCAAGTTCAAAATGCAATTCAAGAAATAAGATGGCCAGAACAGGGTACCATAAAGGAAAATGGAATGATCATAGTGAATGGAGGAAACACTTAAAACAAACATGAACTAGGGACAGGATTTGTTACCAAGAAAAAGTTGTGGAAAAGTATTATACATTTTGCAGCTGTTAGTGATAGGATCAGTTAGTTACGAATAAAACAAAAATGGAAAAATTATTATATTGAAAAAGATTAATGTGCATACACCCACTGAAGAAAAAGAAGATAATATTAAAGAAGAATTCTATGATCTCCTTGAGAATATCATAGATGAAGCTAAAAAACGAGACATACTAATTGTCTTAGGAGATTTCAATGCAAAAATATGAAGAGAAAACACCTATAAAAATGTAGCAGGCATGGAAAGCCCACATACTAATTCAAACAATAATGGATGGAGATTAATCAACCTCGCCGTAGCGAAAGGACTACAGATAAGCAGCACCAGATTTCGAAGAAAAGATACACATAAACAAACTTGGCAATCATGTGACAAAATAACATTAAAAAAAAGATCACATTTTAATAAATAATAGAAATGCATCGAACATACAAGTCAGAAGCTACGGAGGAGCTGAGTGTCATAGTGACCACTACCTGGTTGGTGCAAAATTAAAAATTAAGTTAAACAGATCCTTCTGCACAAAGTTAAAAAGATCACATACAGAGTAAAATAGAGAAAGATTACAAGAAACATCCATATCAGAGAAATTTGAAGATGAATTAATACATAAAACTCAAATGTTACAAATTCCGTCACCGGAAGATGTTGACCAAACCTGGATGCAAATAAAGAATATAATTCAAACCCTGGCAGAAGAATGTCTTGGTGTGTCCGCCATAAACAGAACAAACAAATGGTTCGATAATAAATGCGAAGAAGCAGTCAGTAAGAAAAAACATCCCAGGCAGATTTGGCTGAATGATACTAGTAATATACAAAATGAAGAAAAATACAGAACAGAATGTAAAGTAGCTACAAAAGTAGTTAGGCGCCAAAAGCGAGAATACATGAACAATAATGTCATGGGTATGGAAGCGAATCATCAAAACAACGAATCCAAAATTTTTTTTAAAGAACTGAAGGCTGTAACACGAGGGCATCAACAAAGCATTTATATTTTAAAAGATCACAATGGGAACATGATAAATAATAATGAGGAAATATGTAACAGATGGAAGGAATACTTAGCTGAATTGTTAAATTGTGAAACTCCACTTAATACTCACCCACAGGAAGAGATATTAACATGTGAACCAAATACTGAAAAGCCTGATTTTAAAGAAGCACTGTATGTCAAAAAGTACTAAAGTGAATCAGAACTATTATTTGGCCAATACTATGCTATCAGTGCCAAACGTAGACACATCCTCCAATGAATGTAAAATTGTGACAACAGATATGTAATGCCTTAGAAGAGCTGCAGGAGTTTCAAGGAAAGATAGAATAAGAAATCACAAAATCAGACGAATGCTAGGAATAAAGCCAGTCTTACAGTCATCAAAGAACAAGAAATGAAGTGGTTTGGACACCTAACAAGAATGCCCTGGTACTGTCTGCCACAGTGAACCACACTAAAACGTTACAATGTGTATAGATGAGTGGAAGACATCGGAAAAGATGGAGTGATGGCTGAAGAACAGCCTTACAGAAATAAACATCAGTCTTAATAGTGCTGTCGACAGAGCTCATCAACGAATGTTTACATCTCCCCCGACACTTCGATGAGGTACAAGGTGAAAGAGAAGAACTGTATAACATGGCTTAAAAAACAACAAAGCAACTGGTGCTGATGAAATTGCAGCTGAACTTATAAAAGAAGTTGGTCATGCATTACATGTTAAATATATGAATTAATAAAACTAGTTTGAAAGATGGAGAAATTAGCCCATGAATGGAAAGTGTCTTTATTAATACCCATTTTAAAGAAAGGAAACAAGTGTAAAAAATTATAGAGGAATATCATTTTTATCTACAAGTTTTAAGATACTATCGGTGGTACTGCTAAACAGGCTAAAACCATACATCGAAGACATATTGGGAGATTATCAAGCAGGTTTCCGACAGAACAGATCAACAATAGATCAGATATTTATTTTACAGCAAATAGCAGAGCAAAATTGGGAATATAGAAAAGATGTACATAATGTTTTTGTGGATTTTAAAAAGGTGTATGATAGTGTACATAGAAACAGTTTATGAAATTGCTATGAAAGACTTTGGAATACCAAAGAAGTTAATTACTATGACCAAACTATGTAAGAAAAACACTTGTAATACAGTAATATATATAGGCAGAAAGTCACTCTTTTCAAATAACATCTGGTTTAAAGCAAAGTGATGCTCTGTCCCCACTTCTTTTCAACTTGGCCCTGGAGAAAACTATATGGAAATTGAAAGAAGAGTGTACTATTGGAGAATCTACAAGAATACTTGGATATGCTGATGACATTGATATCATTGGAGAAACTGTTAAAACACTGTCTGTCTTAAAAGAATCAGCTCAGAAAATGGGACTAGTTATCAGTCAAGATAAGACAGAATACATTATAATAAGTAGACAGGGAAATCATATAAACGCCGGCCACATACAGGTCGATAATATGAAAATCAAACAAACGGAAGAAACATTTAAGTACTTGGGTGCAAACTTCAACTGCTCCAACATGCTCAGAGAAGAAATACAATCAAAAATACAATCTGGAAATAAAGTGCACTATGCCCTTCAACATCTGCTAAAGTCAAAGTGTCTGTCTCGCAACACCAAGATCAAAATATATAAAACGTTGATAAGACCAGTCATTATTTGGCTCTGAAACTTGGAGCAGAAATAAAATAGATGAAGCCTTATTACAGGTTTTAAAAAACAGAGTCTTACGACAAATCTTTGGACCCATTAAAGATGTAAACAGCGGGGAATGGAGAGTGAGAAGCAAGAACAAAATTCATAATCTGTTTAAATCACCACTGATCACTGGCATCATGAGAGCTAATAGACTGAAAAGGTTGGGGCATATTGAAAGAATCTTAGATGACAGAGAAGTAAAAAAAAAACTGTATACACAAGAAAGACGAATGGTCGTAGACCATGAAGCAGACCAAGAAGATGATGGAGAGATAATGTCCAGACAGACCTGCAAACACTTGGTGTCACCAAGTGGAAAAAGAAGGCCAACCAGAGAGATGAATGGAGGTGGGTGATATATGCAGCAATGAACCTCAAGGGCTCAGAATGTTGAAGAAGAAGGAACAGAAGAAGAAAATGCCACTAAAGGAAACAAATCCAAGTTTAAAATAGCGCATGCAGAACATGACGGTAAAGCTGTACTCTATTCCTAACAAGTCCTTGCTTATCATGAAACAGTTCCAGTTTCTCTTCCCCAAACATTTTTCCTTGACATGTTGTATTTGGGACAGTCTTGGAGGACATGATCTGTTGTCTCAGGTGCTAAACCACATGGCTGATTCGCCAATATTAAATTCGGCATACATGTGGTTGCGGAGTCGACTGTGTCCTGTTCTAAGGTTGTGGCGACATGGTTTTTAACTTCAGAACGTGTCTTTCCAGAGCCTAATTTTTTTCTTTATGTATTTTAAAGTATAGAGGAAAATACGGCTCCTGAATATAACCTAAATCAAGGCCATCCAGAATAAAGCCCTTTAATTTCTCCTAGACTACAGCTGAAAGTCTAACACCTAGACTCTTGTCCATGGGTCAGGTCTCAAGAATCCAGATAACAGTGACCATGCTTAGACATGGTGGCTTTAGGTTTGTCTGTAAAACCAGAGGTTTCAGAAATGTTACATAATAAGCCTTCTGAACCAGCCAACTCAGGGGAACTAGCCTGGGCAAGGGGAAAGCCCAGACATGATGGCTCCACTTTGCTGTCATTTCACACCTTTTAGTAACACTGTGTAGAACCAGATTTGCTCCACTTAATAATGTTTGGCAAGAAGGGGTGATCCAGAATTGATCGACAAGCACAATGAAGGATAACTGTATTTTGAAAGTACCTTCGGGGTGGGGCTCAAATCATCTCTTGAAGGAGTTTGATGGAAGGACTGAACTCTGCAAACTGAGATTAGGGAAAAGATTACAACTGCTAGGAGTCTTAAACTCAATTCAGTGTCAGCTTGCCAAAACCTAAGATCTCCAGCTGAAAATCATTCTAGCTTTATGTCTGTTTTTTTTTTTTTAAATTGCTTGAATTTTCCAGGTATGGGTTAATATTATTTTCCCTCTTTTATTCATCTGTTAAGTGTCTAGATATGCTATTCTACTTTTCCTGAATTATCTATATACATATTCTGCTTGAAATTGTCTTTGTGAGTATTCAGCTATCTAAGTAAGGCAGCTGGTAAATCATTCCTATTTCTTGAATGTCTGTAATACATGTTTTTCAGTGTATGTTTTCATGTTTATAAAATAAGACTTCAATACTGAGATTTATCTGAATCAAATGTAATGAAATTATAATGTTGGAAACATCCACAAAATCATGTGCATTGATTGTGGGGATCTGATGCCCACATGTGCAGCCATGTGGTGATGGTTTTGATAGCCCACTATGTACTCAATTAAATGTGTCTACCTATCAGGGGATTGACAACCCAGGGAAAAACCATGAGAGTATATAATTAATTGTCCCTGGAAATACAATATTCAGGACAGCCTGTACATACAAAGTTTGGGTTTTCAGCACAGAACCTTGTACCACATGGTCATGACTAAACAATGGGGCCGGACAACAGACTTATACTTCAACTATGATGGTGGGACATGAGAGGGAAGGCAGGATATGTAGGACATCAGTGTGAAACAAAAGACCTTCAGACCAGACCAGAAGGAATCTATGAGAAGAGATAAAATGTGGTTTTATTAGAATATGCATGTTGGTGTAAATCTAGATACTACACATATGTCTTAGTTTCCTGAATCACAGTTCTCATAAGGGGCAAGCACCCACCACAAGCAGAAGGTCCAGTGTATGACCTGCTTTAAGCAGTGAGGACAACAGTCTAGGAAATGTTAGGCAGTCTCAAACTGAGATCTGTCTCAGGTCTGCAAGTTATGTAATGTTTATTGTTCATAAGAATATCCTAACACCATCCTCACTCTACTATCATATGCACGTACTGAACTCACTGACTGACTCATTATCATCACTGAGCTATTGTTCTTTTATGACTGAAGATCAATACCATCCATTTGTGTGTGTGTGTGGTTAGACTGAATCAATAAAATCTTGTTCAAGTTATCAACTCATAGACTGTTAACTATTATTCACAGTTCTAAATGGCTATGTTGTTTTGATATAAAAACCTAATTTTAAAGAGTTAAACAAATACTATCGCACTTGGTGGAGGTATTAGCTATAAATTAATACAGGAAGAGGTAAAAATCAGAGAGGTTAACTGTGTATCTTAATATTCTTTAATTAAATTCATTTTGATATTCAACTTCCTTTTTCCTACTCCTGTGGAAACAAGTACAGCTACTTTTATTTTATTCTACGATCCACTTTTTGCTGTTTTCTTGGTTATCCAGGACTTTGTCTGGGATCAACATAGCTAAGCTATTAGTCCAGTTTCTCAGGTGAGTGTGCAGTGTTGGGATTTAAACCCACATACTCACTACACATGTGTAGATGCATGTGTTGTTCACAACAAAAACATAGAATAATGACTTGCTCTGGTCTGTTCATTATATGATAATCGTCTTTTGCGGATTTTGGTGGCTTTCAGATTGGTTTGATTATTCTCTTCTTCTTTTGATAAGATACTGTTACGTCAGGTTATTTATTCTTCATTTGCATCTTCCTTAGCCAGTTTATCAGCTCTTTCATTTCTGGGAACTCCACAGTAGGATGGTATCCACTGCATAGTTACAACGGTTGCCTAGTTTTGAGAGTAGTTTCTGTATCAGTCAGTCGGTAGCATGTCCTTTGCAAAACCTTGCACACATAACAACCCTCCGGAAAACTTCTAATCATAAGCAAGATGTCATGTGTTTGATACAACGATCTGGAGATCATCCACTACATCCTGCACCCATATTCTCTTTGGCGTTCCTCTTCCTCTAGTTTCCATATAGCAGGTAATTTTCCAGATTTAAGTGCCTGAAGTACTGCTCTTGCATCAGTCAGGAATAACAAGGGTTGTGAAATAAGACATATATTTAGCAGTTTCTCTGTTGATATTTTGATGGCATGAACTTCTGCATCACAGCTGTGACAGTACTTTCCTGTTGGTATTTTGGCTGTATGTCTGATACTATTTCAATGCTCAATGCTCCTGCTCCTCCATTTCTGCTTCCATTTTGTGCTGACCCATCCATGTAGACTTGAACCCAGAAATCCTTGGGGTATTCACCATCAAGTAGACTGAGGGTGGCTGTTTTACGCTGCACACAGTTTTGTTTCTTCCTTGTCGAATAATCTTTTTACTTCTGTCTGGATGTGTATTGGCAACGTATAATCCTCTCTCCAAGGGGTTCGATCTGGAATAGCATTTAAGGGGCTATCAGTTGCAGGCAGATCAGTGGTTTGACTGCAGAGTCGTTTGGCCTAGTGGATAATAAATTGCTTCAAGTCACCCCATTGATTAAGTTTGGAAACTGTCTTTCACAGGGTGTTCAGGCATGCTAAAAAACCTTTCTGCTTGTATTAGTATTTTGATGTCTCTGCGTTCTGTCAGTGTTTGGGTCATTGCCATCTTCTCCATCACAGCTATAGGTGTTGATTTCATCCCACCAGTTATGACTCTGAGCGAGCGATTTTGCGCCTTGCTAACTTTTGTAGAGTAGTTTTTAATGCTGAGCTACATGCAGTTGACCTGTGTTCAAGGTGTGGTTGTACACTTTGTTGATAAACTTTTCTAAGTATTTTCCCATTAGCGCCCTATGTTCTTCCACTTAGTTTTTTCAGGATACCTACCTTCTTTCTTGCTTTATTTGCTGTCTTGATGTGTTTTCTCCATGTTAACCTATCATCAAATGTGACTCCGAGGTATGTAGGCTCCTTATCCTCTCTTAGTGGTATTCCATTTAACTCGATGACACATTGACTTTTGTTTTGGGGAGAGAGTGAAGAGGGTGGTGCCACACTTGTTAATGCTGTCACATAATTTATCAGCTCATGTAGCCATTACATCTTTGGATCTTTGTAGCAGTCTTGTGGCTATTTTTGCATTTCATTTGTGCACCATAGTACCAAATCGTCAGCATACATTGCAGCTTTAATACCACGGGGTAGTTCAGCAATTAGGTTGTTGATATAGACTAAAAACAGTTTTGGGTAGGGACACCACCATGGAGGACACCATGGCGCAGTCAGACTTTCTTGTTCTTGAGTCCGTCCATGTGTACTCAGGCTCTTCTTTAATACAAGTATGCTTTAACCCAACTGTAAATATTCCCATTCACTTTGTAGTTTCTCAATTTCTTCATGAGACCTTCTTTTCAAACCTTTTCAAAGGTTTTCTTCAAATCTATTCATGCCACAAGCATTAGCTTCTTTTCTTGGAAGTCATCCTCAATTTCTTGAGAGAGGTAAGTTGTCTGATCTTCTATGGAGTAGTATCATCTAAAGCCTGCCTGCTGTGGTAAGAAGATGTTTTCACTTTCCACGCATCACTGTTGTCTAAGGTTGTCAATGCGCTCCACTGTTTACAGAGACAGCTCGAAAGGCTGACTGGTCTATACCTGGAGGCATTGGTACTGTCCTTTCTTGGTTTTAGGAGAGGTATCCATATTTGGGAAACTTTGCCACTGGCCCAACAATTATTAAAAATTTATAGCAGCGTTGTTTTGGCTGTTGTCCCTAAGTTTTAAATAATTTTGTTGGTTATTCCATCAATGCCAGGTATCTTTCCTATTTTCAGCTTTGATACTGCTAACTCTAACTAGATGTAATTGGTGCCTCCGGTACCTTAAGAATTATATTGTTTTGTCTCGAGTGTTGTCATTTCTCTGGAGCCTCTCGCTGACATCTGCAAGTGGTCAGCCACCGATTTTCTTGTTAGGATGGCTCCTTCTGTATATATTGTAGTATCTGCCTTTCTCCCTGTGCTCTCATCATTAATTTATTGTACTTTTACACAGCTTTCTTGTGTTTCTTTCAAAGTTTAGAGACTGTTTTTTCCTGCCTGCCAACTTGCCCTTCTAGTCTGCAGCTTGGCTATTTGAAATTTGGCCTTTGCATATTGGCAATTGTTAAACTGTTCTTGACAAGGTGTGGCTTCAGCTTTTTTTCTCCCTGTTTCCATATCATTGTGCATTTGCTCTAGATCATAATTCCATTATGGTTTATATTGCTTATGTGCGCTTCTTGGTAATGTTTCAGGGCTACCTGCAATATGCATTTGTTGAACTCTAATACTACTTTTTCTGTATCATTAACTGTTTTCATATTGATACAATTTCCAGTCCGCCTTCTTGTAATTCCATCTAAACAGAGTGCTGCTCTTTTTTACAGACTGGTTTTCTATCGTTAAAAAGATTGGGCAGTGATCACTGCCTCCCAGCTGTTTCCCAACAGTTCTAGTAAAATCACATCCCATGTCTGGTGAATGAAAGGCCAGGTCTGGTGTAGAGACAAAAGAAGTTGTATGAGCAGTAGTGAGGTATGAAATCTATCTGCAAATAGATAATGGTAGCTTGTAACACCCTGCAGTAAGGATGAAAATATTTTCACAGTATGAACTAATGCTGGATCAAGCTTAGGACTGTGGGCAGTTTTTGTTCAAAAACAGATCAGTAGTTTGTGTAGGTCAAGACAACGGATCAACATCAAGGCACAAGGGTGGTAACCCATAATTGCTCCATTCTACTTCCGACTCACGCCTTAAATTTCAACACAGTGCACCAACTGGGTAGCACCGGGGAGGATCCTGAAATACTTTTGGTAGATTTTGTTGTTGTCTGGGCAGCACCATTAAGCTACTCTTTTTCGATTTCCACCTGCCAAGGGATTTTTGTGTGTGCGCGCAACAATACACATGGGCATCTGATCTTACTACTCAGAGACTAGGGAAAATCACTAGAAGTCAAGGTGAAAAAATCCTAGCCTTCATCGGGGCTTGAACCTGGGACCTCCAGCACTTGGGGCAGATGTCTTGCCTAGAGACCACGCAGCCTCTCTCCCCCCTCCCTCAGTTTGTAAACATGGCCAGTGATTGAATCACAAAGACCAAATGTCTTTACATGATACTTGTAAGGCTTGGCTGCATTGTACTGATTTGCATGAAAACTGATCCCCTTCTCATCAACAGGAAGTTTTTTCACACAGGTGAAATGCTGACTAGGCAGTATAGTGGTGTTGAGTTTTCATTCTGTGGTGTCTAATTTCCAGAAAAAGCTGACCAAAACAGGGACGATTTAACTAAAACATTTTGTTCACCTTCATCTCAACCCATTTTGTCGGCAATGGGTGTTGCACTTTCAATATTAATCACAATGTCAAGACTATTGTCACTATCTGGCTCTAATTCTTCAACGACAGCAACATTATGGGCAGTTCTAGATCTATCTGTGACATGGTTCTGAACTTGTCCCTTACCATTTGGTCTGGTATGTTTTGCAGCAGGTGGTTGGTATTCATGATTAACATCCTCATTAACATCATTATCAGAAAATTGTAAGTCGGAATCTAAGTCATCGTTAGAATTACCTTTTCTTCATTTAACAACCACTGCCTAAAATCTGAAGCCTGGGTTATGGCCATTATTTGAGCTCTCACTACCACAGATATTGAAGGGTTGAAAGATGGGTCATTTTAGGTCACACAAAAATTACATCATTAAGTAAAGCAACTTGAAAATTAATCCTCTCCCGTGCCCACACTTTGAAAATGGAAATACTTCGTTCAGCTAATTCTAGTTTTTCACAACAGGTTTATACAAATTTATTTTCCAAAAGAAGCAATATCAAAGTTTCTATGTCAGCAACCACTGAATCCGCGATAGGCCTAAATGTGACCGATTCTGTAGCTAACTAATCGGCGATGTGTCAAGAAAGAGTAAATGATGATGATATATAGAACAGATAAAATATTTATATATATATATATATATATGTGTGTGTGTGTGTATATACTCACATTCATCAAGTGTTCTAATTTATCTATAAAAGCCACCTCAGCCTCCACCATGTAGAACTCAGATAGATGATAATTGCTATGGCTATCCTCAGCACGAAACACAGGGCCAAAGTTATAAACTTTTGTAAATGCTCTGGAAATGTCATAATTCACAAAAGTATAACAAAACAATTTATTAAGCATAACACTGATTCTATTTTTTAAAAAGTTAAGTGATAATATTAAAACTAAACAACAAGACCACAGTTTACAGCTAAAGACTGTCTCAGTCAAGTGCCTGAAAGGGTTAGCTATTGGTAAGAGTTTTAATCTGATAATCTTCACAGCACTCCGGACACGTCCGTAGGTGCTCAGATCCCCCCTTCAACATATTCATCAGCCTCAAGTGGTTAATAGTGCCAGTCCTATGCAGGTTGTAAATACTTTGTGTGTGTGTCTGGTGTGCTTCTGATGCTTTGGTGTGCTGATCTTTACTCCCAGTTCTTGTATTCTTAGATGTGATATGGATATACTGCTTTCAGAGAGAGTATTTTATGGGGAGCTTAAGCAAGGGAAGAGGTCCCAGGGAGGACAGAAAAAGCACTATAAAGACACTTAAAACTGCTCTCCGTTCTTTTGGCATCAACACAGCAACGTGGGAGGCTGCTGCACAACACAGTTCTGTATGGCGTACATTCCTCAGGCACGGTACCAGGCAGCAGAGGTTGTACAGGTAGAGTAACGGATGGCAGACTAGAAAGAATTGGACTAAACAGATACCTTTGTACTCATAATCACTGATCATTACTACTTTGTAAGCCATAGCTGCACCAATTCATAACCACAGAGTGCATATATTAATTAAGGAGCCACATGGTATTTTTCTTTGGCAATGATGTATAAACAACATTCATACCCTGTCATTACTTCAAGATGTAATTGGCCTGATACTGTAAGAAAAGATGGCTGTTTGAAAAAGTGTTCAGATTTCAAATCTTGCTTCAGTGGTGTCCGATTGCTACAGTCACCAACAGTGTCTGTCTTTTGCCCACATTCAATCACATCTTTGCTACTGCTTAATGAAGCTGGTGATGTTAAGCTGTCATTTTTGAGTGGCTGTATATACATAAGGAAAAAACATGTTAAACAGTTTTGACAAGCGAGCAATACACCAATTCATAAACAATTAAATGAACAGATATCTTGACAGAAACACTAAATATTTTTCTTTGTAAATTACATATATAGATCTGGTAATCTGAGTTTCAGCTTCATAGCAAACAGGTCACCCCATAGTTGCTAGGCTCCTGTGCCAACGAAAAATACGCAGAAGGTTTATCACAGTCCCTTGTGGAAAGGTTGACAGACTGCTGTCTCAACATATGCACTAGCATTAAAAGCATACATTAGCATTCGGAAGTGCCAACACAAACAGTCCAAAATTAAAAATGCAGTTCATCATGGATGGTAGCGGAAGTCACCAACAGATCAGCAGTTGCACACACGATCAATTTTAATCACATATGGCACCACCAATACTGCGACAACAAGCATCGCGCCATTTTCTGAATCTTCAATTAACACCACCACGTTGACCACAGTAGAAAAACATTCCAAATGAAATCTGCAGCTTACAGTGGGACGAAACTATCCTTTTAGTCTACAAATAGAGCAAAAATGCACCGGCCACCGTCTGGATGAAGCAAAAAGATTTGCCACGGCTCACAACAGTGACTGTGCCAGCGCCCATTTTGACCGGAATATACACAAGGTTGATAATCCAAGATTTCAAAATATAATTTTATTTGCAAATAATTTTGTTTTGTATCTCACAAACATCATGCACAATTTGTAAAAACATACTTGCATTATTTCCCATTATCTGCATAAGGAATTTTTTGCTTGTTGCTATCAAACAACATTACGCATTTTGATATTTTGGAAGAGAAGATCAAAGAACCTTGCCTTTTCAGACGAATATAAAAAATATGAGATTCTGAGAGTGCAATTTCATAATTATGTGCCGTGTAGTAGGATGAGTAATCATACTTTTCCACATCAATTTCCAGCACAGTGTATTTGAATGCTGACACCTTTCCATGTTACGATAGAAGGCTGCTTAGGATGTAGCGTAAAAACCTTCATTAAGCCTGTAATTAGTGAAGATTTAAAAAGATTATGAATTTCTTAGCTGCTTCCCATTTTCCACTGTTTTTATCTCTGATAGGTTCACAGATTTGTCATAAGACTGTTTTTAAAAGTCTTCTCTTAGCTGTATTTCAAATTATCAGCGGCCATGAAACAGACACAATGTATCGGAAGAAACTTTTTGCTTTTCAGTTGAATTTATTCAGTGTTGTGCTTTATTTTATGTTGATGTAACTCTGTAGTAACGCACCTGATGAGATACAGCGAAATATGCGTGGCAATAAATTGTGCAATGTACTGTTTGTATCCGCATTATTTAAACTAATAGTACCATTAATTAGTACCATTTGAAAATGTCACAAACTTTGAATATCTAGGCTCTATAATAAACAACAATGGAGACTGTTCGACAGAAATTAAAAGGAGGATAGCAATGCAAAGATTGAACAGCCTTAAAAGTCTATGGTTAAGCACCAGCAAGAAGATAAAAATTAGAATTTTGAGAGCATGCATCTTCCCTGTGGCTACATACGGATGTGAGTCCTGGACTATCTCTCAGTCCTTGAGAAAGAGAATAGGGGCTTTTGAGTTGAAATGTTATAGAAAGATTCTCAGAATATCTTGGACAAAGAAGATGAGAAATATTGATGTCTTAAAAGATCTGAACATCAAGAAAAATTGGCCAATAAACAGCATCCTTTCTCAAAAGCTGAAATATTTTGGTTATTTCAAGCGCCACGACAGATTGGAAAAAATTATAGCAGAAGGCATGGTACCAGGAAGGAGGGGCAGAGGCCGACCGACACGAAGATGGGCACAGGATATAAGTGGCTCCTTGAATGTGAAAGTGCATGAGGCGGGAGAACTGGCGAGAGACCAAGTTTCTTTCAGGCAGACTGTGATGAGAACGACGTTCTGCAAAGGACCTGCTACATGATGATGATGATGAGTACCATTTTAGAAAAAAGAAAGGTAAAAGGAGAGAATGTGAAGCATACAGAAGTATATCACTACTAAGTCACGTAGGTAAAGATGGCTGTTTGAAAAAGTGTTCAGATTTCAAATCTTGCTTCAGTGGTGTCTGATTGCTACAGTCACCAACAGTATCTGTCTTTTACGCCAAATTACTAGAACAGAGTTAGACTCATAGTTCTACAACAGTTGAGTGCATCACAATTCGGTCAGAAAAGGCAGAGGATGCACAGATGCATTATTCACTCTGAGGCAAGTGTGTGAGAAAGCCATTGAGTATAATACCAAACAATATTGTGTTTGTAGATCAGGAAAAGGCTTTTGATAGAGTGGATAGAAACAAACTATGGTCTGTTCTTGAGAACAACGGGGTACAAGGACAGTTACTAGAGAACATTATAGCCATGTACCACACAAGCCAAATTGCAATACAAACACAAAAAAAGCATATCAGATATGTTCACAGTCAACACAGGTGTGAGACAGGGATGTGTGCTCTCCCCACTTTCATTCAACATCAAAAAGACAGAATATCTAAAGAAGCAAGTTATGATACAGACAACATAGACCTTTATAATCATGACAAATTACACACATCAGGAGAAGTTATCAATTCACCCACATTAAACGAACTACTATTTGCTGACGACCAGTGCTTGTTCTACCCTGAAGAAGATAGACTGCAAGACCACATTAACAGGTTAAACTCAGCATGCAGTAAATACAACATGAAGATCAATGTAAACAAAATCGAAACAATGCAAGTTAGTAGAACACCTGCCCCACTACACATACAGCTGAATGGTTCTGAACTGAATCAAGTTAGGGAGTTTGAATATCTAGGAAGTATGATCACAGAAGATGGTAGAATTGACACAGAAATAGAAACCAGATGTCAGAAAACAAGAGCACTTATATACCAATTGTCACCATTATTAAGACATCCAAGCATAACTATGAAAGCAAAGAGACAGATTATTAATAACATATTCATTCCAACATTAAGCTACCAGTGCCAAACATGGACACTATCTAAAGCCCATTTACACAAAATCACCACCTGCGAGATGAGATGCCTGAGAAAAGCAGCCAACCTAACCATCTGAGATCGAGTGAATAATGAAACTATCAGGCAAACTGTGAGAACAACACCTTGTACTAGATTCACAGAGAAACAGCAGATCAAGTGGTTTGGTCATCTCGTCAGAATGCAGCAAGATCAAATACCATCACAAACACTACATCTCAGAAGATCAGCTACAAGAGCAAATGGACAGCCACGGAAAATATGGATCGGCAACACTCAAGACACTCTACTCCTTCACGGCATGACAATAGCCAGTGGCAGCCAACGGGCAATGGATCGCAAAATATTCCTCCCCATGACGCTTAACGGCAGAAGTGGTTTATGATGATGATGACATACTACATACATACATACACTCACCTCTGAAACATATATATAATTTAAAATGCTTACTTAAAAAAAAAGGCTTACTTCAACCTTGAAGACATCACATGCTCCTTCACAATCAGATGATGTCAGAATTGGTGTATGGATAAATATGTACTCCTCTCGCTACATGAAAAAAATAAATACATATAGTATGAAATCATAAGTAAAGCACTAGACTCATTTGCCTTGCCTCGAATCACATCAGGTATATGTTGAAAGCCCCATATTGATACATATCAGTCTGCACTAGACAGCTCATTAGGTTAATATCTTGCACCCTTGATTTTCTAGGAAATTCCCCAGTACCAAATGTAGGCTGAATCAACCTGGAAATATGGGGTAAATGTTCACAAAATTCCATCTTGATGGAGATCCAAACATATGACCACCACGCTGACAGTCATGTGTGCTAGCTAGTGTGGTTAAATGGCTCTCAATGAAAAGTTTAGTGAAAATATAAACCTGTTTTAATTGTTAAGGAGCTCAGTAACTGACTGGTCGCTTGCCAATTGTGCATATTAAGTTTAGTGATAATAATCTCAATCTTGTGATATTTTCTCGTTAATAAAATGAAAATCTTTCTTTCTTTCCCCCCTTCCAACTTATTTGTGTGTTCTCACTCAAACTTTCATGTCTGTTTCACACTTAAACTTTGTTATTGAGTGGATTTTTTGTTTCCAGAATAATAAAACCTGTTCAGAAGACCAATTCTATATTCTTCTAAGAAAATGATCGCTGCAGTTGTAGTGTTTTTACAATTTTCATCACTAATATCTTAATACTACATATGTTATAAGACTGTTACTACTACTACTTAGTAAATAAATGCCTTTTCCCCCACCAAGAAAGAACATCAATCTCTGGCAGTCAGCCTATGAGTGAATAAATATAGTGAATCTTGTTTAACAACCATTTTCTGTTAAGTGTAAGAGCGTGAGCAAGAGCTACATTTCAAATTGTGCTACAAAAGATTAAACAGGCTTTGGTCAACAATGCTATGAGAATCAGACAAATTAAAGAGTGAAATAATTACTTCAAGGTGATTCTAAATTGGTGGACAGTATACCATATTCCATTAGGCAATGGCAAGGGGCTAAAGAAAAATATATCATGTAAGCTGGCAGATAAATTTGAGAAAGTTTTTTTTTCTGAGTTACTGTTGTCAGTGAATTTCTATCTGGCGATCAGTTACTGAGCTTATTAATGACATTTCTTATCTTAGAAAAGATTTCTTGAATTTTGTCCCAGAAAATGTGTTTTGTCCATCTTCAAACTAGTGTTATCTCTATACAATCAATTCTTGAGACCCTTACATAAGGTGGAGGCAGTAATAGCAGCTTTCCGATGGCCTGAGAACAGCATTAGCCCGACAAGTTGTGACTGTAACAGACTGACAGAGTGTGCTTCGGTAGGGAGCCGTGCACTAAGAGTGGCCTGCATCAATTGATAAGATTCAGATCAAGAGCCTATCACAGATTTTCTATCCAGGATATTCAGGTGTGCGAGGTAACGAGCAGGCTGAAAGACTGGCTACTGCCGCTCCTCTGGGGGTGAGCTACTATTTGATAAAGTGAATGTGGTGAAGGCTCTATGGGATCAAATGGACAGTAAAAAAAGAACCGATAGGGAATCCTTACACTGAAATATTAATTCAACGGTCGATAAGTAGAGGTTCTGGAAGATATTTAACACTGAAGGGGAAACAGAAAATCATCTGTGTCAGAGCTGACTGAAAGTAAACAAGACAGAAGGTTGTGGATGGACATGGCTGCCAAGGCCACATGGCATGGACTTTAGGAAGAAGAATGACTTTTAATAAGGCCTCCCCCCCCCCCCCCCCCATAAAAGCAACTCCTAAAGTGCTACTTTTAGCAAATATATTAATAATATACAGCCCTCCTAAACACTGCACAGCACAAACAGAACCAATGCCATTAACTAGGCTTGTTGGGAACTAACCAATGCAACAGTGCCAATTTAATAGCGTCTCATGGATTTATAATAGAAGGCAATGCAAGATTATCAGCTTCTCAAGATGAGGTGGTTAATTAATCATAACTATGCCATTTCATGACATTCTGATTGTTTTGAAAGTATTTATTACTGATGTTTAAAATTATTACACTATCACATAATTAAAAGGAATTCTGACTAAACAACTGGGTTTTAACATTTTTATATATTCAATACATGGAACAGTAGTAGCTTATTGGTTAGTACTTTTTGCCTAGTGATCCTAGGGTTTAACCAACATCAAAGCATATTTTCAAATTGTACTGGGCCAGTCTGGTTGACCCAGACTAAAAAAAGATATTCTAATCTTATTCTAGTTCCATAAAAAGTAGCAGCAATTAAAGTGGGAAACAGATTGGGTACTTTCAAACAGATAAAGCAAGCAGTAAGAGAGGGATGTGTCTTATCCCCAGACCTTTTCTCTCTAAATAGTGAAATAATTCTGAGGGAAATTAAAGAGAAAGTAGGAATAAGAGTTGGAGGATACAATATAAGCAATTTGTGTTATGAAGACGATATAGTTTTGATAGCTAAAAATGCAAATGATTTATATCAATTGCTGGATACTGTGAGGATGGAGAGTTCTAAGAAAGGACTTTCATTGAATATTAAGAAAACAGAAGTAATGGTTATATCAAAGAAGAAGAAAACTCTATGGTGTAATATCTCAATTGAAGGAAAAAGACTTAACCAAGTTAATAAATTCAAATATCTGGGAACAATCATATCATCAGATGGAAAATGTATGACAGATATTAAAAGCAGAATAAGTCAAGCGAAAGCTGCATTTCAGAAAATGAAAAATACCTTAAGCAAAAAATCGCTCTCATTTAAAGTCAGAAAGAGAGTGCTAACATGTTATATAGAACCTGTTCTGCTGTAGTGCAGCGAATCTTGGAATGTCAGTGAACAAACTAAGAAGAATTTGGAAGCAATAGAATTTAGTTCCTGAGACGAATGTTGTGAATACCTTGGACAGCCAGATTAACTAACAACGATTGCTTGAAAGAAGCTAATGAAAGTAGATCTCTATATACAACAATAAGAAAGGGACAAACACTGTTCTTTGGCTACATAATGAGAAGAGAGACATTAGAGAACATCGTGACAACTGGAAAGATCAGTAGAGGTAGAGGCAGAAAAAGAGAGATGATGCTGGATGGGCTGAAACGATGGCATGGAGAAATACCATCAAGAGAGAAATTCCATGCAACCAGGGATGATGATCTGTGGAGACGCATGAGCTGACACTCAACACTCAGGGAAAAGGCAAGCTGACAATTATTCAGACTGTGGTATGCTTGGAACTGGCAATCTGCATTGGCTGCTGGAGATGAAGTGCTTTTGGGAATGATCCATGAGCTGTAATGTCGGCTTTTAACTCAACTTATGTTCTTCAGTTTGAAAAGACAGAAGAAACTATTCTGGAATTTCTATCCTCACTCATACAAATGACATAATGAGTTTACTTGTCCTTTACATTACATCCTTGGGAGAAAAAAAAAACATTTTAAAAAATCATTATGTAAACTGTGTGGGGAAAGCAAATCATTAATTGGACCTCATGGAGAGAAACAAATTCCAGTGAATCAAAAAGGGAGAAAAAAAGATGCTAGTTTACACAATGAGAAAGTTACTGGGGTGTCAGGATTTTTTTTTCTTTCAGCTACTTTACCTCAGATTGCTGGTAACATTTAATACCCAAACTCTAGAACTGATGGGAAATTAACTTGTGCTTAAAAATGCTTCAGGCTCAATATTTGTGTCCTTAAAATTTGTATTTGTGTCCATAAAACTGTAATCTCTTTTTACTTAACAAAATCAATTACATTAAACAAAATGTGTCAGTTTCAAAACTGACCCCTTTGTTGGTCATTATAAACCATTTTTTAAAAGAAATAGTTGTCCCCCAAAACACTGGTGAATACTGATGAAAATAACAATTATGAGTAAGTGTTGATAATAAGTAAAGAATAAAAGGGTTTAAAAAAAAATAATTGTGCATCACGGTACAAAACAGTCTATTAAATCAGTCACTGTATCACTGCAGAGACAGTTATAATTAGAAGTAAAATGACGAATGACAAATTAAAAAAAAATCTTCGAATAAAATCTGTGCTTAATTTACAGATACAAAAAAAAAAAAAATTCAGTGGTTCAGACTCAATTAACTATGGCTTTATGTCTACAACTGGTGAAGCTCTGGCAACAGAAATAGAGAAAGAACTAAATGGCCAGCTTCTATCATGCCAGCACTTTAAACAAACAAACTCAGTACATTCCAGACACATATCTGGCTCCAATCCTCTCTAAATTTCATTGCTAATGCAAAGAAGTCATCAAATATGAGTCATAAATATCTCATCCAACAAGTAACTTTAACTTCCTCAGCTAAGACAGGTTGCTTCCAAAAGATATAACAGCAAGAATACAATCTCAGATGACAATAACAATCTAAACATTAGATAATTTGCCAAATAGTTTCTTACTGTTCGTGAAATTCACAGTTCATCTGATTATGACAAAATGACCTCAGTGTTTTCAGAAGTTATTAGGTTTAATAATTTATTCTGTTCATAGAGAGACAAAGAATTATATTTACTAGGCATTAGGCCAAAATATGTCTGTTTGCTTAAATATCCAGGACTTTGTCTGAGATCCACATAGCTCGGATATTAGTCCAGTTTCTCTGGTGGAGGTGAAGCATTGAGAGTAAAACTCCTACTCATCACAAAAGCATCTATTTTTAATGTAATAAGAACTAATTTACCTGAAAAAAATCATGCACAGCCATTGATGCAACATTTCTTATTCGAAGTAATGCATTAAAAACACCAGTTTTGGGTCGAACATGAAGAAAATCTCGTGTGTACAGTGGTGGATGTTTAATGCGTTGTTTCAAAGGATATTCCTGTTAGAAGAAAATACAGACATCGAAAAATGAAAAAATAAAACAATAAATACCATACACAAAGCATTAGTCATTTTTGTTAAAAAAATTATATCAACCCTACAAAATAATAAAAATTATGCAGAACAAAATATAATCAGAAAATAAATAACTATTCCTTTACTGATTCCTTATTAAACTTAATCAGAAATAATCAAACAAATTAATCAGAAATTGGAAAATTTCACAGTACTGAAGTCAACTAATTAAAGTTACTAAGAAAGTTTAACTTTAGAGACTGAATAAATTGTTGATGTTTAAATGAGCCTAAATTGCATTTGACTTTGAGAAAGCTTTTGACAGCATCCATAGAGACGGTCTGTGGAAAATTTTATGACATTATGGAATTCCAGAAAAAATAGTCAACATAATTGCTCTCTTCTATAAAGACTTTTCCTGCAGTATAAAAAATTACAATACATCTTTCCCAGTAAAGACAGGTGTAAGACAGGGATGTGTTATGTCATCTCTCCTCTTCGACCTTGTGATTGATTGAATACTAAAGAACACAGTAGACAGGACATTAGGAGGCATACAATGGACTCCATTCACAATGCTTGAAGACCTTGATTTTGCAGATGATATAGCACTCCTATCACATAAACATGAACATATACAAGAGAAAAGTAACAGACTACACTGCACAGCAGAAATGGTGGGACTGAGAATTAATACAAAGAAAACTAAGATCATGACAAATAGTCCAAACCAACAACCAGTGACCATAAGTAACCAATCACTTGAAAATGTAGAACATTTCACATATCTTGGCAGTGTGGTGTCCCTACTGGGAGGGACAGAGGAAGACATACAATCACGCCTGAACAAAGCTAGAGCTGCTTTTGGAAGGATGAGGCAAATCTGGAAATCCAACAATTACTGCAGAGGAACAAAACTCCGACTCTACAAGAGCATCATTTTGCCAGTTCTTCTTTATGGAGCGGAATGCTGGAGAATGACCAAAAAGGATGCACACAAGCTGTCCACCTTCCACCACACATGTCTACGTAGAATTATCAAAATTTTCTGGCCAGATACAATCTCAAACACTAAACTACTTACAAGCCACAAACCAAGAAACATTAGACAGTATGATTACCAAGAGAAGATGGAAATGGCTTGGCCACGTTATGAGAATGACTTCTGATATACCTGCCAAAACAGCTCTCACATGGACACCAGAGGGAAAGAGAAAACAGGGGCGCCCAAAAACAACATGGAGACGAACGATGGAAAGTGACCTGAGTGCGGCATCTTTGACATGGAAAACTGCACTGAAGATTGCACAGGACAGGAAAGCATGGAAAGTCCTCTCTGAAGCCTCATGTGCCACTAGGCGAGAACTGATGATGATGATGAAATTGCATTATAAAAATGTAACACAGACAAACAAGGTCATCACATTAGTCAGTTTGAAAACTGGTGTTGAAATTACTGAAGCGTTTTTCAGCAGTGGAAAGATCAACTCCAATGTTCTAGCACAATGTAGTTATTTATTGGACAACCTATTTTTTTCTGTCCTCTAGTATTTTCAGTGTTAAACTCCCATGTCTCACATAGTGACCATGTCTCACATAGTGACCATGTCTCACATAGTGACCATGTCTCACATAGTGACCATGTCTCACATAGTGACCATGTCTCACATAGTGACCATGTCTCACATAGTGACCATGCCAAGAGAATCTATTTTATTTTCACTCATTACATTATTAGTGCTGATAGGGTGTGTGTGCTGGGAGTGCATACAAATGCCTCCAACAATTACTAACTGAAAAGAATCAGCGCTGTTCAAAGACAAGTGGTTTTCAAATGTGGCAGCTGGATCTCTGAGCTCAAATCCACCACCCAGGTCTGCCACATCTCCAGTGCTTTTCAACATCTACACCATTGGTGTAACATGCAATCAGATCACCAGATTAAGGAGAACTCTGTAATACATAGCAATGGTATTCTGGTAAGTTCTCAAGACACCTACACAAAAACATATTAGTCGATCATCATCGTCATCATTTTCATTATCAATTTCCACTTCTGATGTCAAGTATAGTGGGAAGGAACCATTTGTGATCCACTGATGGATGGGCAGCAATGGCTGTTATCATTCTGTGTCGATGTAAAAGCTCTTTAATGTCATCAATCCATATTCTCTTAGGGCAGCCTCTTGCTTTCTCTTCTGATCTTTTCATGTATACAGCCTGTGTTGGTAGTTATTCTGGCTGCATTCATATTAGATGACTAAAATATTTGATTTTCTGTTTCTTGGTGAATTTGCTGTATCGTGTTGTTCCTAAAGTCTGTCCGATAACTTTTTTTCTAGCTTTGTCTCAAATGGTTAAGCTGGTGGCTGTTTTCAGGCATCTCATTTCCGCATAAAAATTGTCTTTGTATTTATCTCGAGGTGCGACCGATCCTCCATCTGTATTCGTAAAGGTGCAGCAGATAAGTAAGATTGTGATTACATTTTGGCTGAAATATTTAAGTGGAAAATGTGGTCTGTACAATAGTAACTGTTAGCCTCGTCAAGTAAGCACTTATATTTAAAGGCAATGTGTTGTGAGTCCTGGACAATCGGTAGGCAGGCCAAACAATTTCTTGAGGCCTCAGAGATGTGGTTTTACAGAACAATGCTTAAAATATCTTGGACAGCAAAAAAAAACAACCAAGAGGTTTTGAAAGAGGTGGGAGCCTGAAGACAACTAATCACAGACATCAGAAGGAGAAATTCATCATTTTTCGGCCATGTTATGAGAAGAGGGAAAATGGAACATGTGGTGACCACTGGAAAGATCTGTGGAAGGAGGGATGGAGGAAGACAACGAGAGAAGATTCTCTCTTGTTGCATGGCATGGAGTTGTTTCAGCACACAAACTAATACATGCTGCAGGAGATCGCAGATTGTGGCAAGGTATAATCGCCCACGCCAGTCCGCAAGGCACCTGATGATAATACACTATTCGTATTCAGCCGAATAGTTGGTCCCGCTATTCGTATTCAGCCGAGTAGAGAAAATCACTATTGGGTACAGCCCTAGTTATATTTCACTTTTACTGTATATCAGAAATAAAGCACTAAGCCTTAAATTTTTTCTCACGCTTGCCTTAAATTTTTTCTTAACCTTATGTGGATGTCATAGACTCAAATCCATACGCTGCCACAAGTAAGACGCATGTGCTCAAAATGTTTATCTTCATTTGTTATCTGAAGTTGTGCCTTTGGTGTATAAAGATGTTTAACCTCTGTACTGGTATGATCAGTCTTTCTTCTGATTTGCATAGGTTCTCATAGCAGATAGGACTGGAATGTCACATTCTGTCTTCATATATTTCAAGCTAGGGGGCTGCGTGGTCTCAGAGCATGGTGTCCGCTCGAGTGCTACAGGTTCAGGTTTGAATTCCTGGTAAGGGCTAGGATATTTTCATGTGGAACTGTGGAACTAGTATTTCTCCTAGTCTCTGGATAGTGAGATCTGATGCCCGTGTGCATTGTTGCGCACATAAAAAATCCCTTGGCAGTTGGAAAAGAGTAGCCTAACGATGCTGCCCAGGCTAAATTTGGAGTAAAAAATCTACCTAAAGTATTTCAGGATCCTCGCCGTTGCCACTGTGCTGAGCTTCTTACGTTCCTAAAAGCTTTGGAACCTTATTCTTTGGTATCCATTTTGTGAGATTAGGTCAACCCAGAAAAGTCATCATCAATCAGTAGGTCTTCAAAGAATCTTGCTCTCACCACGGCACATCTTTTTCTCTAACCAACTTTCCAACCCTATGTGCTTTCACAGCCAATGCATCTTCAATGTTTCCTATCACCTTTCATAGAGCTCTGCCTCACTTTCCAGAAACTACAATTCTTCCTCTTCTTGGTTTATAGTACTCCAAGAATTGTTCTGTAGCATTTCAGTTCAAAAGCTCAGATTTTTTTTAAAGTTCTTGATTAGCCATTGTGCTACTGTGGTATGTATATGACTTGTCAGTAGATTTTAACATATAGAATATTTAAATCTAACATAAACACAATTAGCCATGACACCTACTTCAGGACTGCATGGACCTATGACGTTAACCGAAGTAGACAGAAGTTCAACACTTTGTCCTTTTGCTGGACTTTCCTTGAGTATTCCTTGTATTTCTACACAGCTTCCAAATGTCACCTGTGCAGTCTCAGCTACCGAAGGTGGTAAAATAATCTGAATGTGATGGGGTCCTGATCCATCATTAACATGAAGGAATGTGACACCTTTGTGGCGCTGTACTGCTTTAACCCATCCCTGCAAATCAGTTTTTTAAAAGTACTGTAAGAAACATGAATTTCAGTTATTCCAAAAATTTTGAGAAACACCAAAAACTAGAAAGTACCTACATTACAGTAACAAGGACTAAGCTGACAGTTCATTTAAAATTAGATTAGCAGATTGCAAGTATAATGGAAATACAGTATTATATATGAACAGTAAACACAACTTATATCACACGAGCAATCAGATATGATGTAATAGTCTACGACTGGGACAACCTCATATCAAGTTGTGGAATGTTGAATGTTTAATGTTGAATTGAGAATCAACATTACAGCACTAGGGACATCCCCATAAGCGCTCCGTCCCCATCTTCAGCAGCAAATGAAGAGTTCCAATTCCGATGGCACCAGTAACTGTCTGAGTGTGTATCTGTCTCGCCCTTCTGTCGTGAAATGATAGTCATTACACATCAGTTTGTAAGGCTGATAACCTGTCTTACCTGTAATCTGCACAAAATTCAAACTTGGACTCGCCCAGAAATATATAGTCCCTTATATCTATATATATAGGCCTGTATTGGACAACATTATTATGTCTGCCTTTTCTGGTTACTTTAACTAAACTCCACTTTTAAATGTATATCTTTTGGGGATATATTTAGGGAGTTAATTGAGGTTTCTTGGAAACCGATTTACTCCTTGCCCCAGTATACAAGGAACTTCTTTTGTACCAACGCCTGAAATGTCTAACTGACGCCATTCTCCTTGCCAGCTTCTCAAGCCTCCAGATGTGTTAATCTGTGCCTGTATACTTTAAATTTTCAAGGCAATCTGGAAAGGGCTCAGTTTTACATATGCTTGGGATGTATATTTTCTGAAGAGCTGGCAGAAGATTCACAGTTTCAACAACATCCACTCACCAATCCAACCACCAGAACCAACTTGTTACCCACCAGCTAACACCTGTGAAGGTTCCTGACATCTCCAAAAATGGGGGAGATTGTGCCTCAAACAGCTACCAGTGCCAGAGTAATGTGGCTCTAAGACATTGTGTGTCCTTACTGGTGATATAGACATGCTAGATACCAGTACAGTTGCTGTACAGTGAAGTACTCTTGCTACTTGATCCAGTGGAGCAGAATTCCCAGAGTCAAAGACAGTCAAATCATCCGGAGCTGAGGGAGGCATCATAGACAGAGATAAGAGAAGCTAAGTCTGATACTTCGCATGATGTTGTTTTCCTCACAGCTCCTTGGTTCCAATGATGACATATAGTCACCTCCAGGACCGGCTGTCTGCATAGCTTCCTTAGAATCTAGACATTATTGCTGAGATTCTTTCACTGATAGCTGGAATTCACTTCAATTGTTTTTGTACAGATAGTATACTAAATACATGCATTCATTTTCATGGCTGACTTAGGTTTCTCTATGTCACCTTCTTAAGTGTTTAGCAGTTGTATGTGTATGTATCTTCATTATATGTGTTAACATGGTTATGATAATGAACTATCATAACCTGGGGGCTTTCTTTAGTAAGTAGTGGGGGTGTCCAGCCAAGTGTGCCTAGAAATAATATATATATATATATATATATTGACATATTTTGTAGTGCCAATACTTGAGTTGCCCTACTCCAGAGATAAGTTGATCGTATATTGGCCACGGGGAATCCCTTAGACCAATACGAGCCAAACGACTCAACAAAATTATCTCTGAGTGCTGCTGGTTCTGAAGGAGAAATCCTTACATTAGGCACGCGACAGGAGTGATATGTGACAGAACAACATATCCCCAAAAATCTGTGGTCTCGTCGTGGGATTGTTTTGTACACTGTTCAATTTTTAAATTTGCTGGTGATCTTGGCCAGGAGTTGTTCAGTGTTTGTTTTTTGTTAACACAGTTGTGACCATTCTGGGTCAGTTCTTAGAGTATACTCCTAGGAGTGATTTGTAATCATTGTGGTGTTTTGTGGTGTTCAAGTACATTGGGTTAGGTACAACCTTGGTTGGTGGAGATAATTTAATCTATTGTTGATTATATTTACATTGTTGGTGACAATATATTTTGTTGTGGACTGTTAGATTGACAAGACAGCATGTCGCAGTCAAAAATTTCCATACAGGAATTGAAGGACATGGCTGTCCAGATGGGATTGGAGGGTAAAGAAATGACCGAGTGGATTAAAACCACGGAACGTGAGATGAGGATGGAAGCCCGTGAGGCTGAGAGACTCAGAATTGAGGCAGAGAAGGAAAGCGAAAGACTCCGAATAGAATCTGAGAGGATTCGAGAAACTGAAAGACTCCGAATTGAGTCTGAGAGGGAGTCAGAAAGAATGAAGTTGGAACAGGAGGTGAGGTTAAGAGAATTGGAACTTCAGGCTCAGAGAGAGGGTAATAGACCCAGATCTCCAACACCTGATATTGATGGTGCATCAATGCACAGTAGCTCAGCTCAAGCGATGAACTTTCCTATGCCAGTCTTCGACCCGAAGGCTGAAAATATTGAACAGTACCTAGACCGATTTGGCAAATTGGCATCTTTGTACAACTTGGAAAGGAACATGTACACGCTGAAGTTGGCTCAAGGTTTGAGGGGTGAGGCATACGAGATTTATCAACGGATGCCCACCAGTACTGAGACTGATTATGATGCATTGTGTCAGGCTTTACTGAAACGTTTCGAACTTAATGCTGCGACATACAGACAGAAGTTCAGAAATGAGAGAAAGATGACAGGGGAGAACTATCCTCAGTTCGCCAGTCGCCTTCAGGGATATTTGACAAGGTGGAGGGAAATGTCTGGATACTCCTCTTCTTTTGAAGATTTACAGGAGATGATCCTAACGGAACAACTCCGAGAGACATTACCTCGACCTATGCAAACCTTCCTGACGGAGAATGGTGCTGACAGACTGAGTGAGATGTTGATGTATGCTGAGAGGTATGAGATGGCACATAAAGAAGTGTGTATAGGTGGGAAACCCAAGGCCCAGGGCCAAGGGAAAAAATAATGGTAATGGTCATAAAACCCATCCAAATGAATCCCCTAAAAAGAATTCATCCCAAGCACAACCCCAGAACCCCTCAAAAGGTCAGGGAACACAACATAGACAACCCTTTAATGGCCCTAAAAAGCCTTACTGCCATATTTGTAAGAATAATAACCATTGGACTAAGGAATGTAAATCCAAACAGTCAGGGAATTTACAAGTATCAGCTTTGTTGTCTACTGTAGTACCTTCTACCCAGGAACAATTGTACAATGGTTCCAATAGGCCTCCTGTGGTAGAGAGGGTTTGGGCTAATGGATATTCTCTAAATTGTCTGTATGATAGTGGTTTGTCATACGGCTGTGTGGTGAGGCCAGAGTTTGTAAAACCTGATCAGTATACTGGCAGATTCATAGAGCTCCAATGTGCCACATTGGATGCTAAACCTTTAAACTTGCCTATTGCTAAGATTAAGGTCCGTTCAAAGTATGTCTCGGGGGTAATTGAGGCTGCAGTGCTCGAACACTGTACCTTTGATTTAATTCTTGGCGCTACTTATGTATTTTTAGCAGAGCCGAAGAAACCTTCAGAGCATCTTGCTGCGGTGACCACCCGAGCACAACATAAAAGTGCTTTAGAGGATTCTCCTCATGTAAATCCTCTTCCTGAGGAAATTAAGGTGGCCCAAAGTAGTGACCCAACCCTTAAGGCATGTTTTAAAAAGTTAACTGCAAGTCACAATCCTCCTTTGAAGAAAGAATTCTTCATGAAAGGTAAGTTGCTTTACAGATGGGCAAGTGACAAGTATACAGACCACAGTCAACTTGTAGTACCCAAAACATATAGACAGCAGATTCTCCAGATGGGGCACACTATAGCCTATAGTGCCCATATGGGAATACATGCAACGACACAACGCATTGCCTGCCATTACTTTTGGCCAGGTATGTCAGCAGATGTCATGCGTTATGTCAAATCCTGTCCGGAGTGCCAGAAGGTAGCTCCCAAAGGCAGGAATGCACCAGTCGGACTGGGGGAAACCCCTGTCACCTCCACACCTTTTGAAAGGGTGGCGGTCGATTTGGTTGGACCACTTCCTCTCACAAAGAAGAAGAATGCTTACATATTGACCTTGGTCGACTGTTGTTCAGGGTATCCGGAGGCTGTTGCACTTCGGAGGATTGACAGTAAGACGGTGGCAGAGGCATTGATGAGCATTTTCACCAGAGTGGGATTCCCTTCGCAGATACTGACAGACAATAGATCTCAGTTTAAAGGGAAACTAAAGGAGGAAGTGTTTCAGATAATCAAGTCTCAACACATTTGCACCAGTCCATACCGACCCCAAGCGAACGGCCAGAATGAGCGGTTCAATGGAACGTTGGTATCGCTTCTGAGAAGATTAACACAGGAAAAGCCAGAGAGGTGGGACGAGTATCTGTCTGCAGCACTATTCGCCTACCGGGAAGTACCCAATGCCTCTACTGGATTTCCACCTGCGACCTTGGTGTTCGGAAGACCCATTTCTGGACCCTTGGCCATTCTCAGGAAGACATGGACAGACGAAGGGGCAGATGATTCCTTGAAAACCATATCACAGTATGTGCAGGAACTCAAGGAACGGTTAAAGCTAGGGTGGGACCTGGCTAAAGAGAACTTGATTCGTGCACGTAAGAGGTACGCTGCACATTTCAACCGGAAGACGAAGGAACGATGTCTTGAGGTTGGAGATAGGGTGCTTTTGCTGCTACCATCAGGGAAGTCTAAGTTAGAGTTAGCTTGGGGAGGCCCTTATACGGTGGTAGAGAAGATATCCAGGATCCATTATAAGATCAACATTAAAGGTAAGTCAAAGGTCTATCACATTAATCTCCTCCGGAAATACAACGAGAGAGAGGTAAGTGACACACCGACCCTCTTGACACTTTCTGTAGCTATGGAGGTGGAAGGTGGAGAAGCCACAGCTGTGGAATATCCTCTTCACCCCAGGGAGACCTATAAAGATGTAGAGGTTAACCCAACTCTCTCTGTCTCTCAGAAACAAGCTATAGAACCACTCTTGTCAGAGTGTAACTCTGTCCTGAGAGTTAAGCCAGGGCAAACTTCATTATTGGAGTATAATACGACATTGGTTCCTGTTGAGCCTTTCAGTCAATGCCCTGTGCAAGCTCCTCTTTTTAAAGAGGAATGGAGTAAACCTCCAGACCATCAGGAGGACCAGAAGGTGAAGAATTTTCAATTCACACCAGGGTTCCTTCCTGTGTTTGTTGGAGCACATAGTGACGAGGGGAGGATTATCCTTCCGAACCTCGCGAAGGATCAGACGGGAGGGATTATATCCCACATGCCTCGACGACCTTCCTGTGTGACTACTGATGTAGGAGACACACCGGTATATTTCCTGAATATGACAGGAGTACCAGGATGGTGTGTGGGTTTATTCAGCCAACCCGATAGGGGGGTTCGGTCTGAACCTACATCTTTGCATGTACCTGGCAGGGATCAGTGATACATGGATGGAGTCATCAGTCTTAGGTCTTCAGGGCCATCGACTGATTCTATATAGATTCCTTGTTCAGTAGTATTGTATAGTGGTCATAGGTTTCTCTATTTTCACATGAATTGTCATTATTGTATATATTTCATCTGTCTCTGAGAGGTTGGTTTGGTCAACCCTTTGATTCAGAGCAGATTTCTTGAGCCGCCATCCCTTGTCTGATAATTCACAGACTGAAGGTGATGAGCAAGCTGAAAGTAGTGAGTCCATAGATGTGTAAATGGCTGATCATTTTTCATTCGCGTAGTACGCTCTTCCCTTTGGGGGGGGTACTGTCGTGAAATGATAGTCATTACACATCGGTTTGTAAGGCTGATAACCTGTCTTACCTGTAATCTGCACAAAATTCAAACTTGGACTCGCCCAGAAATATATAGTCCCTTATATCTATATATATAGGCCTGTATTGGACAACATTATTATGTCTGCCTTTTCTGGTTACTTTAACTAAACTCCACTTTTAAATGTATATCTTTTGGGGATATATTTAGGGAGTTAATTGAGGTTTCTTGGAAACCGATTTACTCCTTGCCCCAGTATACAAGGAACTTCTTTTGTACCAACGCCTGAAATGTCTAACTGACGCCATTCTCCTTGCCAGCTTCTCAAGCCTCCAGATGTGTTAATCTGTGCCTGTATACTTTAAATTTTCAAGGCAATCTGGAAAGGGCTCAGTTTTACATATGCTTGGGATGTATATTTTCTGAAGAGCTGGCAGAAGATTCACAGTCTCAACAACATCCACTCACCAATCCAACCACCAGAACCAACTTGTTACCCACCAGCTAACACCTGTGAAGGTTCCTGACATCTCCAAAAATGGGGGAGATTGTGCCTCAAACAGCTACCAGTGCCAGAGTAATGTGGCTCTAAGACATTGTGTGTCCTTACTGGTGATATAGACATGCTAGATACCAGTACAGTTGCTGTACAGTGAAGTACTCTTGCTACTTGATCCAGTGGAGCAGAATTCCCAGAGTCAAAGACAGTCAAATCATCCGGAGCTGAGGGAGGCATCATAGACAGAGATAAGAGAAGCTAAGTCTGATACTTCGCATGATGTTGTTTTCCTCACAGCTCCTTGGTTCCAATGATGACATATAGTCACCTCCAGGACCGGCTGTCTGCCTAGTTTCCTTAGGATCTAGACATTAGTGCTGAGATTCTTTCACTGATAGCTGGAATTCACTTCAATTGTTTTTGTACAGATATTATACTAAATACATGCATTCATTTTAATGGCTGACTTAGGTTTCTCTATGTCACCTTCTTAAGTGTTTAGCAGTTGTATGTGTATGTATCTTCATTATATGTGTTAACATGGTTATGATAATGAACTATCATAACCTGGGGGCTTTCTTTAGTAAGTAGTGGGGGTGTCCAACCAAGTGTGCCTAGAAATATATATATATATATATATTGACATATTTTGTAGTGCCAATACTTGAGTTGCCCTACTCCAGAGATAAGTTGATCGTATATTGGCCACGGGGAATCCCTTAGACCAATACGAGCCAAACGACTCAACAAAATTATCTCTGAGTGCTGCTGGTTCTGAAGGAGAAATCCTTACATTAGGCACGCGACAGGAGTGATATGTGACACCTTCCCTTGAGTGTTGAGCATCGGCCAGATCCCCTGATAACTCCTTGCAGCTCCATTCTCCTCAGACTGTAGTGATCTATTTGCTCTTGCACACTGTTCACTTGCTCTCAGAGGGCCATCACATATTGCTTGTCATTCAACAATTCACCACCAAGTGGTGCAGAACCAGCCAGTCTATCTTCAAACCCGCACACTCATTACATAAGTGGATATTCCCACGTGGGTTGGCGACAACTGAGGTGCTCACCAGGATAAAAATCTGACAACTATCTCAGGGGGTGCAATCATGCTAGCCAGGTGTAAACATCGGTGGATTGCATAACCTGCGATCATGGTAGTCAATGAGTTAGGGAATAAAAAAAATATTATTATTAACATACAATTTCCGGCTATCCTCCGAATAACGGGCACAAAAGATGGCGGCCGCAAAAACATCCTAACACAGCCTCAGTCACGTGTCATTTGCACACTTGCGGTCATGAGCACATCCTAGAAAAACTAGGATTACGTGTCATTTGGCTAGGACTCACGAGCAAAGCTGCAGGAGATGCGGAACCTGCTGCTAGTGTGTCCTAGCCATCTAGTTTAGCCCCAAACCACACTGCGTGAGCGGCGTGGGGGACTCTTGGCGGTGGCGGTAGTTGCCGGAATACCGCAAATTAAGTCGCCGGAAGTGCGCAATTGACACGTGACTGAGGCTCTGTTAAAATGTTTGGCTCTCCTTTCAATACCGGACGAGGGCTGGACGGCTTAGTTCGGTTTAGTGGGAGTTCTCTCCCTTGGCCGCACTGGAAACAGTGAACGGAAAAGTCCACGAAACAAATGACATACTTACCTATCATCATACGGTTGCGTGTAGGGTTGCGTACGGTT
Source organism: Candidula unifasciata (assembly GCA_905116865.2). Taxonomy (NCBI): domain Eukaryota; kingdom Metazoa; phylum Mollusca; class Gastropoda; order Stylommatophora; family Geomitridae; genus Candidula; species Candidula unifasciata. The sequence continues at coordinate 3,186 of CAJHNH020006534.1, read as the reverse complement.
GCGTTTAGGGTTGTGTAGTCATCAAACGGTTGCGTGGTCATCATACGGTTGCGTGAAGGGTTGCGTAGTCATCATACGGTTGCGTGAAAGGTTGCGTAGTCATCATACTGTTAGGGGTAGGGTTAGATGTGAAAATTTTGACGTTGGAGTTCCAAATACTGGCCGCCAATCTGATGCTTGTGGGAGTGGCGCCACTGAAATTCTGCCAAATATGACGCCAATAGCGCGCAGCTGGTGCCCAATCGTTGGCGAATTGTCTGTTTGACTAGCATCCACAGGCCTTCGATTGTTTGTGTGTGTATGTGACTGTGCGCGACGTCGACGAAGTTGGTCTGGTGGACTACTACCTCGTGCAGATAGACGCCATGCCTTAAGTTTGCGACGTTGCTGTAGCCTCGCCAAGCGTCAATTTTCACATCTAACCCTACCCCTAAACCTATCCCTAACCCTAACCCAAACCCTACGCAACCCTACACGCAACCGTATGATGATAGGTAACCCTACACGCAACCGTATGATGACTACGCAACCCTTCACGCAACCGTATGATGACTACGCAACCCTACACGCAACCCTACACGCAACCATATGATGATAGCTAAGTATGTCATTTGATTCGTGGACTTTTCCGCTCACTGTTTCCAGTGTGGCCAGGGGAGAGAACTCCCACTAAACCGAACTAAGCCGTCCAGCCCTCGTCCGGTATTGAAAGGAGAGCGGAAAAAGTCACGAAACAAATGACATACTTACCTATCATCATCCGGGTGCGTGTAGGGTTGCGTAGGGTGTCTATCATTGTCCTACGGTTGCGTGTAGGGCTGCTTATTGTGTGTAGGGTTGGTTGTTTGCGTAAGATAGATGAGGGGTAGGGTTTAGGGGTTAGGGTTTGTGGGAGTGGCGCCACTGAAACTCTGCCAAATATGACGCTGTAGTTACCTTTAATCGCGCACAGTCGTATGCACGCGCAAACAGTCGACGGACGGTGGATGCTACTGACACGGACAATTCGCCAGCGACTGGGCACCAGCCGCCCGCTATTGGCGTCATATTTGACAGAGTTTCAGTGGCGCCACTCCCACAAACGTCAGATTGTCGGCCACTATTTCGACCTCCTACGTGAAAATTGTCAAATCGAACCATACCCATAAACCCTAACTCTAAACCCTAACCCATAAACCAACCTACACGCAATAAGCAGCCCTACACGCACCCGTAGGACGATGATAGACACCCTACGCAACCCTACACGCAACCGGATGATGATAGGTAAGTATGCCATTTGATTCGTGACTTTTTCCGCGACTTGTTTTGAGTTGTTTTGAGTGCGGCCACGGGACTTAACTCCCACTAAGCCCCGCTAAGCCGGCCGAAGCAGAAAAGGTTACCGGCTAAATTTGACAGTAGAGCCAAAAATTGCATTACCACCCCTAGGGCCTCTGATACTGCCCCCCCCCCCTCCCCCGGGACTCAAAGAGTTAAGAAGGTTAAAGAAGTAATCCGCTTGGTTTATAACAAATCATAATTCATATTGTTCAACCTCTACTCTACATGATAAGTTATTACCGGTGCTCACATAGAAGACTGGAATTTAGTTTTAAATAATTTTTAGTAATATAATAATCACACTGATAATAACACTAACACTACTAGTACTAACAGTAACAGATAAACAAAAATAACAGTCACTAACCTGTCTATTCAATAGTCGTATTCTAAGGGCAATAAATAAAATACAAATAATTTAAATTAAATTGGACAGACCTTTATGCAGACTTCTTGATCAGTTTTTTTATTTGATAAAACATAATTAATACTGTCTGTTGAATAGCGAATTTTATTTAGGCTAAATTTGTAATCCAATCTTTCTGCGAAGATTTTAACTAATCCAGTTAACCGTGCCATATTTGTAGTTACAGTCAATGTGAAAAAGAGCACTCCAGAAAATCTATATTTTCAATATAGTTGTCTCCCCACTTTTCGTAGAAACCGCTAAAATATGGCCCGCTCTTTGCATACTGCTCCACCCAGTATTGCCACTTTAGATGTTTTACATCCAGATTTATACGTTTTTCTAGATGCTTTTCAATTGGAGTTAGATATTTTATAGATTTTTTTTTCTTTCGTTGTCAGTTTAATAATCTATCTATCTATTGTCTTCTTCACTTTTACCGGGTTGCAGCCCAGTGTCGTGGTTTAAAATATTTGTTTTGTGCCTCTCGTGTGATTTGAGTGACAGTTTTCTGGATCTTCTGGCTACTCCATCTATCCATTTTTTCCTGGGTATTCCCCTGACCTTTCTTCCCGTTGTTCTACTGTAAAAGGCCTTATAGGCAATCTGATTCGGTTGCATTCTTACTAAATGGCCAAACCACTTCATTCTCCGTCTTTCAATATGTTTCAAGCATTCTCTTGTTCCAACTTTGTCTCTAATGCTGACGTTTGTGACTCTGTCTCTTCGTATATTGTTGGTGACTTTTCGGAGACATCGCATTTCACACGTAGTTATTTTTTGCATATGTGATTTGTTCATTGTCCACGTTTGGCACTGATAACATAACGTAGGGATAAAACTGCTGTTGATCATCCGTTGTTTGGCTGGTAACGAGATTTTTGGATGACGAAGAAGTGGGGCCAGTTGGTAGTTGACTGCATTGGCTTTTTGAACTCTATCCTGTATCTCTTTATCGAGTTTTCCATCTTCTGTAAATATGCATCCTAAGTACTTGAATTCCTGAACTTATTCTAATTGTATGTCATTGATCTTTATGTTTACATTACTGTGTTTCTTTCCTATGGTCATTACTTCAGTTTTTGGGGTGTTTATTTTCATGTCAAATTGTGTACAGTTAGTGAGTAATGAATCAACATGTTGTTGTAGTTTTTGTTCTTCTTCTTGTAACAAACATTGGTCATCTGCAAAGAGTAGTTCATTTACAATATCTGTGTTTTGGTTTGACTCCTGTGCAATTTTATCCATATATGTGATGAAGAGTAGGTGTGATAGGACACATCCTTGTCGTACTCCTGATGAAATGAGGAACCAGTCTGTCATACCTTCCGTTGTTATTACGGCGCTCTCTGGCTATTTTGATAGAGAGCCATTATGTTTCCCAATAATTGACCCGGTACACCATATTCTTCAAGAATATTCCATAGTTTATTTCTGTTAACCCTGTCAAAAGCAGT
>CAJHNH020006533.1:5000-11869 GCA_905116865.2 Candidula unifasciata | reverse complement strand
TGTCGCCTTAAGGTGGCTGAAATATTAATTCTGATTTAATTTCTCTCCTCAGAACATCAAGAGCATTGTTTCATGGACAGACTTCTATGGCCAGACGTTGTAGGATTTAGATATGGTGAGGCTGCAGGCCACTTACTAGTGGACCACCAAACCGTGAGAGGTAGCCCGGTGGGATTTGGGTCAAATTGTCTGCATCGAAAATTGTTAGACTTCCTCTAGCGGCTGGACTATATGATGTAGACCAACAGTGACTTCTAAAATAAAAAGCAACCATCATATCTTCTTCTACTTATCCCTAACAAGCATGTCGTAAAAGGCGACTTGTTAGGTGCATTTCCTTCGAAGTCGAAGTGTGCTGTTTAAGTGTGCTGTTTAAGAGATGAGGAACCAACAATATGCATGCACATAAGCCAGATTTGTAACATAAATGTCCACAGAAAAACGCAAGTTCAAGTTCTGAAATGAGACTAAGGTCCATATGCGGACGAACAACCATAACTTTCCGCCAGAGTTTCCGGCGATGAAGTAGAAGAAAAAAAGACTTTTTCTCATAGTCTATGTCGCTTGGAGATGGTAGCCATGTCTATCCACACATTCCCGTCTACGCTCAATCAGGTCTGACACATTTAACCTTCCATGCCATTATGTCAAACTGCCCAGCATCTTCTCTCTCCTTCTCCCTCTACCTCTTTCTCCTGTCCCCCCGTCACAGTTACCCGCACTTCAGCTTTCTCCTTCTCATGACCTGATCACAGAATGTAGGCTGTCTCCTTCTGATGTTGGCAATCAGTTCTCTTAGTGGGGCAGTTTCTTCATTGCTCCTTTTTTTTAAATCTTTTTTTCCCTTTCTCCAGGATGTTCTCATTATTCATCTATAAAACTATATCTTCGCCGCATCCACTTAATGGTTTACTAATAGGCCAACCGAGTTAAAATAACACTGGCGCTAGCATTGAAAGAGGTAAAGTTACGTCTACAATAATTCAAGGACTTATGTATGCAAACCTTTAGTTGTTTAGCAATGATAGACATGGTCAAGATCGTAGGTAAATATTACGAAAATCTCCCCCAATGTGTGTTAGCTCTGCCCATTTACGCACTAGATCATTTTTCATTCACAGTGTCTTAGGCTGGTCAACTTTTTTGAAGGTTACGGGGGTGTCACGTTGTACTATTTATTTTTTCGAAAAGCTTTCTGCGTCGTCTTCCATTTAAGTTTTCACTTCGAGAAAGATAATGCATGTGACATAGGTTGCAGCATTCCCGCAGGGGGGTTAGTGTTAGGGCCGTCCTGCATGTTTCTGAACCGTTAAAAGCGCTGATATGCTGAAATATACAATATGCGATATCAACGGTATCACAAAACACCCCGTAACATTTGTAAAGTTGATGCGCCTGAACAAGATCAATCAAAAGTAACCTAGTGTGAAAATAAGCGGAGCTAACACACATTGGGGAGATTTCCGTAAGGTTTACCATGCCATACGGTAGATTTTCTCAGTAATATGCAAGTCTTCGAAATTCTGCCCCTTATGTGTTTTTCCCCCTTTAAAATAACCTGCTGCTTATGAAGCCCCCTACGGTGCCGCCTTATGCGACTGCTACTTTGTCTCATTGCACGACACGGCCCTTTGCACAGTGATGGTCAGCGAATACATACATATTCACGGCAAGTTGTAAAAACATGCGACCACACCTCTACACCACCCCCCCCCCCCCAAAAAAAAAAATAAACGTGTGATTAACTTTTTAATTACAACGCACCATGCGTGACTGGATGTTAAAGTATCTAAGCCACCCTGAAAACATCTTCTTCTTCTTCGTTCTCCTCCTCTTGTGTTTATTCGAAGAATTCTATTACGTTGTGTCCTGTGAAATTTCGCTTTTCGGCCGATGCATCCCACTTCTGCAGGCATTAGGGTTAGCCTTACCAGGCATTTTCTTTTTGTTGAGATATCCTAACTTTAGTCAGGGCAGCACAATCATCTCCTAGATTTAGTCCCATTTAGTCCCTGAGGATATAGCATACCTATATTTTTGTTGTCATTAAAGTCGCAAGCGGGCATCAGCAGTGATCTTCTGGGACTTGCAGAGTCAAAGACTGTACTTCAAGAAACATTGGTGGGTAGTCGAAGGAGAGGAGTGCAAAGAAAAACAAACCTAGAATAACATCAAGAAATGGACAGGAATTAATCGTCAAGCGGAATATATAAAAAGATGGCGGGTTTTGTGTACTAGCGCTTTCATCAATACAACTTCTTCGTGTCACCACAGAAACTCAAACAGGGGCGCCTTAGCACCTTGCGCCCCACCCCCCTTTCCTCCCGTCTACAAGAATTTAGAGAGGCTAACCCCACCACCCTCACTCCCAGTGTTAAAAATTGGTGGGGGTAATCTCAAACAATCCTCGCCCAAATGTCATTTAGTTTTTTTAACTATTGATTGTTGTACATTTCATATTTAAAATATATGTTTATGTTTAACTGTCCTTGAGCAGGTACATTGTTATCATTTTTATTATTATTACTATTATGTACGTAAACAAGGGCACCCCCTCCCCCGGAACCCACAGAAAATGTGTAAGTGAGTTCAAGCCACATTCCTTGTCTTGCCACCCCGCCAAATTTGTGTTTGTTTCGGCGCTGTGGCTGCGACTTTTAAGCAGTAAGAAAAGTACAGTTGGTTCATGGCCGTTTCTAGGAACCCAGGGTTGCTATATTGGCATTTTTTATGCCAGATTCCACAAATCTGGCATATTTGAAATTGAACTGGCATAAGATAATGAACTGGCATATTCTGGCATATTTGGATGTTTCCTGGCATTTCTTATCAAGATGTGCTCAGATTTTCTTCATGGTTCCTCTGTTATAAACACGCAGACTTACTAAAAGCAATGTAGACCTACAGTTAAAATCTTTATTTCAGTTTGACTTTGTTGTGATGTCCTGGTACGGACTAACGGAGATTCGCGTCATTTCTTATTGTTTTGTTGTCTTCCTAAACGGACCGTGACTGCTATAAACCTCTGTAATTTATGTTAATTTACTAGAATAAATGGTGAATTAGCACATACAACGTTTGACACAAAATATAAAGTAAGATTGTTAAAGGAAATGCTGTTATACCATAATAATTATTTGTACTTTGTGTTTGCGACACCGATTGTACAAGAATTTGAAAGACTGAACAGTCTTTTTCAACAACAAAAAAGCTGATCCTCATGAACTACACCAAGAATTGTCCATGCACTAGAAAAGTCTTAAGATTAGACTGTATGACGTCAATGAGCAGAAAAAAAAATTCATTATGTTGGCTTTGGTATTAAATTCATAACGGAATGTAAAGCGTTCCTACAGAAGAAAAACGGGACTGAAGCTCAGATAGAAAGAAACAATGTTAAAGAAAGATGCATGTCTGTGCTAGAGGAAGCTCTCAATCAAATTACGTGTAGACTTCCCACCGAGAATATATTTCAAAATCTGTCAAAATTGAGCCCTTTGGCAGTTTTAAATTAAATATCAAGGACAGAGTTTTCAGAGCTACCATTTTTACACTAGGCAGAAAACAACATCAGTATTATAGAAGAACAGCACAGAAAACTGATTGTTGTCAACTGGAAAGAAGAAGCTGCATTTAAGAAGGATGGACTACCTACAAACAGGGAAGATTTTTGGATAGGCGTACATCGACACCAGGCATTTAAAGAGTGGGCCACTTTCGCCCTTACTTGCCTAATAATGCCCGTTAGCAATGCTGTAGTTGAGAGAATATTCTCTCTTATTACTTCGACTAAATCAAAAGCAAGAAACAAAATACAACTTGATTTTCTTGATGCAGTTGTCAGAATTAGAGCAGAACTAATGATATCAAAGAAATGTTGCAGACTTCATGCCATCAAAAAAAATGCTTAAAGATTTTACATCCGAAAAGGTTTATGCTGCATCTTCCACTGGTTCCAGTGAGGATGACAGTGAAGAATTCAATCTAGAACTTTTGATGTGAAGTGAGTTCAATGTTACACTTTATTTGGCAATTTTCTGGCATATTTTGGGTAATGGTTTGGCATAAAATTACGTTTATTTATCTGGCAACCCTTTTAAGGAACCCTAGAGACGGTCAGTTAGGTGAAATCGTGATTACCGGCAGAGCTGCTTCATAGTCTGAAGCCAGATGTCCGTTCAGCACCGGATAAAGTCGACAGGAAATGTGTCGAAACGTGCGGCTTTTATCTCAGTAGGATATCATCATTGTCACGTGGAGCCACTTTGTTATAGCATCTAAACGCTCGACTGTGGATCCGAATGTCTGAGTTCAAATCGGCAGAGAGTCAGATTATTTTAAGGCCTTTTTTTTTCAGCGTTTACCGACTGAAACTTCTGGTAGAAAGTTCTGGTTGTTCGCCCACCTGTAGAATTTGTCAATAATCCTAATGTTTCGTGCACATACTGGTACTTTTTAGCTTTTTCACCCATCTCGTCGACTGCGAGATTTTGTGGAGAATTACTAGGTAGTTCCCCGAAAGGTCCTATAGTATGGGGAGTAGGGGGGGGGAAGGATAGGGTTAGTTTCTTTTTCTATCATTGTTCGCTTGAAATAGATTATCTATGTATGCAATGTCACCTCTAGACTAAACTATACTGTATGCTGTCTTCTTATTCTGCCTTTCTATCCCCCTCACCAATGGAGCATAGGCCCTCGACCAACTCACGCCAAGTCGTTCTATCCTTCGCCATTGCATGGAGCTCTCCCCATGTCCTCCCCATCTTTCTAACTTCATTCTCCAGCTCTCTTCTCTGTGTGTTTTTTGGCCTTCCTTTATTCCTATGCCCCTGTGGGTTCCAGTGCAAAGACATTCTGGTTATGCTGTTCACCTGTTTTCTCAATGTGTGTCCAATCCAGCGCCAGCGTCTTTTCCAAACCTCTAGTTCCACTGGAGCCTGTTTAGTCCAAATTCTACATTAGTTATTCTATCATACTGTATGCTGTAATTCACTTAAAGTTTTAGGTGTGAACAACGCATCAACATCATGGCACAGGGGTTGTAACCCATAAGAGCTCCGTATTGTTTCTAACTCTAGTCCAAAGAATATCAGCACAGTGCACAGGCTCTGTAGCACCGGCGACGATCCTGAAATACTCTGGGTATAATTTAAATTCCAAATTTTTCCCGGGCGGTGCCGTTAGGTGTCTCTTTTTTTTATTTCCAAAGCCAATAGATTTGTTTACGTGCGCAACAATATACACATATGTCCGATATCGCTACACAGAGACCAGGGGAAATTACTAGATGCTCACGTCCATGTTAAAAACTCCCAAATCTTACCCCGGAATGAACCCGGAACCTCTAGCACTTGAGGCGGACACCATGCTTCGAAACCACGCAGCTCCCTTGAATTCAGTCAGCGACCTGTAAAGTCTGGTGTTTCTCTGGGGCAGACGTTAGCCAGTGCGATGCGAATTGGGGATATTTTTAGGCAGGCCCTGGAAAGGAGCGACAGCCTCGTTGTCTGCAAGCTCGTCGGTTAGGGTCAGGGTTAGGGTTGCGTTTAGTTATGGGGTTGGGGTTAGGGTTAGGGTTGAGGTTAGGGTTGAGGTTAGGGTTGAGGTTAGGGTTGGGGTTAGGTTTAGGGTTGAGGTTAGGGTTGAGGTTAGGGTTGAGGTTAGGGTTGGGGTTAGGGTTGGGGTTAGGGTTGGGGTTAGGGTTAGGGTTGAGGTTAGGGTTGAGGTTAGGATTGAGGTTAGGGTTGAGGTTAGGGTTGAGGTTAGGATTGAGGTTAGGGTTGAGGTTAGGGTTGAGGTTGAGGTTAGGGTTGAGGTTAGGGTTGAGGTTAGGGTTGAGGTTAGGGTTGAGGTTAGGGTTGAGGTTAGGGTTGAGGTTAGGGTTGAGGTTAGGGTTGAGGTTAGGGTTGGGGTTAGGGTTAGGGTTAGGGTTGAGGTTAGGGTTGAGGTTAGGGTTGAGGTTAGGGTTGAGGTTAGGGTTGGGGTTAGGGTTGGGGTTAGGGTTGAGGTTAGGGTTGAGGTTAGGGTTGAGGGGGTTAGGGTTTAGGGTTGAGGTTCGGGTTGGGGTTGAGGTTAGGGTGAGTTTAGGATGAGTTTAGGGTTGAGGTTAGGGTTGGGGTTGAGGTTAGGGTTGAGGTTAGGGTTGAGGTTAGGGTTGAGGTTAGGGTTGAGGTTAGGGTTAGGGTTAGGGTTGAGGTTAGGGTTGAGGTTAGGGTTGAGGTTAGGGTTGAGGTTAGGGTTGAGGTTAGGGTTGAGGTTAGGGTTGAGGTTAGGGTTGAGGTTAGGGTTGGGGTTAGGGTTAGGGTCAGGGTTGAGGTTAGGGTTGAGGTTAGGGTTGAGGTTAGGGTTGAGGTTAGGGTTGAGGTTAGGGTTGGGGTTAGTGTTGGGGTTAGGGTTGAGGTTAGGGTTGAGGTTAGGGTTAGAGTTGAGGTTAGGGTTGGGGTTGAGGTTAGGGTTGAGGTTAGGATTGAGGTTAGGGTTGAGGTTAGGGTTGGGGTTGAGGTTAGGGTTGAGGTTAGGGTTGAGGTTAGGGTTGAGGTTAGGGTTGAGGTTAGGGTTGGGGTTAGGGTTAGGGTTGAGGTTAGGGTTGGGGTTGGGGTTAGGGTTGAGGTTAGGGTTGGGGTTGAGGTTAGGGTTGAGGTTAGGGTTGGGGTTGGGGTTAGGGTTAGGGTTGGGGTTGAGGTTAGGGTTGGGGTTGAGGTTAGGGTTGAGGTTAGGGTTGGGGTTGGGGTTAGGGTTGAGGTTAGGGTTAGGGTTGGGGTTGGGGTTAGGGTTGAGGTTAGGGTTGAGGTTAGGGTTGGGGTTAGGGTTGGGGTTAGGGTTGAAGATGCAGGAATGCTGAAAGGTGACGGAAATTCACGGCAAAGGCG
>CAJHNH020006532.1:0-11872 GCA_905116865.2 Candidula unifasciata | reverse complement strand
ATTTTACACATGAATAGACACGCTAGATCGGTAAAAAACTGAATGTCTGATTTGGCTTTTTTGGTCAATGGGGGAAAAATTGAGAAAAACAAAAAAAATTCCACTGACTTTTTTTTCCAAATTTACCTTTTTGCGTTTGGCCCAAAAATCATTTTTTAAAAAAGTTCCAATTTAGTCTCATCTATATTTCACACTTGACGAGATACTCTAGATGAAAAAATTGACACTTTGGAGCTCTAGGTGCAGAAAAATAGATAATAAAAATGAAAACAAATTTTACGAAAAATGTTCCTAAAACTTGTTGTGCCCTCCACTAAACGTGACCCAGCAATTTTTTTAAACACATAAAAGACAGCTGATGCCGAGTATTAAACGGGATGTCTGTTTGGGTGACATTTTTCCAGAATTTAAGCCTTTCGCGTTTGGCCAAAATCATATTTGCAAAAAAGTTGCCAATTTAGTCTCAGTCTATCATTTCACACTTGACGAGATACTCTAGATGATAAATTGGACACTTTGGAGCTCATAGTGACAGAAAAATAGATAAGATAAAAGTGAAAAAACAAATTTTACGAAGAAATGTTCCTAACAACTTGTTTGTGTCCTACCACTAAACAGTGAGTCCCAGACAATATTTTTACACATGAATAGACACGCTAGAGGCAGAGTAGTTAAACTGGATGTCTGATTTGGCATTTTTGTACAATCTGGGGGCAACAATTGAGATAACATAAAAATGACCACAAGTGACATTTTTGCAGAATTTATGCCTTACGCGTTTGGCCAAAATAATATTTGCAAAAAAAGTTGCCAATTTAGTCTCAGTCTATCATTTCACACTTGACGAGATACTCTAGATGATAAATTGGACACTTTGGAGCTCGTTGGTGACAGAAAAATAGATAAGATAAAAGTGAAAAACAAATTTTACGAAGAATTGTTCCTAACAACTTGTTTGTGTCCTACCACTAAACAGTGAGTCCCAGACAATTATTTTACACATGAATAGACACGCTAGATGCAGAGTAGTTAAACTGAATGTCTGATTTGGCATTTTTGTACAATCTGGGGCAACAATTGAGATAACATAAAAATGACCACAAGTGACAATTTTGCAGAATTTATGCCTTTCGCGTTTGGCCAAAATCATATTTTCCAAAAAAGTTGCCAATTTAGTCTCAGTCTATCATTTCACACTTGACGAGATACTCTAGATGAGAAATTGGACACTTTGGAGCTCGTTGGTGACAGAAAAATAGATAAGATAAAAGTGAAAAAAAAAATTTTACGAAGAAATGTTCCTAACAACTTGTTTGTGTCCTACCACTAAACAGTGAGTCCCAGACAATTATTTTACACATGAATAGACACGCTAGATGCAGAGTAGTTAAACTGAATGTCTGATTTGGCATTTTGGTACAATCTGGGGGCAACAATTGAGATAACATAAAAATGACCACAAGTGACAATTTTGCAGAATTTATGCCTTTCGCGTTTGGCCAAAATCATATATTTGCAAAAAAGTTGCCAATTTAGTCTCAGTCTATCATTTCACACTTGACGAGATATTCTAGACGAGAAATGAGACACTTTGCGAGTCTAGGTGACAGAAAAATAGATAAGTTAAAAGTGAAAAACAAATTTTACGAAGAAAATGTTCTAAAGGAACTGTTTGTGTCTATAGCTAAAACCGTGAGCCCCGCACAATTATTTTTACAATGAAGAGACACCGTAGATGACAGCTTAGGGGGTTTGGTAAATAGAATGTCTGATTATGCATTTTTGTACAAATCTTGGGGCAACAATTGAGATAACATAAAAAATCGACCACAAGTGGACCAATGTTGGCAGCAGTTTTATGTTCATAAGGCGTTTGGCCAAAAATAATATTGCCAAAAAATTTGCCACGTTATGTCTCAGTCTATCAGTTCACACTTGACGAGATACTCTAGATGATAATTTGGACACTTTGGAGCTCGTTGGTGACAGAAAAAATGATAAGATAAAAGTGAACAAAAATTTTTACAAAGAATTATTCCTAACAACTTGTTTGTGGTCCTCCCACTACATACAGTGAGTCCCAGACAATTAGTATACACATGAATAGCACGCTTTGACGCAGAGTATGTAAACTGAATGTCTTTATTTGGCATTTTGAACACTCTGGGGGCAAACAATTGAGGATGTACATGAAACATGACCAAAATTGGAACATTTTTCCAGAATTTATGCCTTACGCGTTTTGGCCAAATAACAATTTTTTTAAAGTTGCCAATTTAGTCCTCAGTATATTCATTTCACAACTTGGACGAGATACTCTAGCATGAGAAATTCGGACACTTGTGGAGATCATAAGTGACAGAAAAATAGATAAGATAAAAGTGAAACACAAATTTTACGAAGAAATGTGCCTAACAAACTAGGTTGTGTCCTACCACTAAACAGTGAGTCCTCAGACAATTACTATCTTACACATGAATATACGTGCTAGATGTGCAGAGTAGTTAACCTGGATGTCTGATTTGGCATTTTTGTACACTTTTGGGGCAAACAATTAAGATTACCTTAAAAATGGCCACGCGGAGTGACAATTTTGCCAAAATCATGCCTTACGCGTTTGGATAAAATCATATTTTTTAAAAAAGTTGCCCATTTAGTATCAGTCTATCATTTCACACTTGACGAGATACTCGAGATTATAATTTGGACACTTGGAGCTCGTAGGTGACAGGAGAATACATTAAGATAAAAGTGAAATACACAAATTTTAAGAAGAATCGTTCCTAACAACTTGTTTTTTGTCCTTCCACTAAACATTGAGTTCTCAGACAGATTATTCTACACCTGAATAGACACGCTAATGTGCAGAGTAGGTAAACCGAATGTCTGATTTGTCATTTTTGGACAATCTGGGTTCAACAATTGAGATAAAACATAGCAAATGACCACAATTGGACAATTTTTGGCAGACTTTACGCCATACGGCCTTTGGCCAAAATAATATTTGCAAAAAAGGTGGCAATTTACGTCTCAGTCTATCAATCTCCACACTTTCCGAGGATACGCTAGATGATTACCAAATTGGAAAGCTTGGCGCTCGTTGGTGACAGAAAAATGGATAAGATAAAAGTGAAAAACAAATTTTACGAAAGAATTGTTCCTAACAACTTGTGTGTGTCTCTACAACTTAACAGTTAGACGCAGACATTGATTATACCATGAATAGACACGATAGATGCAGAGTAATTAAACTGGAATGTTTGATTTGGCATTTTAGTACAATATAGGGCAACAAGCTGAGATAACATAAAAAATGGCCAACAAAGTGACAATTTTGCAGAATTTATGCCTTACGCGTGTGGCGAAAATCATATTTTGCAATCAAGTTGCCAATTTAGTCTTCGAGTCTATCATTTTCAAACTTGACGAGATACTCTAGATGAGAAATGGGATACTTAGAGCTCATAGTTGACCAGAAAAATAGATAAATAAAAGTGCAAAACAAAAGTTTACGAAGAAATGTTTCCTAAAAGGACTGTTTGTGTTCCTATAGCTAAACAAGTGAGTCCCAGATAAGTATTTTACACATGAATAGGACACGCTAGATTCAGTGTAGTTAAACTGGATGTCTGATTATGCATTATTGCACAATCTTGGAGGCCAAAAATTGAGATAACATAAGAATGACCACAAGTGACAATTTTTGCTGAATTTATGTCCAACCCCGCGTTTGGCAAAAATTATCTTGGCTAAAAAAGTTACCAATTTAGTCTCAGTCTAATCATTTCACGCCGTTTGACGAGATAATCTAGATGAGAAAGTGGACCTTTTAGAGCTCATAGGTGACAGGAACTGGGATAAGATAAAAGTGAAAAAAACAAATTTTACACGAAGAATTGTCCTTAAACACTGTTTTGTGTCCTACCCCTAACCAGTGAGTCTCAGAATATTATTTTAACCGATGAATAGACCAAGACAATTGATGCAGATTTAGGTAAACCTGAATGTCTGATTTGTGCATTTTGGTACAATCTGGGGGCAACAATTGAGATAGACATCAAAATGACTCCAAGTGACAATTTTGCCAGAATTTATGGCCTTACGCGTTTGGTCGACATAATAATTTTCTAAAAAAGCTGCCATTGTAGTCTCATTCTATCATTTCACACTTGGGACGAGATACTCTAGATGAGAAATTAGACACTTTGGAGATCATATGAGTGACAGAAAAAATGGATAAGACAAAAGTGAAAAACAAATTTTTACAAGGAATTGTTACTAACAACTTGTTTGTGTTCCTACCACTAAACAGTGAGTCCCAGACAATTATTTTATACAGGAATAGACACGCTAGATGCAGAGTATGTAAAAATGCGATGTCTTATTTTGGCATTTTGGAACCAATCTGGGGGGCACAATTGAGATAAACATAAAAATGACCAAAAGTGCCATTTTGCCCGAAATCTTATGCACCTTTCGCGTTTGGCCTAAAATAATATTTTCCTAAAAAGTTGCCAATTTAGTCTCAGTCTAAATTATTTCACACTGTGAACGAGATACTCTAGATGAGAAATTTGGACACTTTGGACCTCATAAGTGACAGAAACATAGATAAGATAAAATTTGAAACACAATTTTACGAAGGAATGTTCCTAACAACTCTTTGTGTCCCTATCACTAAACAGTGAGTCTCAGACAATTATTTTCCACATGACTAGACACGTTAGAAGCAGAGTAGTTAAACGGGATGTCGCTGATGTGGCAATTTTTTGTACAATCTGGGGGCAAACAATTAAGATAACATTAAAAATGCCGACAGGTGACAATTTGCAGAATTTATGCCTTACGCGTTTGGCCGAAATAATATTGTGGAAAAAAAAAAAAAAAGACAAAAAAGTTGTCAATTTAGTCTCAGTCTATCATTTCACACTTCGCGAGATACTCTAGATGAGAAATTGGACACTTTGGAGCTCATAGGTGACAGCAAATTGGATAAGATAAAAGTGAAAAACAAATTTTACCAAAGAATTGTTCCTAACAACTTGTTTGTGTCCTACCATTTAACATGAGTCCCAGACAATTGTTTTCACACATGAACTAGACCGGGCTAGATTACAAAGTATGTAAAACTAGATGTCTGATATGGCATTTTGTTACAATCTTTGGGGCAACATTTGAGATAACATAAAAATGACCACAAGTGACAAATTTTGGAGCTCGTTGGTGACAGAAAAATGGATAAGATAAAAGTGAAAAACAAATTTTACAAAGAATTGTTCCTAACAACTTGTTTGTGTCCTACCACTAAACAGTGAGTCCCAGACAATTATTTTACACATGAATAGACACGCTAGATGCAGAGTAGTTAAACTGGATGTCTGATTTGGCATTTTGGTACAATCTGGGGGCAACAATTGAGATAACATAAAAATGACCACAAGTGACAATTTTGCAGAATTTATGCCTTTCGCGTTTGGCCAAAATAATATTTGCAAAAAAGTTGCCAATTTAGTCTCAGTCTATCATTTCACACTTGACGAGATACTCTAGATGATAAATTGGACACTTTGGAGCTCGTTGGTGACAGAAAAATGGATAAGATAAAAGTGAAAAACAAATTTTACAAAGAATTGTTCCTAACAAACTTGTTTTTGTCCTACCACTAAACAGAGAGTCCCAGACAATTATTTTACACATAAATAGACACGCTAGATGCAGAGTATGTAAACTGGATGTCTGATTTGGCATTTTTGTACAATCTGGGGGCAAAAATTGAGATAACATAAAAATGACCACAAGTGACATTTTTGCAGAATTTATGCCTTACGCGTTTGGCCAAAATCATATTTTCCAAAAAAGTTGCCAATTTAGTCTCAGTCTATCATTTCACACTTGACGAGATACTCTAGATGATAAATTGGACACTTTGGAGCTCGTTGGTGACAGAAAAATAGATAAGATAAAAGTGAAAAACAAAAATTTTACGAAGAATTGTTCCTAACAACTTGTTTGTGTCCTACCACTAAACAGTGAGTCCCAGACAATTATTTTACACATGAATAGACACGCTAGATGCAGAGTAGTTAAACTGGATGTCTGATTTGGCATTTTTGTACAATCTGGGGGCAACAATTGAGATAACATAAAAATGACCACAAGTGACATTTTGCAGAATTTATGCCTTTCGCGTTTGGCCAAAATCATATTTGCAAAAAAGTTGCCAATTTAGTCTCAGTCTATCATTTCACACTTGACGAGATACTCTAGATGATAAATTGGACACTTTGGAGCTCATAGGTGACAGAAAAATAGATAAGATAAAAGTGAAAAACAAATTTTACAAAGAAATGTTCCTAACAACTTGTTTGTGTCCTACCACTAAACAGTGAGTCCCAGACAATTATTTTACACATGAATAGACACGCTAGATGCAGAGTAGTTAAACTGGATGTCTGATTTGGCATTTTTGTACAATATGGGGCAACAATTGAGATAACATAAAAATGACCACAAGTGACAATTTTCCAGAATTTATGCCTTTCGCGTTTGGCCAAAATCATATTTGCAAAAAGTTGCCAATTTAGTCTCAGTCTATCATTTCACACTTGACGAGATACTCTAGATGATAAATTGGACACTTTGGAGCTCATTGGTGACAGAAAAATAGATAAGATAAAAGTGAAAAACAAATTTTTACGAAGAATTGTTCCTAACAACTTGTTTGTGTCCTACCACTAAACAGTGAGTCCCAGACAATTATTTTACACATGAATAGACACGCTAGATGCAGAGTAGTTAAACTGGATGTCTGATTTGGCATTTTTGTACAATCTGGGGGCAACAATTGAGATAACATAAAAATGACCACAAGTGACAATTTTGCAGAATTTATGCCTTTCGCGTTTGGCCAAAATCATATTTGCAAAAAAAGTTGCCAATTTAGTCTCAGTCTATCATTTCACACTTGACGAGATACTCTAGATGATAAATTGGACACTTTGGAGCTCGTTGGTGACAGAAAAATGGATAAGATAAAAGTGAAAAACAAATTTTACAAAGAATTGTTCCTAACAACTTGTTTGTGTCCTACCACTAAACAGTGAGTCCCAGACAATTATTTTACACATGAATAGACACGCTAGATGCAGAGTAGTTAAACTGAATGTCTGATTTGGCATTTTTGTACAATCTGGGGGCAAACAATTGAGATAACATAAAAATGACCACAAGTGACAATTTTTCCAGAATTTATGCCTTACGCGTTTGGCCAAAATCATATTTTCCAAAAAGTTGCCAATTTAGTCTCAGTCTATCATTTCACACTTGACGAGATACTCTAGATGATAAATTGGACACTTTGGAGCTCGTTGGTGACAGAAAAATAGATAAGATAAAAGTGAAAAACAAATTTTACGAAGAAATGTTCCTAACAACTTGTTTGTGTCCTACCACTAAACAGTGAGTCCCAGACAATTATTTTACACATGAATAGACACGCTAGATGCAGAGTAGTTAAACTGGATGTCTGATTTGGCATTTTTGTACAATCTGGGGGCAACAATTGAGATAACATAAAAATGACCACAAGTGACAATTTTGCAGAATTTATGCCTTACGCGTTTGGCCAAAATCATATTTGCAAAAAAGTTGCCAATTTAGTCTCAGTCTATCATTTCACACTTGACGAGATACTCTAGATGATAAATTGGACACTTTGGAGCTCGTTGGTGACAGAAAAATGGATAAGATAAAAGTGAAAAACAAATTTTACGAAGAATTGTTCCTAACAACTTGTTTGTGTCCTACCACTAAACAGTGAGTCCCAGACAATTATTTTACACATGAATAGACACGCTAGATGCAGAGTAGTTAAACTGGATGTCTGATTTGGCATTTTTGTACAATCTGGGGGCAACAATTGAGATAACATAAAAATGACCACAAGTGACAATTTTGCAGAATTTATGCCTTACGCGTTTGGCCAAAATAATATTTTCCAAAAAAGTTGCCAATTTAGTCTCAGTCTATCATTTCACACTTGACGAGATACTCTAGATGATAAATTGGACACTTTGGAGCTCATAGGTGACAGAAAAATAGATAAGATAAAAGTGAAAAAACAAATTTTACGAAGAATTGTTCCTAACAACTTGTTTGTGTCCTACCACTAAACAGTGAGTCCCAGACAATTATTTTACACATGAATAGACACGCTAGATGCAGAGTAGTTAAACTGGATGTCTGATTTGGCATTTTGGTACAATCTGGGGGCAAACAATTGAGATAACATAAAAATGACCACAAGTGACAATTTTGCAGAATTTATGCCTTACGCGTTTGGCCAAAATCATATTTTCCAAAAAGTTGCCAATTTAGTCTCAGTCTATCATTTCACACTTGACGAGATACTCTAGATGATAAATTGGACACTTTGGAGCTCGTTGGTGACAGAAAAATAGATAAGATAAAAGTGAAAAACAAAATTTTACGAAGAAATGTTCTTAACAACTTGTTTGTGTCCTACCACTAAACAGTGAGTCCCAGACAATTATTTTACACATGAATAGACACGCTAGATGCAGAGTAGTTAAACTGGATGTCTGATTTGGCATTTTTGTACAATCTGGGGGCAACAATTGAGATAACATAAAAATGACCACAAGTGACAATTTTGCAGAATTTATGCCTTTCGCGTTTGGCCAAAATCATATTTTCCAAAAAGTTGCCAATTTAGTCTCAGTCTATCATTTCACACTTGACGAGATACTCTAGATGAGAAATTGGACACTTTGGAGCTCATAGGTGACAGAAAAATAGATAAGATAAAAGTGAAAAAACAAATTTTACGAAGAAATGTTCCTAACAACTTGTTTGTGTCCTACCACTAAACAGTGAGTCCCAGACAATTATTTTACACATGAATAGACACGCTAGATGCAGAGTAGTTAAACTGGATGTCTGATTTGGCATTTTTGTACAGTCTGGGGGCAACAATTGAGATAACATAAAAATGACCACAAGTGACAATTTTGCAGAATTTATGCCTTACGCGTTTGGCCAAAATCATATTTGCAAAAAAGTTTGCCAATTTAGTCTCAGTCTATCATTTCACACTTGACGAGATACTCTAGATGATAAATTGGACACTTTGGAGCTCGTTGGTGACAGAAAAATAGATAAGATAAAAGTGAAAAACAAATTTTACGAAGAAATGTTCCTAACAAATTGTTTGTGTCCTACCACTAAACAGTGAGTCCCAGACAATTATTTTACACATGAATAGACACGCTAGATGCAGAGTAGTTAAACTGGATGTCTGATTTGGCATTTTTGGACAATCTGGGGGCAACAATTGAGATAACATAAAAATGACCACAAGTGACAATTTTGCAGAATTTATGCCTTACGCGTTTGGCCAAAATAATATTTGCAAAAAAGTTGCCAATTTAGTCTCAGTCTATCATTTCACACTTGACGAGATACTCTAGATGATAAATTGGACACTTTGGAGCTCATTGGTGACAGAAAAATAGATAAGATAAAAGTGAAAAACAAATTTTACGAAGAATAGTTCCTAACAACTTGTTTGTGTCCTACCACTAAACAGTGAGTCCCAGACAATTATTTTACACATGAATAGACACGCTAGATGCAGAGTAGTTAAACTGATGTCTGATTTGGCATTTTTGTACAATCTGGGGGCAACAATTGAGATAACATAAAAATGACCACAAGTGACATTTTTGCAGAATTTTATGCCTTTCGCGTTTGGCCAAAATCATATTTTCCAAAAAAGTTGCCAATTTAGTCTCAGTCTATCATTTCACACTTGACGAGATACTCTAGATGATAAATTGGACACTTTGGAGCTCGTAGGTGACAGAAAAAATAGATAAGATAAAAGTGAAAAAACAAATTTTACGAAGAAATGTTCCTAACAACTTGTTTGTGTCCTACCACTAAACAGTGAGTCCCAGACAATTATTTTACACATGAATAGACACGCTAGATGCAGAGTAGTTAAACTGGAATGTCTGATTTGGCATTTTGGTACAATCTGGGGGCAACAATTGAGATAACATAAAAATGACCACAAGTGACAATTTTGCAGAATTTATGCCTTACGCGTTTGGCCAAAATCATATTTTTGCAAAAAAGTTGCCAATTTAGTCTCAGTCTATCATTTCACACTTGACGAGATACTCTAGATGATAAATTGGACACTTTGGAGCTCGTTGGTGACAGAAAAATAGATAAGATAAAAGTGAAAAAACAAATTTTACGAAGAAATGTTCCTAACAACTTGTTTGTGTCCTACCACTAAACAGTGAGTCCCAGACAATTATTTTACACATGAATAGACACGCTAGATGCAGAGTAGTTAAACTGGATGTCTGATTTGGCATTTTTGTACAATCTGGGGGCAACAATTGAGATAACATAAAAATGACCACAAGTGACAATTTTGCAGAATTTATGCCTTACGCGTTTGGCCAAAATAATATTTGCAAAAAAGTTGCCAATTTAGTCTCATTCTATCATTTCACACTTGACGAGATACTCTAGATGATAAATTGGACACTTTGGAGCTCGTTGGTGACAGAAAAATAGATAAGATAAAAGTGAAAAACAAATTTTACGAAGAATTGTTCCTAACAGTACAATCTGGGGGCAACAATTGAGATAACATAAAAATGACCACAAGTGACAATTTTTTTTCAGAATTTATGCCTTACGCGTTTGGCCAAAATCATATTGCAAAAAAAGTTGCCAATTTAGTCTCAGTCTATCATTTCACACTTGACGAGATACTCTAGATGAGAAATTGGACACTTTGGAGCTCATAGGTGACAGAAAAATAGATAAGATAAAAGTGAAAAACAAATTTTACGAAGAATTGTTCCTAACAACTTGTTTGTGTCCCACCACTAAACAGTGAGTCCCAGGACAATTATTTTACACATGAATAGACACGCTAGATGCAGAGTAGTTAAACTGGATGTCTGATTTGGCATTTTTGTACAATCTGGGGGCAACAATTGAGATAACATAAAAATGACCACAAGTGACATTTTGCCAAAATTATATGCCTTACGCGTTTGGCCAAAAAGATATTTGCAAAAAAGTTGCCAATTTAGTCTCAGTCTATCATTTCACACTTGACGAGATACTCTAGATGATAAATTGGACACTTTGAGCCTCTCGTTTGTGACAGAAAAATAGATAAGATAAAAGTGAAAAACAAATTTTACGAAGAAATGTTCCTAACAACTTGTTTGCGTCCTACCACTAAACAGTGAGTCCCAGACAATTATTTTACACATGAATCGACACGCCTAGATGCAGAGTAGTAAACGGATGTCTGATTTGGCAATTATTTTAAAATAAATAACACGCTAGAGCAAGTAGGAAAACTGAATGTCTGTTTGGCTTTTGGAACAATCTGGGGGGCAACAATTGGAAAACTAAAAGACCTAAGGACAAGATTGCAAATTTTGCCTTTTGGGTTTTTGGCCCAAAAATCATATTTGCAAAACGTTGCCAATTTGTTCCAGTCTATCTTTTCCTTTTTCGAGATACTCTAATGAAAATTGGACCTTTGGACCCGTTAGTGACAAAAAAATGGATAAGATAAAAGTAAAAAAATATTTTACAAAAATTTTTCCTAAAACTTTTTTGTGCCTCCCATAAACAGTGATCCCAACAATTTTTACAAAATGACACGCTAGGCAGGTATTAAACTGAATGTCTGTTTTGGGCTTTTTTTGGTACAATGGGGGGGCAAAAATTGAAAACATAAAAAGACCACAAGTGACATTTTTCAAAATTTATGCCTTTTGCGTTTCCCAAATATTTTTGCAAAAAAGTTGCC
>CAJHNH020006531.1:0-11875 GCA_905116865.2 Candidula unifasciata | reverse complement strand
TTAAAGGGTCCAGACGCTGATGGGATCTGGTGGCGGGAAAATGCTCCAAACGTTTCAAAACTTACGCTAAAAGAAGTTTTGTTTTTCCCCCCTTTTGCCAAACGAATCAGAATTGCAGAAAGGTTTAAGCCAACGCTGATCGGATGGGTTTGGCCCGGGAAAATGCTCTAAAACGATTCAATTTGCACAAAAGATTTGTATTTTTCCAACTCTTGCTAACGTTTTAAAAAAATGAAAAAAACGGTTTGCCAAGCTGTCGGATGGGGTTTGGGGGCTGAAAAGTTTAAAAACGATTCAGATTTTCCTAAAAAATTTTTTTATTTTTTCCAAACTCTTGCTAAAAATGAATCAGATTTCCCAAACGGCTTAGCCAGACCTGATCGGTGCTTTTCGCCGGGGAATGCTCAAACGTTTCAGATTGAACATAAAAATTTTGTATTTTTCCCAACCCTTTGTCAACTGATAAATTTTCAAAAACGGCTTAGCCAACCTGATCGGACGGGTTTGGCCTGAAATGCTCCAAACGTTTGGGACTTACCTATAGAATTTTGTATTTCCCCACTTTGCTAAAAACTGAATCAAAAAATTTGCAGAAAGGGGTTAGCCAGACGCTGTGGGGATGCGGTTGGCCTGGAAATGCTCTAAACAAATCAGATTGCACATAAAAAGTTTTGTATTCTTCCAAAACTTTTGTAACTGATAAACTTGCAGAAAGGGCTTAGCCGACAGCTCTTGCTCAAACTGAATCAAAACTTGCAGAAACGGCTTAGCCAGACGCTGATCGGATGCTGGTTGGGCCTGGAAATGCTCGCAAACGATTCAGATCTGTCACTATAAGAAAGTTTTGTATTCTTCTCCAGCTCTTGCTCAAACTGAATCAGGACGCTGATCTGATGCTGGTTGGGCCTGGAAATGCTCCAAACGATTCAGATCTGTCACCATAAGAAGTTTTGTATTCTTCTCCAACTCTTGCTCAAACTGAATCAGAACTTGCAGAAACGGCTTAGCCAGACCTGATCGGATGCTGGTTGGCCCTGGAAATGCTCCAAACGATTCAGATCTGACACCATAAGAAGTTTTGTATTCTTCTCCAGCTCTTGCTCAAACTGAATCAGAACTTGCAGAAACGGCTTAGCCAGACGCTGATCGGATGCTGGTTGGGCCTGGAAATGCTCCAAACGATTCAGATCTGACACTATAAGAAGTTTTGTATTCTTCTCCAGCTCTTGCTCAAACTGAATCAGAACTTGCAGAAACGGCTTAGCCAGACGCTGATCGGATGCTGGTTGGGCCTGGAAATGCTTCAAACGATTCAGATCTGACACTATAAGAAGTTTTGTATTCTTCTCCAGCTCTTGCTCAAACTGAATCAGAACTTGCAGAAACGGCTTAGCCAGACGCTGATCGGATGCTGGTTGGGCCTGGAAATGCTCCAAACGATTCAGATCTGACACTATAAGAAGTTTTGTATTCTTCCCAAACTCTTGCTCAAACTGAATCAGAACTTGCAGAAACGGCTTAGCCAGACGCTGATCGGATGCTGGTTGGGCCTGGAAATGCTCCAAACGATTCAGATCTGACACCATAAGAAGTTTTGTATTCTTCTCCAGCTCTTGCTCAAACTGAATCAGAACTTGCAGAAACGGCTTAGCCAGACGCTGATCGGATGCTGGTTGGGCCTGGAAATGCTCCAAACGATTCAGATCTGACACTATAAGAAAAGTTTTGTATTCCTCCAGCTCTTGCTCAAACTGAATCAGAACTTGCAGAAACGGCTTAGCCAGACGCTGATCGGATGCTGGTTGGGCCTGGAAATGCTCCAAACGATTCAGATCTGACACTATAAGAAGTTTTGTTCTTCTCCAGCTCTTGCTCAAAACTGAATCAGAACTTGCAGAAACGGCTTAGCCAGACGCTGATCGGATGCTGGTTGGCCTGGAAATGCTCCAAACGATTCAGATCTGACACTATAAGAAGTTTTGTATTCTTCTCCCAGCTCTTGCTCAAACTGAATCAGAACTTGCAGAAACGGCTTAGCCAGACGCTGATCGGATGCTGGTTTGGGCCTGGAAATGCTCCAAACGATTCAGATCTGACACTATAAGAGAAGTTTTGTATTTCTTCTCCAGCTCTTGCTCAACTGAATCAGACTTGCAGAAACGGCTTAGCCAGACGCTGTCGGATGCTGGTTGGGGCCTGGAAATGCTCCAAACGATTCAGATCTGACACCATAAGAAGTTTTGTATTCTTCTCCAGCTCTTGCTCAAACTGCAGCTCTTGCTCAAACTGAATCAGAACTTGCAGAAACGGCTTAGCCAGACGCTGATCGGATGCGCTGTTGGGCCTGGAAATGCTCCAAATCGATTCAGATCTGAAAACACCATAAGAAGTTTTGTATTCTTCTCCAGCTCTTGCTCAAACTGAATCAGAACTTGCAGAAACGGCTTAGCCAGACGTCTGATCGGATGTTGGTTTGGGCCTGGAAATGCTCCAAACGATTCAGATCTGACACTAATAAGAAGTTTTGTATTCTTCTCCAGCTCTTGCTCAAACTGAATCAAGAACTTGCAGAAAACGGCTTAGCCAGACGCTGATCGGATGCTGGTTGGGCCTGGAAATGCTCCAAACGATTCAGATCTGACACTATAAGAAAGTTTTGTATTCTTCTCCAGCTCTTGCTCAAACTGAATCAGAACTTGCAGAAACGGCTTAGCCAGACGCTTGATCGGATGCTGGTTGGGCCTGGAAATGCTCCAAACGATTTCAGATCTGACACCATAAGAAGTTTTGTATTCTTCTCCAGCTCTTGCTCAAACTGAATCAGAACTTGCAGAAACGGCTTAGCCAGACGCTGATCGGATGCTGGTTGGGCCTGGAAATGCTCCAAACGATTCAGATCTGACACCATAAGAAAGTTTTGTATTCTTCTCCAGCTCTTGCTCAAACTGAATCAGAACTTGCAGAAACGGCTTAGCCAGACGCTGATCGGATGCTGGTTGGGCCTGGAAATGCTCCAAACGATTCAGATCTGACACCATAAGAAAGTTTTGTATTCTTCTCCAAAACTCTTGCTCAAACTGAAATCAGAACTTGCAGAAACGGCTTAGCCCAGACGCTGATCGGATGCTGGTTGGGCCTGGAAATGCTCCAAACGATTCAGATCTGACACCATAAGAAGTTTTGTATTCTTCTCCAGCTCTTGTCAAACTGAATCAGAACTTGCAGAAACGGCTTAGCCAGACGCTGATCGGATGCTGGTTGGGCCTGGAAATGCTCCAAACGATTCAGATCTGACACCATAAGAAGTTTTGTATTCTTCTCCAAACTCTTGCTCAAACTGAATCAGAACTTGCAGAAACGGCTTAGCCAGACGCTGATCGGATGCTGGTTGGGCCCTGGGGAAATGCTCCAAACGATTCAGATCTGACACCATAAGAAGTTTTGTATTCTTCTCCAGCTCTTGCTCAAAACTGAATCAGAACTTGCAGAAAACGGCTTAGCCACGTACGCTGATCGGATGCTGGTTGGGCCCTGGGAAATGCTCCAAACGATTCAGATCTGACACTATAAGAAGTTTTGTATTCTTCTCCAGCTCTTGCTCAAACTGAATCAGAACTTGCAGAAACGGCTTAGCCAGACGCTGATCGGTACGCTGGTTGGGCCTGAAAATGCTCCAAACGATCAGATCTGATCACTATAAGAAGTTTTGTATTCTTCTCCAGCTCTTGCTCAAAACTGAATCAGAACTTGCAGAAACGGCTTAGCCAGACGCTGATCGGATGCTGGTTGGGCCTGGAAATGCTCCAAACGATTCAGATCTGACACATAAGAAGTTTTGTATTCTTCTTTCAACTCTTGCTCAAACTGATCAGAACTTGCAGAAACGGCTTAGCCAGACGCTGATCAGATGCTGGTTGGGCCTGGAAATGCTCCAAACGATTCAGATCTGACAACTATAAGAAGTTTTGTATTCTTCTCCAGCTCTTGCGCAAACTGAATCAGAACTTGCAGAAACGGCTTAGCCAGACGCTGATCGGATGCTGGTTGGGCCTGGAAATGCTCCAAACCGATTCAGATCTGACACTATAAGAAGTTTTGTGTTCTTCTCCAGCTCTTGGTCAAACTGAATCAGAACTTGCAGAAAACGGCTTAGCCAGACGCTGATCGGATGCTGGTTGGCTGGGAAATGCTCCAAAACGATTCAGATCTGTCACCATAAGAAGTTTTGTATTCTTCTCCAGCTCTTTCTTGCTCAAACTGAATCAGAACTTGCAGAAACGGCTTAGCCAGACGCTGATCGGATGCTGGGTGGGCCTGGAAATGCTCCAAACGATTCAGATCTGACACTATAAAGAAGTTTTGTATTCTTCTCCAGCTCTTGCTCAAACTGAATCAGAACTTGCAGAAACGGCTTAGCCAGACGCTGATCGGATGCTGGTTGGGCCTGGAAATGCTCCAAACGATTCAGATCTGACACCATAAGAAGTTTTTTGTATTCTCTCTCCAGCTCTTGCTCAAACTGAATCAGAACTTGCAGAAAAAACGGCTTAGCCAGACGCTGATCGGATGATGGTTGCTGGCCTGGAAATGCTCCAAACGATTCAGATCTGACACTATAAGAAGTTTTGTATTCTTCTCCAGCTCTTGCTCAAACTGAATCAGAACTTGCAGAAACGGCTTAGCCAGACGCTGATCGGATGCTGGTTGGCCCTGGAAATGCTCCAAACGATTCAGATCTGACACCCATAAGAAGTTTTGTATTCTTAACTCCAGCTCTTGCTCAAACTGAATCAGAACTTGCAGAAACGGCTTAGCCAGAACGCTGATCGGATACTGCTGGTTGGGCCTGGAAATGCTCCAAACGATTCAGATCTGACACCATAAGAAGTTTTGTATTCTTCTCCAGCTCTTGCTCAAACTGAATCAGAACTTGCAGAAACGGCTTAGTCAGACGCTGATCGGATGCCTGGTTGGCCTGGAAATGCTCCAAAACGATTCAGATCTGACACCATAAGAAAGTTTGTATTCTTCTCCAGCTCTTGGTCAAACTGAATCAGAACTTGCACAGAAACGACTTAGCCAGACGCTGATCGGATGCTGGTTGGCCTGGAAATGCTCCAAACGATTCAGATCTGACACCATAAGAAGTTTTGTATTCTTCTCCAGCTCTTGCTCAAACTGAATCAGAACTTGCAGAAACGGCTTAGCCAGACGCTGATCGGATGCTGGTTGGGCCTGGAAATGCTCCAAACGATTCAGATCTGAACACCATAAGAAGTTTTGTATTCTTCTCCAGCTCTTGCTCAAACTGAATCAGAACTTGCAGAAACGGCTTAGCCAGACGCTGATCGGATGCTGGTTGGGCCTGGAAATGCTCCAAACGATTCAGATCTGACACTATAAGAAGTTTTGTATTCTTCTCCAGCTCTTGCTCAAACTGAATCAGAAACTTGCAGAAACGGCTTAGCCAGACGCTGATCGGATGCTGGTTGGGCCTGGAAATGCTCCAAACGATTCAGATCTGACACCATAAGAAGTTTTGTAATTCTTCTTCAGCTCTTGCTCAAACTGAATCAGAACTTGCAGAAAAGAAATACGCTTAGCCAGACGCTGATCGGATGCTGGTTGGGCCTGAAATGCTCCAAACGATTCAGATCTGACAGCTATAAGAAGTTTTGTATTCTTCTCCAGCTCTTGCCTCAAACTGAATCAGAACTTGTGCAGAAAAACGCTTAGCCAGACGCTGAATCGCATGCTGGTTGGGCATGGAAATGCTCCAAACGATTCAGATCTGACACCCATAAGAAGTTTTTGTATTCTTCTCCAGCTTCTTGGTCAAACTGAATCAGAACTATGCAGAAACGGCTTAGCCAAGACGCTGATCGGATGGCTGGTTGGCCTGAAATGCTCTAAACATGATTCAGATCATGACACTATAAGAACAGTTTTGTATTCTTCTCCAGCTCTTGGCCTCAAAACTGAATCAGAACTTGCAGAAACGGCTTAGCCAGACGCTGATCGGATGCTGGTTGCGGCCTGGAAATGCTCCAAACGATTCAGATCTGACACTATAAGAAGTTTTGTATTCTTCTCCAGCTCTTGCTCAAACTGAATCAGAACTTGCAGAAACGTCTTAGACAGACGCTGATCGGATGCGGATGGTTGGGCCTGAAATGCTCCAAACGATTCAGATCTGACACCATAAGAAGTTTTTGTATTCTTCTCCAAACTCTTGGTCAAACTGAATCAGAACTTGCAGAAACGGCTTAGCCAGACGCTGATCGGATGCTGGTTGGGCTGGAAATGCTCCCAAACGATTCAGATCTGACACCATAAGAAGTTTTGTATTCTTCTCCAAAACTCTTGCTCAAACTGAATCAGAACTTGCAGAAAAAACGGCTTAGCAGACGCTGATCGGATGCTGGTTGGGCCTGGAAATGCTCTCAAACGATTCAGATTGACACCATAAGAAGTTTTGTATTCTTCTCCAAGCTCTTACTCAAAACTGAATCAGAACTTGCAGAAACGGCTTAGCCAGACGCTGATCGGATGCTGGTTGGGCCTGGAAATGCTCCAAACGATTCAGATCTGACACCATAAGAAGTTTTGTATTCTTCTCCAGCTCTTGCTCAAACTGAATCAGAACTTGCAGAAACGGCTTAGCCAAGACGCTGATCGGATGTTGGTTGGGCCTGGAAATTATGCTTTCAAACGATTCAGATCTGACACTCATAAGAAGTTTTGTATTCTTCTCCAGCTCTTGCTCAAACTGAATCAGAACTTGCAGAAACGGCTTAGCCAGACGCTATAAGATCGGATGCTGGTTGGGCCTGGAAATGACTCCAAACGATTCAGATCGACACCATAAGAAGTTTTTGTATTCTTCCCAACTCTTGCCCTCAAACTGAATCAGAACTTGCAGAAACGGCTTAGCCAGACGCTGATCGGATGCTGGTTGGGCCTGGAAATGCTCCAAACGATTCAGATCTGACACCATAAAGAAGTTTTGTATTCTTCTCCAGCTACTTGCTCAAACTGAATCAGAACTTGCAGAAACGGCTTAGCCAGACGCTGATCGGATGCTGGTTGGGCCTGGAAATGCTCTAAACGATTCAGATCTGACACCATAAGAAGTTTTGTATTCTTCCCCAGCTCTTGCTAAAAACTGAAATCAGAACTTGCAGAAACGCTTAGCCAGACGCTGATCGGATGCTGGTTGGGCATGGAAATGCTCCAAAACGATTCAGATCTGACACATAAGAAGTTTTGTATTCTTCTCCAGCTCTTGCTCAAACTAATCAGAACTTGCAGAAACGGCTTAAGCCAGACGCTGATCGGATGCTGGTTGGGCCTGGAAAATGCTCCAAAACGATTCAGATCTGACACTATAAAGAAGTTTTGTATTCTTCTCCAGCTCTTGCTCAAACTGAATCAGAACTTGCAGAAACGGCTTAGCCAGACGCTGATCGCGATGCTGGTTGGGCTGAAAATGCTCCAAACGATTCAGATCTGACACCATATCAGAAGGTTTTGTTATTCTTCTCCAGCCTCTTGCTCAAACTGAATCAGAACTTGCAGAAATACCTATCGGCTTAGCCAGACGCTGATCGCGATGCTGGTTGGGCCTGGAAATGCTCCCAAACGATTCAGATCTGACACATAAGAAGTTTTGTATTCTTCTCCAGCTCTTGCTCAAACTGAATCAGAACTTGCAGAAACGGCTTAGCCAGACGCTGATCGGATGCTGGTTGGTTTTTTTTGCCTGGAAATGCTCCAAACGATTCAGATACTGACACCATAAGAGTTTTTGTATTTTCTTCTCCAGCTCTTGCTCAAACTGAATCAGAACTTGCAGAAACGGCTTACCAGACGCTGATCGGATGCTGGTTGGGCCTGGAAATGCTCCAAACGATTCAGATCTGACACCATAAGAAGTTTTTGTATTCTTCTCCAGCTCTTGCTCAAACTGAATCAGAACTTGCAGAAACGGCTTAGCAGACGCTGATCGCGGACGCCCTGGTTCCAGCTCTGGAAATGCCTCCAAACGATTCAGATCTGACACTATAAGAAGTTTTGTATTCTTCTCAAGCTCTTGCTCAAACTGAATCAGAACTTGCAGAAACGGCTTTAGCCAGACGCTGATCGGATGCTGGTTGGGCCTGGAAATGCTCGCAAACGATTCAGATCTGACACCATAAGAAGTTTTGTTATTCTTCCAAACTCTTGCTCAAACTGAATCAGAACTGCAGAAAACGGGGCTTAGCCAGACGCTGATCGGATGCTGGTTCTGGCTGGGAAATGCCTCCAAACGATTCAGATCTGTACGCTATAAGAAGTTTTGTATTCTTCTCCAGCTCTTGCTCAAACTGAATCAGAACTTGCAGAAACGGCTTAGCCAGACGCTGATCGGATGCTGGTTGGGCCTGAAAATGCTCCAAACGATTCAGATCTGACACCATAAGAAGTTTTGTATTCTTCTCCCAACTCTTGCTCAAAACGAATCAGAACTTGCAGAAAACGGCTTAGCCAGACGCTGATCGGATGCTGGTTGGGCCTGGAAATGCTCTAAAACGATTCAGATCTGACACCATAAGAAGTTTTGTATTCTTCCCTAGCCTTGCTCAAACTGAATCAGAACTTGCAGAAAACGGCTTAGCCAGACGCTGATCGGATGCTGGTTGGGCCTGAAAAATGCTCTTAAACGATCAGATCTGAAACTATAAGAAGTTTGTATTCTTCTCCAGAGCTCTTGCTCAAACTGAATCAGAACTTGCAGAAACCGCTATAGCCAGACGCTGATCGGATGTGGTTGGGCCCTGGAAAATGCTCCAAACGATCAGATCGCTACTAATGAAGTTTGTGTATCTTCTCGAGCTCGGGGTGAAACTGAATCAGAACTTGCAGAATACGGCTTAGCCAGATTGCTGATCGGATGCTGGTTGGGCCTGAAAAGCTCTAAGACGATTCAAGATCTGACACCATAAGAAGTTGTATTCTTCTCCAGCTCTTGCCCTCAAACTGAATCAGAACTTGCAGAAACGGCTTAGCCAGAGTACGCTGATCGCGATGCTGGTTGGGCCTGGAAATGCTCCAACCGATTCAGATCTGACACCATAAGAAGTTTTGTATTCTTCTCCAGCTCTTGCCTCAAACTGAATCAGAACTTGCAGAAACGACTTAGCCTAGACGCTGATCGGATGCTGGTTGGGCCTGGAAATGCACTCTAAACCAAACCGATTTCAGATCTGACACCATAAGATAGTTTTGTATTCTTCTCCAGTCTCTTGCGTCAAACTGAATCAGAACTTGCAGAGAACGGCTTAGCCACACACGCTGATCGGATGCTGGTTGGGCCTGGAAAAATGCTCCAAACGATTCAGATCTGACACCGATAAGAAGTTTTGTAATCTTCTCCAGCTCTTGCTCAAACTGAATCAGGCAACTTGCAGAAAACGGAACTTAGCAGACGCTACTGATCGGATGCTGTGGTTTGGGCCTTTGGAAATGCTTCCAACCGATTCACGATCTGACAACATAAGAAGTTTTTGTATTCTTCTCCAGCTTCTTGAGTCAGAACTGCATCAAGAACTTGCGAAAGAAACGGCTTAGCCAGACGCTTGATCGGATGCTGGTTGGGCCTGAAACGCTCCGAACGATTCAGATCTGACCCACTATAAGATGTTTATGTATTCTTACTCCAGCTCTTGCGTAAAACGAATCAGAATTGTGAACTTAGCCCGAAACGGCTTAGCTAGACGCTGATCAGGATGCTGGTTGGGCCTGGAAATGCTTCTAACCGCATTCAGATCTGACACTATAAGAAGTTTTTGTATCTTCTTCAAACTCTTGTACCTCAAACTGAATCAGAACTTGCAGAAAACGGCTTAGCCAGACGCTGATCGGATGCTGAGGTTGGGCCTGCGAAATGCTTCTAAACGATTCAGATCTGACACCTATAAGAAGTTTTGGTATTTTTCTCCAAGCCCTTGCTTCAAAACTGAATCAGAACTTACAGAAACGGCTTGCTAGACGCTGATCGGTGGCTGGTTTTAGCCTGAAAATGCCTAACGGCGGTCAGATCGACCCGAAAGAGTTTTGTATTCTTCCTGGCTCCTGCTCAAACTGAATCAGATCAGACCTTGCAGAAACGGCTTAGCCAGGACCTGATCGGTTTCTGTTGGGCTGGAATGCCCCACGATGAGATCGTGGCGCTTATATAGAAGGTGTTGTATTCTGTCCCAACTCTTGCTCCACACTGAATTCAGAACTTGCCGAAGACG
Source organism: Candidula unifasciata (assembly GCA_905116865.2). Taxonomy (NCBI): domain Eukaryota; kingdom Metazoa; phylum Mollusca; class Gastropoda; order Stylommatophora; family Geomitridae; genus Candidula; species Candidula unifasciata. Next base: position 1,595 of record CAJHNH020006531.1, on the reverse strand, counting down.
GCTAGCCAGACGCGGAGCGGATTCCTGGTTGGGTGCCTGGAAATGCTCCAAACGATACAGAATGGACGCGAAAAAAAGTGTTTGTATTCTTCCCAGCTCTTGCTCAAACTGAATCAGAACTTGCAGAAACGGCTTAGCCAGACGCTGATCGGATGCTGGTTGGGCCTGGAAATGCTCTAAACGATTCAGATCTGACACCATAAGAAGTTTTGTATTCTTCTCCAGCTCTTGCTCAAACTGAATCAGAACTTGCAGAAACGGCTTAGCCAGACGCTGATCGGATGCTGGTTGTGCCTGGAAATGCTCCAAACGATTCAGATCTTACGCTATAAGAAGTTTTGTATTCTTCTCCAGCTCTTGCTCAAACTGAATCAGAACTTGCAGAAACGGCTTAGCCAGACGCTGATCGGATGCTGGTTGGGCCTGGAAATGCTCCAAACGATTCAGATCTGACACTATAAGAAGTTTTGTATTCTTCCAAAACTCTTGCTCAAACTGAATCAGAACTTGCAGAAACGGCTTAGCCAGACGCTGATCGGATGCTGGTTGGGCCTGGAAATGCTCTAAACGATTCAGATCTGACACTATAAGAAGTTTTGTATTCTTCTCCAGCTCTTGCTCAAACTGAATCAGAACTTGCAGAAACGGCTTAGCCAGACGCTGATCGGATGCTGGTTGGGCCTGGAAATGCTCCAAACGATTCAGATCTGACACCATAAGAAGTTTTGTATTCTTCTCCAGCTCTTGCTCAAACTGAATCAGAACTTGCAGAAACGGCTTAGCCAGACGCTGATCGGATGCTGGTGGGCCTGGAAATGCTCCAAACGATTCAGATCTGACACTATAAGAAGTTTTGTATTCTTCTCCAGCTCTTGCTCAAACTGAATCAGAACTGTCAGAAACGGCTTAGCCAGACGCTGATCGGATGCTGGTTGGGCCTGGAAATGCTCAAACGATTCAGATCTGACACTATAAGAAGTTTTGTATTCTTCTCCAGCTCTTGCTCAAACTGAATCAGAACTTGCAGAAACGGCTTAGCCAGACGCTGATCGGATGCTGGTTGGGCCTGGAAATGCTCCAAACGATTCAGATCTGACACTATAAGAAGTTTTGTATTCTTCCCAAACTCTTGCTCAAACTGAATCAGAACTTGCAGAAACGGCTTAGCCAGACGCTGATCGGATGCTGGTTGGGCCTGGAAATGCTCTAAACGATTCAGATCTGACACTATAAGAAGTTTTGTATTCTTCTCCACTCTTGCTCAAACTGAATCAGAACTTGCAGAAACGGCTTAGCCAGACGCTGATCGGATGCTGGTTGGGCCTGGAAATGCTCTAAACGATTCAGATCTGACACTATAAGAAGTTTTGTATTCTTCTCCAGCTCTTGCTCAAACTGAATCAGAACTTGCAGAAACGGCTTAGCCAGACGCTGATCGGATGCTGGTTGTGCCTGGAAATGCTCCAAACGATTCAGATCTGACACCATAAGAAGTTTTGTATTCTTCTCCAGCTCTTGCTCAAACTGAATCAGAACTTGCAGAAACGGCTTAGCCAGACGCTGATCGGATGCTGGTTGGGCCTGGAAATGCTCCA